>BGZK01000243.1:0-554035 GCA_005406025.1 Eumeta japonica
ACGTTTTGCAAACAATATTCTGGCCGTGAAGACGTAGGTATATAATGCGTAATAAAATTACTATATTTATGTCATACTGATATTATTGAGTGTGATACTTTCGTTATGTTCTTGGATCGTAATCGGGATCGAAACAAAGAACGAAACTATAATCGAAACTGTCCACTGACCCGGAATTAAATGAAAATACGACGGAGATCGGGGTTGGGAGATCAGGGCACGAGATCGCTGGATATAAAAGATGAAGGGATTCATTTTACATGCATGCCGAGAGCGAAAACTATATACATATTATTATATGACGAAGTACAAATATATCTAATCCGTGTGGTTCATTCAATAAAAACTATTAAAACAAAATTTAATAAAACCAAAAGTTACTTTACATAATAACGACATTATCCTTTTTAGGGTTTCGTAATCAACGGAAAAAACGAAACCCTTATAGTTCTGTCGAGTTTATTTGTCCGTATATCGCAAGCCGTATAACTCCACCATGTTCTCACCCATGAAAAGTGCAGACATAGATTTCTTATGACGACCGCAGTGCAATTTTTCAAACTAATTACAAAAATTAAAAAATAGCAGTAGCTTTCCATAGTTTCATAAAATTTTTTCGTTTCTCTAATCTCCCATGGACTCAACATTTAAACGACTTGTTTTAAAAAAATAGTTTAAACCACAATAAAAGAGTTGTTTTAACTAATTGTGGTTTTAACTAATTTTTTCTCCACTAATTTATTCTCTAAATTAATTATAACTCAAAAAAAATCATTGGATTAATTTATAAATTAATCCAATGAAATTTTTTAGATGTCTAATTTGTCGCATGCCAATTTTAGTACAATACGTACCACGCAAGCATGTATTTGTGCCGGTATTATGTTTAATCAAATTTTTCATACTTATAAAGATAGACTAGATATCTAATGCTGTATAAACTTGTACAATTGCAAATTTCACTACGTTCTGTTCGTCAGTGCGGAACCAAAGATGCGTGAGACCCGCTCCCACCTGGCCGGTTTTTATTCGATTTTCGCTGTTTATTTAGCGGATTCTGGTAAATTCGGAGTAATAGCCGTTTCGGGGGCAAGTGGATGAGTCCGATTCTTGTGTCGACTAAAAGTGGGTTAAACTGTTTGCGCATTTGCGTTCTCTTTGATATCTCGGGGGGCCGAACTCCTCTATAACAATGATCACATTGTTGCCTGTCCGATAACGAGGACTTCGTGTTTGCGACGCTGGCGTCGAAGAGCGGTGAAGGTATTTTCCGTTTTTGGTTCGAAAACGATGATACGCGAAAGCGAACGAAGGTGGAAACACGATTGAAATTGAAATGGTGAATATTTACTCAAATCCAGAAGTGAAGTCTGTGGTGATTCGTCAGATCTGTGTTTATTCGATGATAAACGAAGCTTTCAAATTCGATTGCAATCTGAATTTTAAAACAAACTTCGATCGATTGTCGTGTGATGTACAGAGTAATTTTTATTACATCGAAAGGACGACACTGATTCAACGCTGCACAATATCCAGGCATGCACGTGCGACGTAAATAGCACGTCGGTAACGGACACCGAACTGTAATCCACCTGGCCGGCGAACAAACGTCATTGTCAATTTAAAAGGCGACAACGATGAAAGAAATACGCAAAAAAAATACGCCAATTAACTGATCAAATATTTGAAATGTGTTAAATGAACGGTTAAAATCGGCATTAGTCGAGCTCAAACAAATATCGCGAACGGTCCGCGGTTCGCACGCCCAATAACGGCACCGACCGAGCGGCGTCGGCGCAGGGCGCGGGGGCGGATGATGTAACGCGCACGCGCGTGCGCGAACGTCGTGTCGTGGCGCGTCAATCAGCATTCGAACGTATAAAGCGATCACCAAGAAGGAAGCCCACGGCGAAAACTCAGCCAATGTCAACAGCTCGTCCCGCATAATCGACAGCGCGGCCGCGATCTAACTGGTATAATACGTTCCGCGTGCACGACTCCCGCCCGTATAATGTCACATGTGTATTGACCGACTCGCTACTACAGATTCCGGTTTTCAAGGTTGCGAATTAATATGCAGTAGCGGCTTCAGAATGAAATCACGGACAGTTCTCGTGTTAACATTTATGCTGAAACGGACTACTGAACGTCCAAAGCTCCGGCCGGAAGGCCTTATATGCAAGCGGTACGTTTTTTTTTTTGCTACGAAGATCCTTTCTGCTCTAGTCGAGTGGTCGAAGGTCCGCTTGTACATGGCATGTGATACGCTAGAGTCATGAGATACGCGACCTTTGCGAGCCATGCGCTACCGGAACCACGGTGAGGTTCACCTTTTCCGTGCCGTTTGTCAACGCCCACGCGTCGTATTATATGTACCGACTAAACAAACAAGCTTTTGCGGACAAAATTAACGGTAAACCACAAGCATGGGGTTCCATTTAAACAGCGAATCACTCATTTGTAAAAAAAAAGTATTACTTATACATTATCTGTACGAAATCGCCTTAACAAAAAAAAAACAATAGAATGACTTAATAAGAGTGCAATAAGCTCTATGAAACCACGTAATAATGACGGCGTGTGATGGACGTTCATAGGCCGTGACACGGAACGCATCTCGCTCCACTTCCGGCGACCTGGCGGCGGTGACGTCACGTCCGGGTCGCGCTCGGCCGCGCAAGGTCGCCATATTGATTCAGCTCACGCCCACTTTCAGCTGCACCCTGCCCTTTTGGTACTATATTGTACTGGGTACTGGCTATGAAATCTCAATAAGTCATCTTACTGAAATACTGAAATAATACTTTTAGCGTGTATTTTTATGTAATAGCAACAAAAATATATTGAGTAATAAGTGCATTCTTCGTATTGACTGTACAATCTAGTTATATTTGGTATGTTAAACTAATGCAGAAAATATCAAAGAAATAAATTGGCAAACATTATTAGCAATGCAAATTATGCAAAGTTTCTGGAAAACGTAATATTTACTTAATAATAGTTTTGTAAATTTGCAATCTAAAAATCATAACCTAAGCAATTTTTAAATATTCGTTTTTATTAAACTAATATAAATGATTCGTTTTGTACAGTAGATATATTTTGTTCATTCTGCTTGTTCGTACAAAAGGGAATTTCATATAAAGGGACGTTAAGTATTACTTGAGAAATTTTTCAATAAAATTTTCAAAAATGCTTATTAAATATCAAAATGACGTCACTTTTATATCTCACGTAACATTTAAAATATCCCCTGTATTATATAATATTCAATCGCCCCGTAACCTGATTCAGTAACGAACTTAATGTTTATTGTCATACATAAGTGTTTCTGAAAAGTTGTTAGCGCGGAAAATGAACGGTCCCTTTTAGCACTTTATCATTTAAAGTTTACATTTAAAATGTATTTGTTTTCTAAAACGGCAGAAACGAACAGGCGGAGGCAAACCAGTATAACTCTATATCAAAATAACGTAATTAATGAAATGACAAAACCCATTAAATCGAACCGTTACCTTGAAAGGCGGTCAAATGCTAAACATAAAATCCTTATCTAGTATTTTATACCCGATATCTTATGAAATTCAGTTATATTGATTTAATAGAGTTAATTTCGTTATGTAAGTTATCAGTCAAAACACAGTTACCTAACACTTGATGCGTATCTTATGAGATTCAGTTATTTAATAGAGTGAACATCGCTATTAACGTTTGTGAAGTATGAAAGCGAATAGGCTTTTTTCCGGGCCGACATGAGCATCGTCCATTGTAGGTGTGTACTAGAAAACGTTTTAGCGCAGAACCGCCGCAGCGGCGTGCGAACGGCGCCGCGAGCGCCGGCGGCTTGTGAGCGCGAGCCGGAAAGTAAAAGCAGACGCTGTTACCAGCCGGTCGAGCGTTTTGACTGTTCATTGATATCGCGCCTGTGTCGCGGTAATGATTTAGCATCACAAACGTCACGCCGCGTGACAGAGAGAAGTCTCATTGATATTGACCATAAACATTTAGAAGTTGCAAGTGAAGTTAGCTGCGATATGAAATTCGTCCGTATAGACTTTATGATATGGATTTCGCTTTAACGTTATTAATTCGATATTATAAGAAAAAATCAGATAATTCAATGACATTCTTTAGAATTTACTCAAATAGTGAAAGCCAATGTGTAAATATTGTTTGATTTACAAGAATCTAAAGTCACTGCTACATATATTCGAACAAAAAAGAAGAGGAATGATATACATACATATGATATGTGATGATAATATATAGTATGGAAACCCATAAAAGTGTATGTCTGCATATTAAAATTATGTAAAAAATGCGTTACTTAAATCAAATCAATATTTTCATCGAATGTTTGCTTCGCATGGCTTAACAAAAACTAATAAACCGACTTTCATACAGATTCCATTATTGTGGAGTAGTCGAATTTAAGCGGTTCATGATCCAAAATATAAATGGTTTTTTTTTTAGATTTACATCATAATCCGTTTTTAATTTCCGAGTGATTAATTAAAGGAATACAAAAAAAAAGCTACCGTTATAGCCTGTACATTCTCACCTCGTTCAAGACAAAATGTACAGGCCCAACCCGTTACGATTTTATAAGTATCCGAATTCTTAACGATTCAATCTCGAGGTCGATAGACGAGTTCGGATTCACATCGTGTTCTTTGTCGTCGACAGACCGCCATCGAACTGAAGAAGAGGCTGGACGAGATAAGGCTGCTGGAGTCCCGCAAGTCAGCGCGGCTCGCGGACTCGGACACGGACTTTGCGCGGCTCGCGGACATGGCGGGCGACCGCCGCCGCGCCTCCGCCACCATCGAAGTGCCGCCGCATCCCATGCACGGGTAAGCCGCTCCACATACTCTGTGTTGTGATATATATGCTCAAAATAACCCCTCTCCCCGTTTACCGCTAATACCGTCGTTCATTGGCTACGATTTATGATGTACAACATAGACATTTATTTAGTCTATGACTACATTAAAAAAAAACTCTCTTCCTGTTCCGTTAGCAAGAGACGAGCAGGTAGTTTCTTTGAAGTACCTGGTTGATGAAACAGAATAATAGTATTAAGCCATTATACCCGGACAGCACACAGAGAAGACGGTATACCGACTGTTAAACAACCTGCGAGCTGCTTTCGCTTCTAACCTCATTATTGTCTTTAAGACAAACTGTCAACTTTTGACGTTTCGCAAACTTTTCACTGTTACTTTTGGGTTTCATATGAATTTATCACTGTTCGTAAAATTGGTGACAGTGACAATTAGAGATTTTAGTATATTCAAAAATAAAAATTGACGCCATTTAATCTGGAAAATTACCGTTAATTTATTATTTTTACATATGTTAATAACGTATGACAACAGTAAAGTCACATGAAATACACAGTGTCTCTAAGATCGATATAGTAATGTAGATTATTTTTATTGTTGAAATGTTTAACGTTGTTTGTTTCAATGAGAAAGAGTATAAATTAATGCATTTACAATAATTACAAAACTATATAAATAACCAAAATATGAATTATCTTAAACCGTCGTTTAAACCGAGAGGGCGTTATTAACCTTATGGCGGTGTTTCATAACGCCTTATAAAGTACAGGATGTACTCGTTTTACGAGAAGAAGATAGCAAAGAACCTTTGACCGGTTTACAGGACTTTCTTTAATTCAGTCTAACTATATTTAACTTTCTATTTTCACATGTATTCGGTTATGATATTTCATCATTAAATATATTTTCAGTATTAATAAACTATACACCAGTAGCGGTATACATTATACTTATTCTGTTATTAGAGTGGACAAACAAGCGTTTGATTCTAATGTTGCCGTTTTTAACTTCGTATTTGCAAAAGATATAGTGTCCTTTTCTAGTGGATTTTATTGAAACACGAGGGAAAATGAAAAAGCAATAAAGTTGACAATGTCGCGTTAATTTATAGAACGTGTTAAATTTTGGCCTAGCAATAGGCCAAGTTCAATGTGTTTGCATTGCGGTTTATTAAGAAACTACATTTCAATTAAAAACAAACTGTGTCTTGTTCTACAATACTTTGTAAGTTGATGTCGACAATAAGTTTAGCGAAAACCTAAACTAACTAAACGATTTTCATTCAGCAAGAGCATAACGTTAAATGTCACCGATCGACTCGGGCCGTAACTAAAATGAGCACGTTCTGTGATAACGTTCTGTTGAGTGGCAGTGGTTTTAATACTTAAATTAATAAAAGAGAAATTTGTGAAAAGTAAAATCATAATTCTACCTGTCAATTGGATTTTTGTGTGTCATTTTATATATACATTACATTTTTGCATACCTACCTAACTCTGTCTTTGTAAAGTAGTTAATTACAATAGAACAGTCGACTAATATTTTCGCATGCGCCTTGGAGTAATAACATATGTACCTACCTACACAAATAGCATTCAAGCAATAAATCTCTGAATCGTAATCAGCAACGCCGTTCGTACTACGCTTATCATAAATCAAAGAAATCGACACAGATATTAGATAGGCGATCTTAAATCGTACCGAGATGCGGTTGCCAAGGCCGAGTGGAGTATTGCAAGTCGCGAGTCTAACAAATATCAGAGCGCTCTCACCTTGAGCCAGTGGCTCACCTCGCCCGCCCCCCGCGCGCCGCCCGCGTGCGCCGCGCCTCCATCCTCACGGAAGGCTGTTGCATCTGATTACCGACGTCTAACGCGCTCTGGAATCACGTCTCCGATAATCTCTATTACACAATTTCAACCCAAATTAACTTTCTTTGACAAAATACGTGTCTCTTCCGTTCTCTTCTTAACAATATGTTTGCTACCTTACCCGGCAGATACCGATGGCGGAACCGCCCTAATCTATATGACAACGTTCAAATTTGAGCATTTTTTAACGTTTTCGCTGAGTCTATGACTTTTCGCCTCATTTCCAGACGGAGCTCTTGATAATTCAAGCATATTATTTAAACGACACCCACTTTATATGTAACGAAAAATCTCTTTACAAATCCAGAATTAAATTTCCTGACCACGCTCAACGCTGACCGAGTGTACGTTGTGTCTACCATTGGAAAGCAGCGTCGTGAGCGTACCGATCGCCGACGAGCGTTGTCGAGTGCGGCGGGCGCGGGCGCGGGCGCGCCGCAGGAGCATTGCGAAACGTGCGCCGCGCTTACCGACTGGATGGAGGTGTCGGCGCGCAGTGCGGGCTCGTCCTTGTCACGGTTGCCTACATTCTGCGACGGGCCCCGTCCGCCTAACGCGCGCCGGCTCCTCGCAATACGCCGATCACCGAACGATACGAATCGAGCTCGCGGCGCTGTCGTGACGATGCGCCGTCTGTTTTAAAAGTCGGAGCGATCGGCGCTCCCGAAGAGGCCGGCCCGACGGAGAGAAGTCGAAATGACCGCAACGGTCATCAAAGCGTTGCGACGTAACCGGAACAAGCCGGGCGGTGCGGGCGGCGCGGGCGGCGGCTCCGCCGCTGGGACGTGACGCGCGTCGACGTCGCAGTTTCACTTTTCAACATGGCCGCAGTGAGAGGCGAGACCTCCGCTCGCGGTCCAAATTTCACAATGAATACCGAAACAAACGTGCACAGATTTAATCTGCCGGACGAGTCGCGTTAGAAACCGCTTTCGGACGCATCGGCGAAAACTTTCCCAAGTCCATACGCTCCCAGTAGATTCCGCGACGCATTGGAACGTCCTTTGTGTCGATGCATATACAAAAGTTTTACGTTGCAATCGAATAAGAGCAGTGTCGATATGCAAAAAAAAACTTCTGACCTTTCATTGAAGGCATTAAAAATTGCCTTAAAAGCTAGTTTCGGGTGAACGTCGTGCGACGGGCCACCGCGCCGAGCGGCGGCCGCCGCCGCCGTGGCGCGAACCCCTGGCGAGCCGTACCGACAACAAAAAACGTATTCACTTTTAATAATAGTGCTGTCGTTCGTATTATATCTAAGATTGGATCGAAATTCGATTGGTGATCGGGCACGTTTCGCAATCTGCGCTGCGGCCGAAGTGAAAGTACCTCGATTTTAATTTTTTTTCTGAAACAACTCTTTCCGGAGATGTTATTTTAATCGAAACTCGCAAACGACTCGCCACGATCGCACTGCACGATTTTATGCCTAGTTTCGTTTCTGAAAGAAAACTATTGTTGTAATTGTTGCACGGCGTCGATTAATGAAATTCAAAGATGGCGGCGCATTCGCGCTGGGCGCGTTCGTCGAGTGACACGCTGACCTAGTTTCAAAATTGAACGCAACGCTAGCGAAGATACCGCATACGGCGTCGGCCGCGTGTCGGCGCGCGCCAGTGCTGGTGAATCTACGCTAGTGTAGGTGGCCCGGCGGCGCGCGGGGCGGCGCACGGGTGGAGGGCGGCCGGGACCGCGCCGCCCGCGTTATCGCCGTGCGACTGCAGATAGCCCAAGGCTAATCCGCTGTTACTTTCCCACGTGTCACTATGTTGCGGGCGTATAATCTTTACGAGACGTCTTGTAATAATATGTATATTCATTATTAGATTTTCTCGAATACAAATTGACAATAATAGGGAATATACAAGTTTTAACCGATACCCTGTTCTCGGACCGCGACTGGGCCAGTAGGTCGCCGGCGTGGCGTGACCCGCATTCTGATGTCGCAACCGGCGCGTTAGCGTCCCCCACCGACGACCGACCAATGTCAACCGGCACTCGGAATCGGGCCTCAATGCGCGCCTTAAAACCTTTTGTAACTAAAATCGCTCCAGCCTCACTCGGTCGAATGCTGAACGGGTAATGCGGAAGAGCGACGCATGGTTTTCAATGTCGGAAACGTCAGTTACAGCCTTCTGTAAAGTGAAACAATATGTCGTATGCTAATGATGAGGTGTGGTGAGTGTCACGGCTGCGGCGAGGGACGTAGGAGTGACGCGTCGCATTCCGCATGCGTTTGCGCAACATACAAGAGAAGGTGCGCCGGGTGGAGGGGAGCCACTTTCCCGTTGCTCGCGCGTTTGCTTTCGTTGGGGCCGCGGAGACCCGTTATCTCATTTGGCAGGTGCCGCTGCGCCGCTACCGAACCGCCCAGGCCCGCTTTCGAGAAAGTGTTACATAAACATTAGCTTTACTGTTACAATTTACTATGTACAATCTTCATAGATTGAATCTTTTTTTCTAACGATATATATTATGATTTCCGAAGGTTGTAGAACAATTAAACCAAGCGATGGCCCGGCTGGCATTTTCAGGGTTGTAGGGTTATTTGGAAAATGTTTACCCCACGAGAACTAACAACAGCAAGGTTGGCATTGAAGAAAATAGCTTAATCCAAGTATGTTTCAGCATGTAGAAATCGCTGTAGAATAACTTTCCTCTATAGAAAAAGTTAACAAAGCGACGTTTTTAGAACAGAAAACCCCGAGTATTGTATTTTATTGAAATAAAACTTCATTTTTACATAGACATTTAGATACGTATTTGCATTACCGATCGCAAAAAAAGGTATATAAATTAATAGCTAGTTATTTGACAACTTCCTACTTCTACACCATTCGTTCTGAGTGATGCCGCATCGTACGGTATCTCACTTTCCTCACATCACTTGCAAAAACAACTAAATCTGTCACTTATTTAGAGCGGACATTCGCCCCACGGGTTGTAGTAGCCTACACCATTGATTGTCAAAGTCTTTCACCAGTCTCGTCCTAATCGTTTGATATTCCACCCATTTGAACATCTTATTCATGAAAATTACCGCTGAATTGTATTCTGAAAACATCTTACCAACATACGTAAACTCACCGTTCGATAAATGTTTGACCTCGAGACCTTAACAAATATTTTGTGCCGTTGACCACGTTGATGAAAATACTACTTAAACATTTTTGTTTTAATTAACATACGTTAATTTCACATTTCAATACTGATCATGAAATTTGAAATTTTGCTGGAACAAAATAAAACTACGTTTTTAAAACGTAAAAGGTAGGATTCTAAAATGAATTTCAAAAGTTGGGGCTAGTGACGGATTTTAGCTAAAAAAACCATAAATATCGTAGACGTTTTGTGGGTTCCGTTGACTTAGTACATGGCGACTATTATCGGTGACGTTTAACGCGCCCAGCGCGGGGACGCTGTCTCGCCCACGAACATCCCCTAAAGCATCTGAAACACGAAAGTATTCAATTATTTTATCATTTGTAATTTCCTCACTTAAAAATTAGAAAGGTCGTGTTGATTTTCGGAATAGCGCTTCTTTTGATACATTTTGAGATAATTGTAACAAACGACAAAAGTTGCACGCACTGAAGTAGTATAACTTCCTAGGCGCGTACATACGTATTTTAATAAACTATGTGCTACTCGTATTGTTCCTAGACCTCGTGTCTTTTTTTTGATTTCCCTCAGGATGTTGCGATGTCCACATTATTGTCCTCGGGCAAAGTCTACTTAATAACTAAAAATTAAATGCATTAAAAAATAAGATCGATTCGCACGCCGGGCAGCCGTTCACTAAATAAGTGATATTTGAAAATAAACCGCACCGGATGGTTACTGATTTGCTAACAAACAATTAATTAAAAAAAAAAAGAATTAACATTTAAAAAAATCTGTGATCGTTTCGCTACGAATATGCGCTGTCAAATGACTTCTGTAATTATATCAATTTTCCAATCACCACAAGACATACGGCCGTGGCGTGCAAACAAATACGCGGACCCACGCCGCAGTCTCCGTGGAAAGATTCTATTGTGCCATTGATATTTTAGGTATGAAACTCTACTATGGCGAATGTACACCCGATAGCAAACCGGTTGCCCCGTGAATTGCTTATTTTTTATCGCACCACCGAGACGAAATTAACCGTCGCCACGTACGTAATGCGAAAACGGATAGATGCGTAATGGACACGCGCGATTGGCGTTCCGTGCTGCAATTGAATTATTAATTATAATGATCCGTTTAATGATTTCGATGTAGCTTTGCCATTGCGCAAGATGTGGCATTAGAAATCGTCAAAACGCAATCTGGACTGGCTAGAGTGGAGGACTTAGCTACACAGTCGGAAGTAAAAAGATCGTGGGAGGGTGTGCATCAGCATCGGGGTGATAAAACTTGACAAATATTAAAAATATATGTTGTACATTTTATTTTTCACCCGACCCCTATGTCCGGTTATCAAAAACTTTTCCGTGCGTCAGTCATGAAATGACCTTTTCGATGAAATATATAAATGTTCCATTTTGATTTTTTCCCCTTTCCAAGCATGAAAACGATGAGAAACTGAGGCGGATTTCTCGGGAAGAATGTAGAAAAGTATACTTTGACGTGTATGTACTTTTAATTTCTTTGTCTACGTCGTGCACACTGTACTTAGTCAATATCTTTTGATTCAGTCTTTATTTCCAACCCCTTTTGCCACAAGTAGATTAATCGAGCGGTCAGATATGGTCAAGGTGTTGAAGTTATTGCCGATATTAATATCGTAGATGAACCCAATTAAAGTGGATTATCCTAGTTTTAGTACACTCATTACTACCGAAGATATTCTACATAACAGAAATAACATATAATTATTATATTAACCCTATATAATATAATAACTTATTATCCCTATACAATAACTTATTATTCTTGTTCTTTTATATCACATTTTCTATCCCTATAAAAATTCGATTATTTAAAGTTAATTTTTAGCTTTCTCATATCCCGTTTTTATATTTTATGTGATTCATCCATCGATGATCGTTACTACCATTTTCCATTATCACTTCGATATTATAGCTTTGTTTATGCCCGCGACCCGTTCCGTTTTCACGTTTTGATATTTATTTGCATTGTACATTACTAATTCCGCTTCTCTTGTTTTGTTTTCTTATTGAGAGGCACTCGCGAACTAGCCCACCGCCGCCTCGCGCGCGATGCCGTGTCAATATAAAGAGTAAATTTCCAAAATGCTCTTTACAGCGATTTTGTCTTTGGCCTTCGTTTCCGATGCGGGCCTTTTCATCAGTTGCGATCCACGGCCAAATTACGCTTCTAATGAATATCTGGTCTATTTTCCGAGCGGACAAAAATCTAATCTAAAATAATATTTATGTTAGGCCAGAATAAGCAATACTGAGTTTTATTGAAATCCGTTCAGCTGTTTAAGTGTGAAAGAACAAACAACAAACATACGAACACATAAATTGTCCAATTTTCCTTTTATAGTATTAATATGATGCCTGTAAAGAAGTTATAATTCCCTTTAAATTTAAGCCTCATTAGTAAATGCCGTTTGTTTTTTTTTTATAATATTCGTACTGGTACTTAAACTGAATGGGTGCACAATGAGTTTGTTTGATGATATATTAAAAAAATGGTGCTAGAAAATTTTTACTGCATATAATTCGCATGGTGATATTCCGATTTTTATAGACTTTATTGTTTTCTAACATAGATACATAACATTTTCTAAATTAAGAACACGGGCCACTAAAAGTTTTTGTCAGAACCGACCTAGTCGTGATCTCATGCACATTTACAATGAAACCTCAGTTGGACAAACAACTCAATTGTTGTATTTGATTTTTTTGCATGAAGATAAAAATGTTCGACCTACATCAACGCGTACCGACTTGCAGTCGCTGCAAGCGTTCGCTTATGGATTTCCGTGTCGACCGCTCGTCGACAGCGTGCAGATAGACAAACAAAATTCTTTGATATTCCAACACTAATTTAGCATTTATGTTAAGAGTTGGTAGTGGAAGTTCAACAAAGTTAGCCAAGTGCGAGGCGGACTGGCGTATTGAGGGTATTGTACCATCACCCACTACATTATACTAAAATAAAATTTCCTTTTTCTATTTATTCAGTGCAAGCTAACACTATTGTTTATTTCCTGTTGTTTTCATTTACAATTTATTCTATAATATAGGGATGAATATAATGATACCAAATTTGACGTTACGTATATGTTATGTGTATTTGGCGTACGACAAAATAAAACCAAAAATTCAGGGTTCGGCCTGTATCTTGGACACGGCTGTATATTTTACGTGAATACATGTACGTAACGGATAATATTTTCTATGAGCGAATTATATGTATAATTATTTTTGAATAGTAAAAAATCATTCGGATGTCGTGTAGTTATAAACGTAATAGTGAAACGTGCTTTAGCTGCTGCTAAATCTGTCTTTAATATCGGTGTTCACACATAATCGTTGTCTATACAGTCCAATGTGTACATAGAAGCGATCACATCATCCACCTGCATAGCCTCGGTCGCCTCAGCCGCAGGTGCCGTCGTTGAACTGCTCGGACGCCTTCATTCTTTTGCGTCCCCGGCGGTCGTGTAGTGTTTTATGAGTATCTGTTGTGTTATATTATGCGTTTATAGTTCGATATTACACTATTTATTTCAATTTTTTACTTCGACTCTATATATTTTTTTTCTAATTTTTTTTCTCACTAACATTTTATACACGTTATCAATAGATTTTTACAAGAGGTGACGATAGAAACTCATACGAAGATCGTAGCTTCTCAGAGTCAAAATTTATGCTAAAAAGAAATTTTATGACGCAGCGAAACTACCTTAAAATATGTATCGGCTCTTCCCCCTCCGCTGTGCGCGATGATTCACAGTCCTCACTAAACGTACGAATCCTTTGATCCTTTAACTATCGAGTGGCGTAAATAAATTTTGAATGTGGATGAGAAATACGTAGCTGCAGCATCAAACTGTGTCTCCCGATTTTGTAATCATCAGTTTTCTGAATTGCATCCCACTGTGGACGCAAATTTAAAAACGTATCCACATCAAAAAAGTTTTAAAATCACGTTTCTTTTATATCGACCGTCCAATATTGTATTTTGTGTTTTGTTTATTTTTGGTACAATAGGTGGTAAACAGAGAGAAAGAGAGAGAGAGAGAGATTCAAATTCAAAATATCTTTATTTCATAGGTTACAAAATAACACTTGAAATACGTCATCATTTTTTGTGAATTTACACTTTACTGCTCGTTCGGAAGGCAGTTTTCGGAAGGAAAGCAGAGAGAGAGAGTGCGGTTGATCGACAATTTTTTATTACTTAAAGTAATATTTTAGTAAAGGTAGAAATTGTTCGATTCAATATAAAATAATGTGCTATAGATTAGAACGTCTCTCCCTCTTTCTCTCCCTCTCTTATCTCTCTCCCCCCCTCTCTCCTTTCTCCCCTTTCCCTCTCTTCCTCGTTTTGTATATATTTGGAGTATATTTCGAGATTAATAATATAGTATACAGCATGGAATCTAGTCTCCATGGTATGCGTCCGTGTACGAGCCCGATACAGCGGTAGACTAGTGGGGACACAGACCGCTACAAACCATCGCATAAAGAGTTATTACGGGTTAAACGTTATGCAGGCCCTCCAAAGGTAGGATCAGGTAGGTCAGAGAGAATGACGGACGGATTGACGGACGATATAGGCTTAATAATAGGCTCCTGTTAACATCTTTGGTTAAATGAAACAGAAAACAAAGCGGAAAGCGCTTGCCATCATGCAAAGTCAATTACTATGGATTGGAATTTTCAAATCCCATGTGGATCGTAAAAGCGATAGGTTAGTGACGCGTGTCCGTCGTGGCGATACGCGTCGTTGGTATCGTGCGTGCACGAAGCTGCAAGAAACCGGCCGGCGATGGCGGCGGCGCGGCGAAACCGCCGCCCGAGTATCCTCGCCTCCGCCCGCCCGCGCCCCGCGCTACTTGGTAGTCGCGCGGCACGCCGGCCCTGCTTCCCGACGACAATTTTCCCTAATGAGCTTTCGAATCGACGATGGACGCGTGAATGCCGTTTGACATGTAGAATTCGAGCCACGAGCGCCACGCTATGGAATCGCAAATTTTTCGACATGGATGTGTCTATTGTTTGTGGCTCTGTCAACGGAATGGAATGGTGCGTGGTCGACGCTACGAACGACGTCACATATAAGATTGTTGCGATAATAATGCTATTGTTGCGAGTTTAATGGGGCAAGAGTGAGGCGATGGTTCGACGTTTACAAGTTCCCGCGTCTTATTTGTATGTGTCGCAGACGTATTCATGTGATCGCGTCTTCACACTTAAAGGGGGATGCTTTGGGTTTTCGATTAAACGGGAATGATGGAAAAAATTTCTGTCGACCATAAACGCTTGTATGAGAGAAAAAAAAATACAATAAGGAATTAATTTCCGCGCGCGCGATAGCATTACGCAAGCGAACTATCGCGATCGTGAATAAACAAATTGACGCTATCGGCGTGCGCGGCGCTCGGTGCGCAACAGGCGGCAAGGTCGCCCTCAATGCTACGAGCGGTGCGCGGGCGGCCGCCGGCCGGCGCGCGGTGTGCACAGCTGGCCGGCCGCGCGCAGCCCTCCGCGACTGCAGCCTAGCCGCGGCTCCACGTGTTGTCGTCGACGACGGGTCGTACGCTAAACCGGTAAGAACGAAATCGGCAAAGTTACCTTTCGCCGTAATTCAGACAGACGAACCTCTCGTTCGGCAGGCTCGATCGATAACGATGCGTACGTAATTTGAGCTCGATAAAAAAAATGTAGCGTAAATTGTTTACACGTAATCGGTAGTAAGTATTACGAGAGCGTGGGAGAGGTGGCCGCCGTGCGTGACGTCACGCGCAGGCTGTGTGGGTGACGGAGGCGAGGGGGCGGCGTGCGTCACGGGCCGCCCTCTTATCTCGCGAAAGTCAGCCGAGTCACCTACAGAGGGGGGTCGACGGACCGTTCGTCCGACATTCGACCCACCTACGAATATCGCAACCCGTACTTTGTTCTCGTGCAAAAACATTTTCGCTCGTTAAAAATCGAATTAATAACGCCGCGTCATGACCGCAAGCACGCGAACACTGCATATGTTCAAATATTAATGAATGAAACATTATATGCGTTAAATCGTGAGAAATCAGCAAGGGCCTTGTGCGCCCGCCGCGATAGGCAGTCGGAGTACACATTTCACGCCCACGCCGCCGTGTGCTAAGCTATAATTAATGAAATAGGACAAGGATTACGAATATTTCATTTTAAATGACACGAATAGATCACGGATACGACTATCTCAAGTTTTAAATGTTTCACGATCGCCACGACGTACTCACCTATATGCTTAGCGTTTTCGGTCCGTTCCAATAATGATTATCCACGAAGGTCATACGGCGTGAGCGAGTGCAGACATGCCACGCTTAGGTCGTTAACTGGGAGGTGAACACTCCGAATCCGCGGGCGCGCGGCGCGTCACCGCCGGCCTCCCGGCCCGTCCTGCGGTGACGTGGCAGATGCGGCCCGCGTCCTTTGAATGTCAGCCTTAGAACGTCCTATCTCGTCCGGCTGCCGACGGAGAAAATTAAATAAAACTCTCTACTCCCATTCGGCGTTGACGAATGGAGTTAAATGTATAGCTTCGTTCGAAACATGCCGAAGACGTTAGGATAAAGGGGCGAGTTCGTATATCAGAATTATCGAAAAAACTTATGAAATAAAATGGTAAATAATAAAAGTATGGCAAAATACTAGAAAATTAAATAATAAATATCACTTGCAAACAATTTAAGAAGCACATACATTTTTAAGAACAAGTTGTTCGGATAAGAATAGCATGCATGACTATATATATATGTGTATACGCATTGTACTGTCCGGTGAAGTAGTTAGTAACTTGCAAGTAAAAAATCCTCAACGTAATACCTAAAAGTCTGCATACGTCGATAATTTAATGCAGATGAAGAACGATTGAGCATCGTGAATTAAAGTATAAAAATGGTGGTGGCTAAGCCGTTAAAAGCATCGCCTTCGAAGCTAAGGCTCCGGGTTGAAATCTTGACAGTGGACGAATTGTTATTTTAATTTCTTAAAATTGTTAACGAACTTTTAACTTAAATTAACTGTCTTTTCTGTACGTTGTCTGTGCATTGATGAAAACAATTATTACCAACCTTCAACCATCGCCGAGTCAGCGTGAGCTTAAGATTCAACCCTCAATAGGATTCGAGATCCCTCCCTCAACAGGAAATAAACGGATTACGAGAGAGTCTCGATCAGCAGTGGGACGTGATTGACACCTGACACAATAAAGTAATATTTTTCTGAAAATGTTCCTAAATTTTCAAAAAAGATGTAAATGCTTGGGGAAATATTGCTTATCAAGAACATGTTATGTAAACGTGAACATTCGTACATTTTAAAAGTTGCTATCGTCAGCATTGTTCTTTTTTTAATTTAAATACTAACACAACTCATATAATTAATTACTTTCCAAGTTATTTATGCTATATTAATAATTGGAGACATAATTGGTAGGGTTCAATTTCAATAGTAGCATTTCGAGACAAATGCGTTGAAGTTTTGTAATTTGTTCTTAAAATCATAAAAATTACGGAATAAATTACACATTTTGTTATGGCGTAAAGAGATTATTTAATTAATAGGATATTATTACTTTTTTTCTTCCAATGTTATTTAATGATGTTTTTAAATAAAAATGTTATTAATTCCTTCATTGCATATCTACATATTATGCTCTCTGTCGATTTTTTAGTTTAAATTATGATGATAAGACCAAAAGAATGCTTATAGAAATCTATAGTTAATTTGATGATTTTTCAAAAAAGAATATTTAAATTTTTATAGTACCCTTCTTGCAATCACGCCTTCAACTATAGTTCCAATCACACCTAGAAAACCGTCGCGTCCACCCTAGAAACGGATAATGGCATGCTTATTTGATAGACATTTGAAAATACATAACGGAAGTTTTCACCTGTTCTAAGTGGAGCGCGCGTGTCATAACGCCGTACACACAAAAACAAGGACGGGCGTACTCGAGTGTTAAAGTTGTGTAACGCGGTCCACTCCGGCGTGCGGCTCACGGCCGTCACGCGAAAACGGAGACAGACCGTCACGCGCCGCGGGTGCGCACACACGATATCGCATCGATCGTCTAACGCATTGTCTCGCAGCCGACGTGCCCCGGTCAATGAAGACGTCTCCCGTTCATCTTCCACGCGGCCCCGGGCGAAGGGAGCCGCGCGCGCGGTCGCCCGACCCGAAACTGTCGTATCGCAGAAACGCCTCTTCGGATCCGAACAATGTTCTCGATGTTTCTAAAAGCGTAAAGGACTCGACCTCGCGTCGCTTTCGGAACCGAGCTACTAAAGGTTTTTTTTATTGCGGTTCGTCCGTAAAAACTGTTAATATAAATAGAATGATGCTATTACAAGGCTAATAAATATTTAGCTTCGGAACGAAACCGACAAAAAAATGCATACAACACTCATTGTGTTGCATACCGACTGAGGTGAGTTTCGAGTGGAGCCATGCGCATTGAACCGCGGTGCATTAACGCAACATTTTACCGTTGATATATAGTCGGCTTTCTGTGTTGCATAATCGCGTTCGATCGGACATTAAAGGTAAAATCGCCTTGGAATATTTGTTTTACGATTATTGCTAAGCCGTTACGCGGCGGCGGGCCCGTCGGCCGTGCCTCGTCGGGAGACGCGTATAATTAGAATGCGGCGCGTTAGGTAAGCGAATAGCTGCTGCATCGATATCACTAGAATCGGGAAAATTATCGCGATCGATTATTTATTGGTCATTTCGTTTTTCACGAGTTGATTTCCCATACAGAAATCTCCTCTCGATGTTAATTTCCAGAATTTTGTTGTGCAATTTATCACGTTATAAATTTTGGTTACATCCCGTCGAGCTGGAGAATTAGTTTTTTAAGCATAAATACTGTTTAAATTCGTAATTATGAGACGAATCAAAAATTAATGATAGTTTTGACAAAAAAAAGAAAGTCCTTATCCATCGATATCTTAAATGACTTCATTTGATTTACAGATATCTGAACAAAAAGCTATGAAATTAGATTTAAAATATATAACAGAAAACCGGGCCCCCTTTTCACGAAGTCTATATTCTTTGTTATTTGATAAAAATAAAAAATATATTAATTATGCCGTGTTTCTTATTAGCATTGTAATTTTAATAATCATAGGAAGTCGTTGTATGTATTGAGAAATTGCCAATTCATAAAGTTATTACTTATTGAAGAACTTGAGCAATATTTGGATATCTATGACATATTTTCCGCAAAATTAATTCATCAAATATATTTCTTACAATACGAATAATACATAATGAAATGATGCTTAGTATCGAGAAGACTTTTTTGTATTATAATTTTTTTTTCACAAGAAAGCACATAGCCCCTACAGACCACAATTTTATGAATATCGTCCCTCTAGAACTTCTGGGCGGAGTAACCGATTTCGATTAGACTTTTGGCATTTGAACTAACGGCATTTGAAAGTGTGACACTAATTTTAAAATTTCTGCAAATCGAATCTTAATAGGCTGAGTGGGTTTTAAGTAATTTCAAAAATGAAATTATTTTCCCACAATTGTTGAATTAATTAATCGATTCATTTTATAACCTAATAAGCTTACTCTGTCCGTCAAAGCATTACGTTGAATGATGCAAGCATGCAAATTAAAGTCGGTTAATTTGATCGAGAGATATCGTCGTAGACGAATTTATATTTTTTTTATTCAATCCTTAAACAAAACGAATCGATAGCATTTAAAAAGGTTTCTTTTTAAATGTCAGTTCTTTATATTTCCCGAAAGTAAACATTTTTAATAGCGTTAAAAATATTAACCGATCATCACCAAAATTTAATCAGCAGTAATCCTCTACAAACTTCACCTCATACCGTAAAGCTCATCAAAATCGCTTAAAGCAATCTTAAATAAAGCGTCGAAAATAAAGTAAAAAAAAAAGAGTTTTTTTTTTCAAACTACTTATTTATATAATTTGAAAACAAAAAACTTCAAAATTTGAAAGAGTTTCATTTATTTTAATTTCTTAAAGATTTGAGCTTAACCAACTGATTAGATTTCGAATAATATCAAAAATATTTTTATATTTAATTTTGTTTTTTATTAATTGGGTCCAAGGGTCAGCGATGGATCGCGTGTCGTATGTTAACACATGTCCCAGGAATACTACTAATTAATCCGCCGTCATGGCAACAAGCAGATAAGCCGAGATAAGCCGAGCGACCAGATGCATGTGTTTTGACATAGAACGATAACAAAGCGTAGCACACCGTACGACACACCATAACAAATTAGACGGGTGCTTTAGTAAACTTCGGCACGGCGTAAGGAGAGTCGACGGGCGATCATATCGGGAGTTCAACATCCAGACGCGAGTCCTTAGCTTTGAAACGCGAGGACGCCCTCCCGAGCCTCCGCCGAAGGTCAGATTTGGGAGCGGGCGCGCGGGGTGAGCGCCCGCCGCGCCCGAGCGGTCGGCGGCCGCGCGCGCCCTTACGCAATGCCGTACTCGGCCGTGGCTCCGGCCCGTGACGCAACGCGCCCGCGCCCCGAACCCCTGCCACGCTGATTCTCCACGACCTCGCCGCTCGGCGCCCGCCCGACCTCGGACGGGGAGCGAGTCGGTCGAGAGCGATGCCTACGTCGATGTGGAAGTACCCACCCGGCCTTGAAATTTAAAAAAAATCATTAAAATTCTCATTACAAATTACATTCCCGGAACAGTTTTTAAAACAAACAGAGCTAAAAACTCATAAACTAGATTAAGAATGACATCCGTCGTTTAAACGACAGCCGTTTCACAAACTTATTAGAAGCTTTTACTCATTTAATCGTCTGAAAAGAAAACACAGTGTCGAGTAGACTAGACTAACCGTGTAGAGTAGACTAACCGCCTCTCTTTGGACACTGAAAATTTTTATTGGCAATGAGAAAACGATGGACCCGACCGTTCTATCCATCAATTTAAATAATAACATCCTCGTTCGTCCTCCGGCTCTCTCCTTATCGATTCTTGCAAGTGAGCCGTAGCGGCGTAGCGCACTTCCAAGAGCCGCGGAGACCTTGTCATTACGCGCGGCCGTGGGCGGAAAGCCGAGTCTCTCGGGGGGCATTAGTGTCACGCGAGCGTGGAATTGACACTAGAGTCGTATGAACGGAAATACATTTACTAAACTAAAAGTGGAGTGTTACTTTTCGCCACACGCCACGCCGCTATATCTGAACATTATACGGATACAGACGTGCGTAGTTGAATTTATTTGTGATTATATATTATTATAATACCGTTTTCTAAACGACTTAATTCATTATGAACATGCAGAAATCGTTTGCGAATTCGGTGCTTGTGTAAATCCTTTTTTTTTTATACAAAAAAAAAAGTAAGTACGAATAGTCCAAGCGGAGAGTTAAAAGAATTTTAGTACCGCGTTTGCTTTATTAAAAATCGACTTATATGCTTATTTTCGGTTTTGTAAAGTTAGGACCTTGATAATACTGTTTATAGATCAGTCTTTTCCCGCAAACACCCTTGTCGGACCTAACACGCTGTTCCGACGGATCAAATGTCACACATTCTGCTGTCATACATAAGAATACTTTACAATTCTTTTCACAGATCGTTTCGTAGTCCGTCACTATCTGTGATATCTCGGACCGCGAGAACGGCCCTATTTTGTTATAAATAATAGCTGTGTGCGAATTCTTCGTCAGGTCTCGAAAGCGGCGGCCGAGCAGCTCGGGCGAGGCGGGCTACGGCGAGCGCGACGACCTCATGAACGAGTGCAACGCCGCGCTGGTGCTCATGTCCCTCAGCTGCTCGCCCAATTCGCCGAGGCCCAGTTAGTACAATCATTTTCTTCAACCGTGCCCCTCGTCCAGTGCTTTAAGGTCAATTCTGGATGCTGGTTAGAAATGGTTCTACGTACTGTAATTAACGCATATCTTGTTGAACTTACAAGAACAATAACAGTCTCTTGATTTATATCTGTTCCATAATTGATTAATTTAGAGGTTATTCATAAATATATTGTAATTTTTAATACAAATATAGTTTATTTTTCATGTTATAATTTTATAGTACGATCACAGACAGACTTAATGTTGAAGCATATGCTTTTTAGAGTTCCATAGTCAACAAGGAACCCTTATAATCTGTCCGTCTGTCTTTCTATCTGCCCGCGAACAGACCAGAGACTCTTTGTTCTAAAAAGCTGTAATTTAATATGGGTATACATGTTAATCAAACCGATAAAGCCTTAGAATTCAATCTTAAAAGGGTGCCTACCTTATACGTAAAATGCTGATGAATTTATTTCCTCGTATATCTCACGATGCGGGATATCGTTGGATAGCTCATTCGGACACATAGCGGGTCGTTAAAAATAATTCTTCAATTTAGGGATCATTCAATTTAGGGGAAATATTAATCTTTAAAGTGCTAATTTTAATTCGAGTCGAACGTCCCCCCGCCAGGTAAAAAAGGGTTACTCTCAAATTTGTGAAAAAATTCACGGGAACTTAACAGGAAAACTATCACAGCTAAGTTGGTTTTACAAGTTAATAATTGATGACAATTCACATTTACAATTCACAATAAGCACATTTTCGTAAGAATTCCATTGAAAATTACTTAGATGACGTTACTGGTTGTGTACAATAGGTAATAGATATAAGTTTATAAATAATGTACAATCAAGGATTCATATAATCATGACATCCCTACGTGGGTTCAGTCCTATGTGGGCCCATTTTTGGACGTCATCAGCTGTTAAACCTTGAACGTACAACTACGAAACCCTACAATGCGCGTGACCAGACACACATTTGACCAGTTATTATGTAATTTTTGAGGTAATAGATTGAATGGAAATAACTTATAAAGGTTCTATGGCGACATTGAGGAATTTTAAAATACATACACATATTTTATTTTATCTATTGAAAATTGAATGCATTTCCTAAGAAACGTTTTAAAGTTTCGTAAACGTTAGGATTGATCTTTATAGAGATCAATCCTAACACGTTCCGAGATATTTTTACCTCCTAATGAAACATTTGAGGTACAGTCATTTTGATCTGATTTCTAGATTTATGACCATGACGTGGGTACTTTTTGTCGAAAAATAATCTTCTTATAGAATAGTATAATTATAAACATTTCCATTTTCATTTGGATCCCTCGAATGTGATAATATGCGCTGCCGCCGCATAAATGTGCCAGTTGACAACGAAGTCAATATGCATGAATATTTTGTCCATTTTCTTTGGATTTTAGTAAATGTACGGTCGGAGAGCGTCTAGACGCGATGTCTAGACACCGTCTAGACGCCTGGATGTTTAGCTCACCTACTCTTGACATGTGCTTTAAAGGTATTTTTATGTTGGAATAATTTTTAGGAGATTACAGAATTAAAAGTAAATCAGTTTGTATTTAGATAAATTATTCCACTAGTTGAAAATTATTTTATTCTTTGTTTCTATACGAAACTGATAATTTGTGAAATAGTAATTCATTACATTATTTTATTTTTGATATCTTAAGATCGCTAACATTTGTTACATCGTATTTTTTTTCTTTGAAATTCTGTTACATTACTTTTGCACAAAAATATAGTAAATTCAATGAACGTATTTTGTATTTATATCTGTTAATAAATATATCGTTACTTTTCATTAGCAGACAAGTATACTTTTTTAAAGTTATCGTATTATTTTTAACCACCTATCTTCGTTCAACACCAATCATCTTCCTCGCATTCCGTTACGCCCGCAAATCCCAAGTGCAATTCAAATCACTCCTATACAGATGCGCTCAATAAATATAACATCAAGCGCGCATCCAATTATGGAGGCGTTCGGCCTCTATGCCTACACGCATTCGTGTACCGCGTGGCAACGAAACGTTGCGTCCATCGCGTTATGCAACGGCGGCGCCCGGCGAGCACCGCGCGCTATACACGAGCGGCGCACCGCCGGCCGCGGGGAACGGACGGCGCGCTGCAGCCGCCGGGGCATCGAGACGAACACGCCGGCCGGTGAAAGTGACGCCCCGAGATCCGTTTTAGAAGCATTACGATGTTTCTGCGCGCGCGCCCAACTCGGAAACGAATCGAATTCGTGCAGTGCCGGCGACACGGAAAGTGAGAGAGCTCCCCGCGTCGACGCCGTCGTACGAATTCGGTCGTGGGACGTGATGATTGTTTATGATTAGATGTGTTACGGTTCCGTTTTGATATCATAACTTATTCGGTGATTAAAAACGCATTTGCATGGCGAATATGTGGTAAACTATTTTATTCTTTTTGTACAGTTAGTTTTTCGAATTCAAAAATAAAATATTCATTTGCAGATCCATAATGTTCAGTAAACAAAAACCGACAGCTTCAGTTATATAACACTTGCTAAGGTCAAGTATCTGGTCGTGCATCTTCTATGTACTCTTAGGGGTCACCATAAATTGCGTCACACGAGTTTTATGATTTTTTATGCCTTTCCCCGCGTCCATGTCGCGTTTGGTGACTTCCGCTCCGGTGTGATGTCACATATTTTGCCATTTTAAATTTAGAACTTATTAATTTAAAATAGCTCTTACAAAATTATTGATATATTTCTATTTAAAATCCATATTTATTAAATAAACAAAAATAAAAAAGTTAAAAATGCAATATCTACAGTAGGTACAGGGAGAAACTTTTCTGTTACGATTAAGTATAGAATTTTAGTATTTTAGATTTATACATATGACGTTACAAAACTTATAACCTGCCTGCCCCTCCTTGTCCCCCGTTTGCACACTTTTTTGCCCCCTCCATTTCCCTTAACATCTGACGTAATTTATAATGTAACCCTATTTGATATTGTGTGTTATTATTCGTAACGGGTTCGCTATTTGCACACTATAAATACATTGCAGTTGCCCAAATTTGATATTCAGTCTCATACAATATTCAAGTTTGATAGAGGATGTAAATGGAACATGAGATAATCGCTGTTTTTATTTATCACATAATATTTCGAACATTACTTGTGCTTTCCTCTGATTCGTTAGACTAGTGTTAGTCACATTTCCATTAAAATAAAAAAGGAAATTAAACATCTCTGTAATAAGAAAAAAAACGTATTTGCAGGGAGTTTCACAAAACAAAAATGTTGTGGAAACTCGTATCGCTAATCAAGTTCTAGGTGCCCAACTTGGTTGTGATAAATCGCGGGTTGCGCATACACATTAGTACCTACCTAATGCAACCGCTGTCAACGATGACGTAAGTACTACATGCTACTATGAATGTCCTTTCTTCTAGTTTAAATATGATCTTTTCAAATCAAATTTGAAACTAATAAATAACTAGTAAAATCTATGGTCTAAAAATAATTTCGAATAGTGATTGCGGTCAATTAGTTTTGGAAACGTTTTGTTCTAGGCGCATGGGGCGGAAGGTCGTCAGTGTCGCCTGGCGCCAGCAGCAGTTCAGGGTCTTCGTGGCGTTCCGGCACGCCTTCCCCACCTCCTGTCTCCTCGTCATTCAGCGACGAGGGTATAGCCATGGACTACGAAGACCTGCACCCGCGCAAAAAGAAGGTGAGTTAGCGTAAGCGGTCTAGCTTGGAAAATTACTGAGAGATAGTAGCGGCACTCGGTTATCTCTATTGATACTGTACTTATTGCTTAAGGATGTTAGAAATCCTTCGTAGTTAACTGGAGCATCGTAAATTGTAAACGCCGTGAAATCTTTATTATCTACAGTGGCTATATAAAGCTGAATGGTGTGTTTGAAAATGCTGATCTTAGGAACTGCCGGTGCGATTTGAATTTTTGTTTTTGCCATAATCTAGTTACTGAAAAAGGTTACAAACTTTTTATTTAAAATGGTCGGTCCATTTCCACATAATTACCAGATGGTATTTAATTAATTAGCTGCACTTGGTTATGTAGGCACTCGACGTGCATTCGAAACCGCCGTACATAATCTAAATTTTAACGCGGACGAAGCGGCGAGGCACAGCCATTGTATTATGTAAAAGCAAAGGGCGGCCTGTTTGTTTTTCTTCAGGCTTAAATTTCACGCACTGCCCTACTCAGTTACAGTCGGTGCTGTGACGCTTACAGGCCCGAAGGGCCGATGCAAAAGGGCTCATGGATCGGGCCCGACACTACGATTGAAAGCTAAGTTTGGATCAAAATTGAAAATGCGAGCGAGATCGAAATCGAGACCAGAACTGAGCAAGGGACCGAGAATCGGGTCCCGGAGCGAAGATAACACGGAAATCCTTACAGATATCCGTGTTGAATAGGATTAACATAGAATTAATACAAAAGATTAAGGAAATTATGCTATGCCTACACGAGCTAAGCCGCTAGCGAATATCCAGTAACGATATAAAGTTATTAATAGACGATTAATTAATGTTGTAATTCATTATTAATGATCTCGTACACGTTACTAGTGAATTTACAATTTTAATCTTTTAACAAAGGTTAAAATGATGACGTAATTATAAAATTAAGTATTACCTATTCCTGAAAAAGAAACGTTTTTACCCACAAGAAACATTCAAATGCTATAGAAACTAACGCTAGACAAACGAAAAGTATGGTTTCTAGCTACGGCCATCATTAAAATACTTTTAACGTATTATTGTATTAATCATATCGTTTTTTCGCATATTGATTATAATCATCTAACGTGACGTCTCCGGAATATTATTTTATAAACTATTGCATTCCCCAACTTCTTAAAGACTTTCTCTTTTGTTTCGAGATGCCGGTCGCTCGGATACCGATATATTACGTAACTTTGAAAGTCTTTAGCCGTAATATAAATCCGGGATATAAAACCGCTGTAACATTAAATTTTTTTCCATAGATTTTGCTAATAGTTCTACCGTGTAAATTTCCTTTTCTTTATTAGATTCTTATTTAAAGTGGCTTTTTGAGACATTCTGTCGTTGATTTGTTCACTACGTTAATGCCTGATCATATTTAAACGGTAACAATTACAATTAGAGGATTGTCTTAATGTGTGCTATTCGACCGCGGACATCGGTCACTCGCGCTTTTATTATGTATACAGATAAAGCCGTTTTGTGCGGAGCCTTCAAGTCGCATACCTGTTTAAATTGCACCGTGACACAGATTTTGCAGGCTTCGTTCGCCACATCTCAACATCGAATGCATTTCTTCACTTATTCGACTTCATTAAATTACAATCTCAAAGGTCGCAGATGGAAATCGATGTTTACGATTTATTAACTGAATTTAATATTATCATCGTAAAAAATTTATCTTCTGATATTCATAACTAATCATTAACATAAAATCTTTTTTATGGAAGAAATATTTGTCAAATCTCATGTAACGACGGTCTTGGTTTAAAATCGTGTAGATTAAAAATTGCGTCACTATTTTAGAAATTGTGATTTTGAACAATTCGTATCGTTTAAAAATATTTTATATGCATTAATTATCCAGAAAGGCAGTTTTTTTTTTTCAAAATATGAGAAGAGAATTCATAGGACATTTTATAAAAAACAATTGGAAATAGTTCTTCGTTTCCAGTATATTCTAATACACAGCTAAGACAGCTCGAAAGAACCGTATGGCATTATCACGAAGTGATTATCACGAAGCTCGCGGCGGCAGCAGCACTGCCACGCGCCGCGGCGCGTGCGGTGACTCAGCCTCAGCTGCAGCTCCGACTTCTGCACTCGTGGTTTTGCGTTTTCTCGCACGCGTTTAATTGCCGCGCGCTCGCCGGTCCTTTGTCCGACCTCGCGCCCGACATGTCGTTTTCCGCACTCGCTTTTTGATGCCTTCGCATCATTACCCCTGAGTAATGACGAGCGATTCGCTTCGACCGTTCTTAAAATTTGATTAACGCGCTTCAGTGCCATTCGAGAAAAGGCGATCGGCCGGCTCGGGTTCGCTCCAATTACAGACCTCACGTCGTAATAGTTGTAGACGCGCCTAGTGAGTGTGGAAAAAACGCACGCAATTATCGCGGTAAGAATGATTAGTACGCCTACCTTTTTGTACTTTTGTCGCGTTGTTAGAGCTATCTCGTTCGTTGTCACCGCTCGTGCGAGACCGTTCGTTCGACTTTGCCGGGTCTATACCGTTTTATGATACGACCATAGGTCGATATAGACCCGGCATGGTTACAAAACACGTTTGCTTTTCATTCGTTACATAATAAGAGACCATTCGTTTCGACCGGAATCGTAACAAATTAAGATAAGAACTTACTTAGAGAATGGAAAGTGTTCTTTCTTTGTTGGCTACGAGACGGCGGAAGAGTGACGGTGACGGCAAAGGGCAAAGTTTTCATCGAAAGTCGAATCTGTTAACGAATTAAAAACCTTGACTGAATCCTAACGGGGGACGGACTTATTCGTCAAAGTCACGATGTTTATTTTTGAAATCAATTATAATGTACTGATTGCGTTCATCTCTTTTATGAGCAAATAGAGAAAATATTTTTCAAGAGAAAAAGAGTTTCTCTATTTGTTCAGTTCTTCGCGAGATTTTGAAACAAAAGCTCCAAGGAATCGGGAATTTTTGTCGTGTCTTGTAAATGCTCCTCTTAATCAATATTCGGTCGCGTTCGTCAATCCGGGCTCAATGCCAAAACGGGTATGCAGCACGAGTACCTATTGCCAGGTGTCAACATACATATTTTAACGATTGACGTACGCGTAGATAATTACTTCTAGACGAAACATCACGATTGCGCGTCTTTCGGACACCGCGGATTTCATTTGAATACGAATGTCGAAAAACTATTCTCGAAATCGCCTCATCGATGTTTTTTCTTTCTTACAAAAACGAATTACAATTTAGAATTAACGAGTACGAGACTTCGACGAATTTTAAAAAATAATAACTCCTAACTTTATTTTTACTGCGAGGCGCTCCCACAAGTTTCCTCCTTTCGAGACTATATGCGGTCTTTTGATAAGTCATAAAGGCGTGCCATGTGTAGCGGCGTTCCGACACGAAACTTACAACCTTGGCCTTTTTTATCGCTGTCGATGCATCATCTGGTGAAAAGCCGCTCTTAAAAAAGTAGCCATCCGCAGCCGGCCTCGAAGTCGACGCATACTCTAAATGCGATGTGTACATATGTAAGCCGGAGTAAGCCCTTGCAACGATGATCTTAATTATGATTTATGCAGTACGTGGCCGACGCGAGCGCGGGCGCGGGCGCGGGCGGTGAGCAATGTCAAGGCGCAAGTTCTGCGGTCGCGCGGTTATATAATGCGTTGTAAAAATATCATAAAACCCGCTTCATGCTCGCGCGGGCGCACCGCGACACCGCGGCCCTTGCATGTTTTTCTTGCATTGCTAGTTTTACGAGAGCATTTCGTTATAGAATGAAAGGTTTTTTAGAACTGGGAATTTAATTTCTTTTTTGATCGTTATCAAATCCCTAAAAACCTAAAAAAAAATATGAATTTTATATCCAATGTCTACTAAATTTATTGTTTTATTTTTGTCCTTAATATATTGTATACGCATAGCATATACGCTATATATGAAAAATGTGACTTATAATTGGCAAATGTCAGTGCGAACCTTTCACTTAAACGTCGATAAATATGTATAACATTTTCTGTCGTCTAATGTTTGCAAAAAGGTTCACAAAATGTCAACCATTCGATTGCGTCTGAAGGTATTTCAGCAAATTTTTTTTTAATGCAACCATTTTTTATGTATGACACATTCTGAAATATATTTTTTCTATTGTTAACAACGAGCTACTTCACGTAAATGCAAAAATTATGGTAAAATAAGTTTATTTGACTGTTAGTATTCTATTAAAATAGTACCTTAAGGCTAAAAAGATTAGAAAGCATTAAAAATACATGAAAAAGATCTTTCACCAAATTTCATGGTAGGTAATTAATTGGTTTAGTATCGTCGGATACCACTACGCGTATACGTTGCGTACATGGCCATATCTACATCGTGGTATATATTATAATTATATAACCATAACCGTAGCAAACGTACCCATATCAGATCCGAGAGATTTTGCCACCGTTACAAATAAATACTTTGCAAAGGCAACGTCTTCACCGCCGTTACGAATCTTCAGTTCGTCTGTGTTAGCGTTTATTTATTTATACACGCCTTTATTGTTTTTACATAAGTCGGTGCGTACCTACATCGAACGTTGCGCGGCGCGCGGCAGAGAACGCGGCGGCGCTCGCGCAGCCCGCGTAGGTACGAGCCGACAGTCTGCGCCGGTCTAAAAACAATTGGAGCCTTGGAGTTAATTTAGCGACGCGTCCCGCGAATGATGCCCTGATCTCATTTAACTTTAGCGACACGTATTAACCTAGTTGTGTGCGTCGGCCGAATGTCGACATGATATCGGCAATTGACCTAAAAATTGTTGTCCAAAACGGGTGCGTTTTGTGTTGCGATGACGGATAGTACAAATTTTAACTACTTCTGGATGACTTCTGTTTGTTTCCTAGTTAAAGTCAAGGTACTCGACTTTAACTTTTAATAGTTCATACTTGTTGATAAATATCGAGCGACAACAGTTTAACAATAAAAACTAACACGTTATAAATCCAGAAATCTATCGATGATATTACGAGGGAAAAAAAATTGATTTGCAAGAACGGTACAACGTGTACACTGTAATTTCATATACAGAAACGTACATATATCATTATACGGTACCATAGACTAATCGAACTCCGGCTTCCGTCTTAAAAAAAAAAGAAATAACCATGTAGCAAGGCGGTACCATAAATTTAAACTGTGTAAAATTGCTACACATTATGATTGAGCACGCCGATATTGACACGGCCTTACGCGTGCCGGCACAACCTTGCGGCCGCTGACGTGGGCGGAGCTCTACAAAACAAAGCGTGTTTGCTATCACATCTTTATCGCCCGCGGTACGCACACAGACGCCATTATAGTTTACGCGGTCTTCCCTGTTGCGCTATTACGCGGGATGATGTTTCAGGTGATGATAAATCATCAACGCAATCATCAAATCAACTTCTCCGTCCGCATTCTTGAAATTATTAATTGAAAAATACCTACTAGGTAAATGTCTATCGTTTCGTTAATATATTGATTTTTTTAAATTTGTTGGACGCAAAGATTCAATTTTCATTTTCGTATTTTTTTTATTATTAATTCAAAAGTACGCGATTATAATTGTTCACCTTTAATTAATTTTCAAATTTCAAGGTTTTGTCTGAACACATTTAAATGTTGCCACAAATGAACCAGTCGTTTCAAGAAAGGCGCATGTGCAATTGCAGCCGATTTTACTTTTTGATGTACTAATTTTACTCTGTGGGACCATCATACATCTTTTCTGCCAAAAAACAGCACACGTCACCGATGTATCATTGTGATATCATCAGCCAAAGTTGCTATTTTTTTGTTTTGAGAAACATCAAATGCCTGGTTACTTGTTATTTATGGTTGAAATATTCTCAAAGAAAATAAAGTAATATTCCAAATCTCCAAATTTAAGCATCTGCTTTACAAACCTTGCCAGTGTTATTTCTAGTGAATTTATTGACAGCGCTAACACTCACACATTTCTTTTTAAAACTACTTGGGATACCAACTTTGACACACAAATCTAGCATATTTACAAGGAAAACGTCCTAAAAAAGAAAGAAAATTGAAAACGTAAAAAAACTTAAATGCTGCATTCCAGATGATGTTGAAAGTCAAACTTTCAATAAAGATTTATGTAACTGGCCGATTACAAAAGTAGAGGATTCACATGAATACTTGTAGATTATTATTTTAATTGATTTATTTTAAACAAAAACTTCTGTCAAAGATAAGAGACATCCGCTACTTTTTATATATAACTAACACGTGTCCTATTTTTGTAATTATACTACTGTAGAAAGTTTGCATAGAAAATTATGTATTTTATTATTCTTTATATAATTAATGGCTAATCCTTTCTACAATTTAAGACAAAAAAGAAGTTAAATAGCTTTTATTTTACATTTCCTGTAAAGTTACTGTAAAGCAATTGATTCAAGTACTGAAAAACCTGAACGAATGTTATCATGAACTTGTTTTTCTTTACTAAATAAAATACTACCTTAGACTATTAACAATTGGCATGTAGGTAATCCGAAATGAAGTAAAGCATACTTGTAAGAGCCACATCATTACACCTCTGTAAGGTATGAACCTCTTAGAATAGAGTACTCCTTAATTACTCAGAGCTTACAATTAACTCCAGATCAAAAGCTAAATTAATGACATGCGGCCAAAATAACCAACATGTGATTAATTTGTTTCACGATCGAGAATACCACTAACTTTCAAAATAAATATAATATATATTAACTGTTGTTTATTCAATAATTTCGAATTAGTCAATACCCGAATAACACCTTAAACGTGCCATAGACTCACAAATAAAACATTTTCTCGACCTTCGTTTTGAGCCTTAAATTATTTCCGTTCTGATCTCTAATCCCCCATCATTTTTATTTATTAAATAGGAATAAATATGTGAAAAACAAAAGTGTGAATTGGAAAGTTTCCAGACCAAACTTGTTAGTTTTTTTTTTATATTCTGACCCATGAAAACACACCGGGTATGAAAATGTACGCATACGTAATTTTGTCAGCCAAGTCACACGTGCTCAGACAATTCGACATAATCCGTATTTTTCGATTATTAAAATTCAAACCAAAAATCAGCCAGTCCAGACTATGAGCTACAGTCGGTAGTCGGTTCTTACATGTGTACGTGGGATTAGTGACGTCATCGACATTGACCGCTACGGGCACAGCGCAAGTGCGCCATCTTGCATCACTTGTTTTCTACTAGAGACGGTGCATCGTAACCGCTGACTACCGCTACCTTCTGCATCTTTTATTTCGTGCGTCGAGGTGCGAAAACTTTTTCGCCTATAAGTTATTTTACATTTCGTATTTTCCGAAATGTCCCGCGCCTTCAAGCAGCAATCGGAGGCCTCCTGCAACTGTTGAAGTAGACGTGATCGCATACGTAGCGGCCGTCGTTTAAACGAAGACACGTATGCCGGTGCTTCGCGTTCGGCGGCGCAATCGAAGGCGCGCGCGCACCAGGTGTTATCATCGGCGCGCCCACGCGCTGCGAGTTGGCGAGGGGCAGACGCGGCGTCGCCGAGCTCCTTTGGCCGGTGCGAAACGTAGGCAGAGCTCGTTCCGTTCACAAAAACCTAATCCGCCAGTGACTTCATTCGCCTTCGAAACGACGCGAGCCACTTTTTATAGTGCGCGATAATGATCGATCTCGACTCGGCCTAGAAGTGCATAACTATACATAACGTTTACGTAACGACATCGAAATTGTTGCATGACATTAATTTACTTGTTTATTTAATTTACCTCAGTCGTTATGTTGGACCGATTCTCTGCATATAACAGCGGTAACAACCTAAAAAGCATTTAGTGAAGCGACATAAAAACAAATCAAACTAATAAAGGAACATGAATTTATCACACATTCAAACGTGTGCGAATAAAGTAGTCGTTATCCGATATCGATCAATGCCGAGCCGATAACTCGTTATCTAGGCACGACCTGCCGCGGATTGGGTTTTTCATCGGCGGCGTGTGCGCAAGGCGAGAAGGGGGGTTCGTTGACCCGCCGTGTCATCCGCCTCCGACCTGTTCCCGCGCACCACTTATATCGAGAACCGCTTCTCTCTCTGTGTTACAGACAACCGACGCTGCGAAAGTCCGACTCTCGGCTCGTCTTTCCATTCTCTGCGCGCTTAAGTAGGTTGAAAGATCCGTCTCGTTTTTATGAAATCAAAGTACCAATTACGATTACCAGAATTATTTTCTAACGACGGTTTATACGCCGAACCGATATTTTTAATATTTCAAAAAATAATACGATTTCAGCAGTTGCCTACAAACAAAGATGTGTACAATTTTTAAATTACATTTAAGATGTTTGCATTTAAAATGCGCATAGTTACGCGAAATCGAATAATGCGCTAACCTTGAGCGAGGACGCGGGCGGCGGAGCGCGGCGCGCGGCCTCCGTGCGCGGGCGCTGTGCACGCACCATTTGCATACTCGCACTGCCCGCGCCGCGAGCCTGCATCGTGACCTATTCTCAAATAACAGTTCCCGAAGTAACAGATTAAAAACGATACAGCTCTTCAAAAAAAAAAAAAAAACATCCCTCCGGAACTATCACAGAAAGTGATCGCTCAATATTCCCGATTGCAGAAATTAAAATTACAACGGGCAATGTCGTATCGTTACCGAAGGAAATAAATACCTAATCGGTTGCCATTATCGACGTATCGGTAGCTTTGCTCGATAGCGATATACGCAAAGGCGAAGCAGATTAACACGCGATTAGCCGGCGGCGTACGTACGTCAATGCATTGTATGTACCGGAAGAAACGGCCGGTGGCGGAGAGTGTCGGATACGTCACCGGCGCGGCCGGCGGGCGCGGTGCGGTATCGCCACGTCGCGGTTGCATCACGCCCGGACGCCGCTAGGTTGCGCAACGGCTTTTCTAGTTGACCGCACAACCTTCGCCGATTACCTGTTATTAGAACCGCCTCGTTATTAGAAAACAAAGCGAAATATTCAATTCATAAAAAAAAAGTGTTAGAAACATTGAACGACATTTTACCTTTCGTGCTATAAAAGATTTCTTTCGTGCATATAGTACACATTTTTTGTCGAAATGAAAGTAGGTACTGAAAATAATTTTATCAGAACATTCATTTGATAATGTTTTTCATGAATTATTTTATATCTCGTACTAATGATATTATCAATTCGTTTTTAAATTCATTATAATAGAACATAATTTATCAATACTTTCTCTGGTGAGCAAGATATTTTAACACATAACAACTATACCGAATATGTGAAGATGCTACCGCTAAAGCAGTCCAAAGCGATATACTTGGTTTACCTTTCATAAACGCTCGAACTGTATATGAAATTTAAAAAGTATAATATATAATTATACATATTGAAATACATTACTCCGTTAATGAATTCACTCACATCTCAATACATATTCAATGATTTTCCCCGTAACAGACGAACGGAGCCGGTCCGCGCCGCCAGCGCACCGCTCGTTAGCTTGGCATTTCCAGGCTCATTATGCGCTTGCGTAAAAATAACATCTGCAAACGTTGCCCCACTCGGAACAAACGCCACGCCTACACTAATAGTTGTTAGTTAATACCGCAAAGGTCGCGTTGCACAATCGCCGACGGTGATCGCATTGTTAGCGGAGTCGTCTTAACCCTCGCGAAAATTTGCAAAACAAATATGTAGCAGCGGTATCGACGTCCGAGGCCGCGATAAAACTTAAATTGGGATCTCGAAGCTTGTCGTGAGCTGCGGCGTGTTGTCGTACCGCAGGTAACTTTTGGCATGGACGACATCGTCCCCGTATTTAAAATAATCGGAACGATAAGCCGGTCATTCCATGTTAACTGTTTTGCTGTCGTTACTTATTGAAATGTTTACACATGCAACGACATAACACTCTACACACGTAGATTTTATGGTTCTTCCGGGTTTAGTTCGTGTAATCTTTAATGCTTATCTACACTTCGACAATACGAACAAACGCATCACAGAAGCGTCATTAGTATACTGTAAGTTACAGTCAGTTTTACAGAGACAAAAGGAAATCGTCGCTACAAATAAATATTACAATACGTCGTTCGCAAGCAGCGGACGCTACGAGCGTTCGGTTTGAATTTACAATGAAATCGGCTAGTTACGACCGCTTCGGCGGGGTCACCGATAGCGAAATCTATTTATGGCGAGTGAGAAAACAGAACGGCCACTATTTTAGGTGCGCGAATGCGGATACGGTCGCCCGCGCACCCCCGCACCACCGCCGGGAACGGGCGCGCGGGCGACCCGCACCGGGCTCGAGCTCCACTTGAAGTTAGCACCACTAACCATGATCTCGTTTATCCGTGTGTAAAAATCCTATTTCATGTTATGCTTAGAGGGAACATACGCGGTTGACGCGCGGAAGTAGTGAGTACAAGCGAACTTAGGTAATAAAAACGGTTAAGTGTGTTTAAGAATTAATCTTCGTATAAAATGATTCCGACATCTCGCTATTTCATTTTGTCTTCCTGAGATTGATACTGAGGGGACAGTGAAGTGCGTAGATTAATTGTAGTATTAACCCATAATATCCGTCAGTTTCTGTAAGCATCAATCGAACGCTTAATCTGTTCTGTCAAGCTTACGAAGACTTAGTTAATAACTCCATAGATTTCTGCTTCAATACCCTTTACTACATAATTTCACTAAGATACAAGCAAGGGAAAATATGGGTTCGGTTGACACAGACGGATTGATCAATAGCACACTGAACAGTCGCTCCTGCTCGCGTTCGTCAGCAGCCCCCGCCTCACACTGGACAAGCTGAAGGGCTTAAGGTCCAAACTCCTCGGTTCGATTTCAAAAGATTGAGATAGAATTTTCTTAGAGGATTGATGAAAACTGACGAAAATAACATAACTAAATATAAATACATAATTGTAAATATTTCCATCGTCCAGTGACCGAATTTAAGTATTGCCAAATTGAGATAGGCCACACCGTTTGAGAGCTTAGTCCATACTGTCTGCGATACGCAGAATAAAAACAATCGTCCATACGAGTAAGTAAACAAACAAACAACGCTTTCAGTGCTAAACGATTCGCCACTACAGACGTGACAATATTTACGCCTGTAGCCATTTTAGGCATCTACCTATGTCTTTCTGCACGCGATACCTGTACTGTTTCATTATTTGAATGACAACGCCGTGGTCTATTTCTGGTAACGAGCGTCGATAGGTAGAACTTACATTAAAACATGTGAAATTTATATGCAAATCAATTAATAAGCACGCAACCCTAATCGCATCTCAACTAATATATACTACTATCACGCTATTGCACGACCCGAATCATTATCATTTCTTTCAAATCAGCCGGGAGCGAAACATTACAATTTTAATCTATTGCGAAAACTAGTTACGGCGCGAGGAGGCGGAGGGGCGGGCGCGCGGCGCGTGCTGGCGCGAAGGCCGTTTTATCGCCTCCGTGCTGATAATACGCCAATTGTTATCTGACGAGAGCGGCCGAGGTAACTTCCGCGTGCGGAGTCCGCCAGCGCCGCGCGCGCCATCTGCGGCCGGCGCGCCACGGCCGCCGGCTTACAATGTTAATGATGCCGGTCAATAGCAACTCTGTTGCCGTGGCGACGGCCAGTTCTATACAGTCATACATACGGTCGTACTCGTCGAACTGTTACGATTCTTATGTATTACATTCGAGATGTATCAACTTAGTACTAGGTATATTATAGAATTCGTACCCGTGTAATTTTCGATTTTTTTTGTCATCATCCGATTTCGATGAAATATAACTTAAATATTTGCTGCATGCTGAATATTTTCCGAAGGAAACCCCATCGTAATCGTTTCGATAGTTTCCTTTATTAACGTGTTAATAAACAAAAAACTGGCCAAGAGCATGTCGGACCGTGCTCATTATAGGGTTCCGAAACCATTATTACAAAGAAATGCACTATAGATGAAAAAAGTACGTTGTTAAAGTTTTCCATGTTTCCCTCACAGAATAGTTACAAACACTTTAGTCGCCTATAATTAGTAAAACAAGTAGGTATCTCGAGTATTATTACTAAACTAGGGTAAACTAAAGTGCATCAGCAAAAGAGCGTATCTTCATGGCACTTATGTCTTTTTGTTAAGAAGCGTAGCTTTTCGGCAATAACTCAAAAACAGTATACCCGATCATGTTTAAAATAATTTTCGTTGAAACCATTTATTGAGCGTTACGTTCGTTATTTTTTCATATTTTTTTGGACATCTGTTTAGAAAATAAAGGGGGAGGGACACGATTTCTGCTACTTTCGGAGCGATTTTTTTCGAAATTATTCACGTAATCAGAAAAATTGATTAGAAATCTTAGTGTTTTTAAAAGAGCAGTCGAAATGTGTGCCGCTTGATGATAAATTACTGAAATAAAATTTTTCAGCGTCTGTTACATGTATGGAATGCCCCTAGAAATATTTATTATTGATATTTAAGTACTAAACTAAGTAGCAGCTTACATAAGACACCTACACTATAAATTTCATCAATATACATCTTGTAGTTTTTGAATAAAATTCCTGTGACATACGGATAGACAAGACGAAACTATAAGGGTTCCGATTTTGCCATTTTGGCAGGGAACCCTAAAAAACCATAAATACAATAATTTAAAATTTGGTATTTTCAATTCTATTGTTCTTTTTACTCCTTTCTTATTTATAACCGTATGTTATTTATGCATTTTAAAGAATATATGTAAACGTGTCTAGAAGCGAAAATGGTTAGTTTCACGCCCTTGCGGCTTAAGCCCGAACGGATTGCGCAACCGGAGTAGCCCACTTGAATATTTTCATAAGTCGACGCTACGTGACATTTTTCCTGTTCGACGGCGGTCGTTCCGTGACAGTGGCATTCACGTGTGCGCGGCCGCCGCCGGCGCACGGGGCGCGTGCTCCACGTGACTATCCAATTTACGACCGTGCACGCCGGTCGGCCGGGCCTTGTCATCGGATGCATGCGAACACGTAACACCGACTAGCGGGTCGCCATTCCGTAGATAAATCCGATTCTAAGTCAATTAGAACCTCGTTCGCAACGACGAGCGTACGGGCGGCCCGTGCGGCGATAATCGCTCGCAGGCGTCGCTCGGCGTTAGCGAATAGCAATGGCGCGGCCTTGCACGGACTATATTTAAAACACGGAAGGCGTTACGGTACCGAGCGACCGCGCAGATCGCTCGGTCGCTCCCCGCGCCGTTAACAGTTAGGACCTGTAAATGGCGACGCGGCCCGTCCCCCGCACCGCGCCGCGCGCGCAGCGCCGCGGGCTCGCGCACGACACTCACGACAAGTAAGCCTTTGTTGTTTGGCTCGCGGCGAAAATGAAATAGGTAAGTCCGCCTAGAATGTCCGCGAGTCGATAAAAGGAAAAGCACTTTCACTGTAACAGAACGGTTTTGTAACCGATCTACGACCTAAATCGTAAATTGAAAACTATGTAACGCAACGCTTAAGTATTATGATTAAGGTCGAGAACGGGTATGGATGACGTGATCGAATGGTGACGTGTAAAATTGTTTGTGTAAAGACTTATCATGCATCCTATAGATTTTTTGGACAGATTGCAACGGTCAGAAATGAATCTAGTGGAATAGATTAAATAACACTTACATATCTGCAACAATATAGACATGCATAATTCACAATTCGGCGTGCAAGGGTGTCACGAACCTTCATTACTAAATTACGTGGAGCAACTTCCTCTGCGCGACCCCGCCGCCCGCCGCCGCTGGACAGCGCCGCCCGCGCCGGCCCGCGGCGCCACCGGCCCGCTTTGTTAACCAATTACATAGCTATTTCCAGGGCATTAACATCGTGAGCAGTGTCAAAGGTGTCATCGATACAAAACTCGATTTGATCGTTCACAATAATACTGCCTAATTTTATATTCAATGATACACGTCACGGTCCTTCTAGCGGTTTCAATGGTTGTCATTATTATTTTTTTTTTTGGTGGACCGGCATGCCAAAAGTTACGCGTCATTACTACCCATTTATTTGTCTCTTGATATTAATCCCAAAACGTGAAAATAATGACTGTTTTATCCGTTCCATTTCACATTCAAAATAATACTCTACCCGAGTTTAGTCATCCGCCATTGTGCATGCAAAATATAAAAATAAGTTGACATTGCAACGATGCAACGATAAAGCTATCGATGCTCTCGAATAAATAAACACATACGTACGACGACAACACTCCAGATAATTGCCTACCGTATTATGCCATATAAATGTCAAAAAAGGAAAACGTGTTGTACGTTTGGAGCGATGTCGATCAGAAGTCGGTTAGCCAACAGATAACGAGTGACGTCACGGCGTGACAATGAACAGCCTCCGAAATGGCTCGCGCGAACGGGGCCGATATCGTATCGAAGTGGGTCGGGCAGCGGGCCGACGCGGCGCGTACATTTTGCTGTCGTTCGCCAATCTTTGCGTACAGATTTGTTATAACTTAATAAATCGTTTCCGAACAGCGCCCATAAAGTATGGGATTTATTTTATTTTTTTTTTCGATTTGATTCGAACGCGACGCGCCGACGACTCATCTGTATGAACTACAAATAGTGTACGAAGACGTCGCGCATAGAGAAGACCCTCTCTCTCTCGTTGTCACCGATGTGGTGACGACGAGAGTCCAACGACTTAACGCGCTCCCTGAGGCACGGAACGCATCATTTAACTTAAATTAAAAATTAATCGATCGATTCTTCGTTAGTTACGATCGAAGTCGACATCTTCTTATTCGAGAGACACACTCTTAACCACTACGTCAACACACAGCTTTATCCGATGTATACTTAAAACCTTTTGCTATCAAAGTAAATTCCTAGTAATTGTCCTGTTGACCATAAATATTATATAACGCGACAAAATAATAATCATCGCCAAGAATCGTTATCACGAAGGACAGAGGTGAATTCCACTACGGATTTCTTCCTAAACATGACGATAAACGCTTTAATGTATTACGCAATTTCTTAATTAGTTTTGTAATGACTTATTTTGTAAATTTCATGAATAATATTTATATTGCTTAGGTATTATTTGTTATAGACAATATTATGCACTCTACCTATCGTGAATTATCAAAATGTTTATGTTATCCCAAAAAATATACTTCTTGTAGTTGGCCACCCTGCAGACTACTCGGAGTCAACCGCGCCAACTTCATCGTTGTTGTTTCTCCGTCTCGCTCTGCAGGTCATCGTCCGGGAGAACACATCCGTCCCCTCTACCTCATAGCGGCCATATATCCCACACTCGCATTAACAAAAATAACACCCTTTTCGTAGGAAACCATAACTTCTCCCCGATAAGACAAACATTTCCGAATGCGATTAAAAAATAGAGCAGAAACGTGGACGTATAGAGAGTCGCGCCACTCGCAGCGCCATAGAGTTCATGCACCCTATCCTGGCGGCCTTGCAACGGTCAAAGACTTCTACGGAGGAGACATTGACCAGCACTCGGCGGGCCGACTCGTGGGCACCGCGCGCCCCCGGCCCCGCCCCGCGCGCCGACCGACGTTTGCGATTTCGTGCATGACGACGCTTCCGTTCGCTAAACGGATCGTCGCAGCGCGAGACCGCGTGCATCGCGCTGCACCACCGCGCCTCGTGGGTGGTGACGGCGCGTCTGAAATTCGGCACCGTCCCCGACCGCCCGCTGACGCGCACCTGTCGTCTCTCTTCGAACGGAAATGCGAATCGATCGCCTGAAACTAATATTTTCAGCTCAGTACCACCGGACAATGAACAGGGGTGCCCGTGCACACCGAGAGGAAGGATAAAGGCGCACGGCCCGTTTGATATTCCCCCGTCGGCGTCGGCGCCGGCGGCGCGGGCGAGATGGTGGCGATGCGTTTCTTTTTTTACGGCGCGGGCAATGACACCGCCGGCCGAGGCGCTGCCCGTTCTTGACAGTTCAAAATGTTTACACACCGCAGGGCCTTCCATAGTGCGGCGCACTCCGCCCTACGCTACGATCGTTACACGCCGCGTGTACGAGGTCTTTCATCGATAAAACGTCGATGTTTAATATGTTTTTTCGCAATCACATCACCTATACGATACGCTTCCGTCGCTCAGTCTTTTAATATTCCATGAGGTCATTTTCTTAATTCCTCGGTCACGTTTTCTACCACTCGACATGAGTAGGTATTAATTTTTCATCAATATTTCATCATTTCGACGAAACGACGCGCCGTCTAAACGTCCTTATAGATATTTAATAAAATCATCTGCATCGCAACGATCCGTTCGCGACGTAAAATCGCAGTGCGGTAATCAGTCACAGAATTATACTTTGTAATCGATCGCGGCGTATACGCGCCGCGTATCGCTGGCGAACAATGCGCCGGCGGAGTTCACGAGACGCGATAGCCGCGGCCTGCGGGTTCGACGACCCGGCCGTTTTAAAAGTGAAGCGTTCGTTTGTTCGAACTTCGGATTCGTTACAACGGAATACTTCACGCGTTGACGCAATTAGCCCGATAAAACACCGGATTTAATTAGCTTGAACGCGAGCCAAACGGCGGGCCGCGGCGAGAGTCTAGTGCGCGTCGTAATGAGCCTAATTGAACCGAATTACCATTTATTTTAGACCGCTTAAAAGCTTCAGTGTAATGTAATCGTCGATAAGCGATGCGATCGTAAAAAATAACTACTGAGTAGTTTTTTTTAGTATTTCTATTTAGATACACGTGTTACTAACTGTATAGACAACGGAGAATCGTCCCTCGAATATGTTCATCGATTGCAAGGCCTGAAATTTCAAAATTAATGTTATTAGTCTCTCATAGTCCGAAAGAAAGCGAATTTTCAGAACTTTCAGAACAACGCAGTGGATTATGTGATCGGAGTAATAGTTCTCTGATAAAATGTAATCCCCGAAATTCACTATGGACGCCGAGAGAGTTCAACGACTAGCCGCCACGAGATGAACAAGAAAAAGTGAAACTGTAACAAGTCAAAGCCTGCCGGGGTCGGCGACCAGGCCGCTCCCGGCGGGGCCTGATTCACCACCGCATACCGCGCGATGCGGCGCACCCCACTCCCCCCTCGACAGGCCGCGCTGAGACATTGTTGCCGGTCCGTGAATTCACGAAGGCTTCGATGATGTACCCACTGAAGTAATAAAACTATCGACGCCTGTCGACAACTCAATATGTGCCATAACATTCTTAGAATGAAAAACGGGAAATAAAAGTCTTGCGATTTGTAATATTGCAATTTATATTTTTATATACATTTCAATTATAATAATTCTATTGAATTTATCATAAACTTATGATTCGTAAACGAATTCTGTAGATCAAAATAATGAACGGGTATTGCAGATGCTAACAACTTTTTCAAACTTTTATAGTGCTGTATCTATAAATTCCAAAATTAAGGAATAAGTTAAGTGTGTCTTAACAGCGTTATAAATAAAGACATTAAATATTTACACAATATTAAAAGTTTCACTTTCCACTAAATGAGAGCACTAGATATATTACTTGATAGATGGTAATAAAAAGATATTAAATATTGTTTTGATATAGATTCAAATGTTAAGTGAATTTTGTAAATATAATATTAAAACACGAATCGATCTTAAAGAAAAAAGAAAGAAAATATTTAAACAACAATTCAAAGACCTATAATGAAGTAATAGGTATTACTTTTGGAAGGATAACATATAGAAATCTTAAATATCTAATAACTCCTGATAAACATATTATTCTGCTTAAAATGAAATATAGGACTTTTACGGACAAATTTCATCATAAACATTTGCGGCTAATTCGCGATTAATAAACAACCTTGCTTCATACATTATTCGCAATTTAAAAAGTCGATATCACTAATTGCACAAGTCTCAAAATAGATTTTATTTTTTTGCAATGCTGTGAATACCGCGACGACATGCCAAGGTCGCGACCTGAACGCCCTGGCAGCTATGTCGCTCGGCTATGTCGATGAGTAAATACAAATTATGTACGAATACCAGAAGTGGCCCGTCACTGGTGGTATCGTGAACGAACTCCGATTCGCTCAACGTACGATAGAAAGAGCTATGCTCAGGGTCCTTCTAAGAGACAAAATCCGCACCAGGAAAACCTTAAGAAAGTTAAGGCGACCGACGTGGTTTACATAATCGGGAAGTTGAAACGGCAACGGGCTGGCCACATCGTTCATAGAACCGATGACCGTCGAGGAAAAAAAGGTGCTCGAACTGTGAGTAGGAAACGAATGCTGCAGTATGCCACGGCCCGCCGCTAGGTGACGACCTAGTCGGGGTCACGGGCCACCGTCCGTCTGCAGGTGGGCCGGTACCGCGCTACGTCCAGCACCGATCTAACCTCGTGGCGTGGTTTACCATCTAGCAGTCTACCGCTAGTATTATGGGTATGGATTAATGAGTAACGATATTATCGCACGTGATCGTTTTCTTTCTATACTGTTAAGTGCGCTGTGAGTGTTACGTGCCCCCTTCGATCGGCGACGACAGATGTGGGACAGCCCAGCGTGCGTCCCGAGTTCCTTGACACCGCCGTCGTCCTGCGTGCCGACGGCGGCTCGGGGTGAGATGCGAGGGTGCAACGACACGCCGCCGGCGCGAGGGGAGCGTTTGGTGCGGGTTCAACGCATCCCGAACCGCCACCTGTAGGAATGCTTTGTGCGTGCGCGCGTGTGTGCCCACTCTTATGTTCGATTCTAAAACGAGTTTTTATAAAAGACCGAATCTATGACTCATTCGGATGCGGTCTCTCCTTATTGACTTTTTAGCAACATTTGGGTGCTTTGACCGATTACATATAAATTATATGATTAATTTTAAATTGTTACCATATTGAAGTTGAAATATATGGTTGTCTGATTCATAAATAAGCAGGTTTTCGGTTGTGTGATATCACTGACTCGTGACGATAATTAAATGACGTTCAAACAATATTCAAGTTTGTGGCGTTTATACAATATTCAATAACGCTATATCTTCGCGACTGCAGGGGACCGCCGGGGACAGGCCAGAGCGTTCGGAGACTGTAACGGGGGTAGTGACGCGGCCGGGAGTCGATCTACGGTGAGGTCACTGACCTCCGCGATGCAACGCGCACCACCTACACACGCACAGCGTTTCCTCTATGGGGTGCATTAAATCTACTATCTCGTTCTCGACTCCATTTTTCAAAATCGTCATTTAACAAATCGGTTCTTTGTTTACATATATATTGCACCTGCCCTATCAAAAACGTTACGTAGAAAAACGAGTATTTCCACCTTGCATGTTAAATAAAAATAACGTAGATACGAAAACTTATGTAGCAACTCGCATTTGAACATATACATTCTGATAATTACCAGTCTTCTTTTAAGCTCGTGGACACCATTAAAATGATTTCAATAAATTGCATCAGAAAGTGTTTACATTCGAAAATTCTGTTTCATTTTGTTTACCTGTGCGCAGGTAGAGCTTCGACCAAACAGGTTTTCGTTCCAACCCTTGGCACGAAAATGTAGAGGTCGCTGTGGGGTAGCTTTAATTATTGTTAGGAACGTAAATTTTAAGTGACCTCCTACCAACGTAAATCACAAATACAATTAAAGTTAATTTCACAACAGTTAAACTAATCATTTTTTTTTATATACACTGCGAAATATAAACGAATTAAATCATAAACTCTCCTCTTCTTTTGCGCGTTCAATGAATTGTATGTTGTAACATACGAAGCATGACAATGATCGACAGTAGATTTTGACTAAAGGCTATTTAATAACGACACATCTTTGGTGACATCAATCGCCAAAGATCTGCTATGCGGTTGTGTGCCTGTCGACTATCAGCCTATTGGATGAGTGTAATATGTGTATGACGTCATGAAAACGCTTGCTCATTGCGTTAATGTAAACATCACATAAGCAATAACTTGTTACCTAAATTTTATATGCATACTACTTTTTTTTACGAACGTAAATTTCGTAAAGTATTACATCGACTATTAGAATTATTAATACAATGCTTTTAAAAGAAATTAAAATAACAAATGTGTATTAGCCCCATATAATAAACACAAAAAAAACGGATCACGAATCCAACGTAGAAAAAAGAAATGAAGTAGGTATACATATTTCTGTACTTACTGTATTTTTCCTACGAAACTTCATACGTATATTATTGTAGTAAAAATATTGCATTTTGAAAAATATATTTGACCTTTCAACGGACAGTCACATCATCTCAATGATGACATTCTTTGAAATAGCGTTTAAATTAAGAAAATTTTTTATCGTAATTCTTGCCTCTTGTCTATGTTTCAATAGAAAAACAATATTTAATCAAATAATTTCTGTCTAAACAAACTAAAAATGTATATTTTATTTTAGAAATATGTTGCTTATAGTGAAGTTTGTTATTTGATGCGAGTGAAGGTTGAAATCTTATAATCGATTTTTCCTTCACAAATGTCGCGATACTCGGCCATTTACTTTATTGATCTGTGCGTAATCAAGGTGACACAATATCAGGTAGTGTTGTCATAATTAAAATTCTTATATATTTTAATATTCAACGCTCATAATACCTACTACTGTTCTTTTTTATTGCAAATTGTTAGAGATACGCAAAGAAATATTAGTCTAGAAGTTTTAACTTATAATTTGAATTGTATTAAAAACTTTCTTATGCATTTCATGGGTATATGGGTAAAAACTAGTGTGTATTGATTATGAAATGAATCAATTTTTCCAAATACGTTTACTTTTATTCAAATTCACTGAGACATTTTTTAGAAGTCTCAGAAGTTTTTCAATTTTTCAATTGAATTCTTCAATTGGTCAATTTTTTCAGCAAAATTTCGATTCCATCTTATTGTGATACGTATTATTACAAGGTATTAAAAGCATAATTAAGACAGCAGAATTCATTTTTCCTGGAAAAGGTGACAAGTGATCAAGTGTCATTTCATTATAACACGGTGGATTGTTTATAATAACTCTCACAGTAATTCACGGCATAATTATTTAAATACGTAACTATTTAAATAAAAAATAACTACAATTAATTCCTTCATAATAAAATACAAGTAAAATAATTCGTGTAGCTGTATCTAGAAAATATAATGGTAAATTTATTCAAAAAAGTAAAATGATAAGCAGAGCCGTTTTTAACAATAGAATAACTTAAGTAAGTACATGTAGGTGTAGGTTTAATAAAATATAGGGAATGTTTTGTTATGTTTATTGATTCACGATCACTTGTTTACTTAAGCTATAATGTATTTATTTATTATTGATACTTGCAGTTGTTTTCGCTGGTTTGGCGTGTATAAAAACTGGTCATTTAGCGAAGTAGCCGCACAAATACAGTCGCACGCGAGTACCGGTACCTATCGGCGGTGCGCTGTTTACGCAGCATAACAGACTTCGCGCATAAAATGGCGTCTTCCTCATTCGATTCTCACACTAGAGCGAGATGAAATGAAAACAACGTATCCGTCTGTGTACGTGTAGCAAATAAATAGAAGGTCATCCGATCGGGACGGACTTATACGGGACCGCGAGAACGAGCGAGACCCCAACAAAACAAATCAATATCGTCTTCCGTCAGAGTCGGTTTAGGGAAAGAGTGAGACAGAAAAACAACAAACCGGCACAAACGAGCTGGCTCATTTCTAAGTTTTAGGTCAGAGCGATGTAGCTTAATTTAAAAATATGCGTTATCGCCTTGAGCTAAAGCTCCGTTTGCCATATTTGAGCGTTTCCGTTAGAAGCACAAAGAGTTACGTTTTCCAGAAAATAGTTCCTAGTGGTATTGTACCGCGTCATTAAGATCGTTCGAATAACTGAATCATGAGTTCTTTTCATTTGATGTTTGGAAATTCCAATCTGCTTGTCAATACTGATTGTATTTTTTCTTCACCGTATTTAACTAATATAATTCGTTTAAGTTGCCGTAGTAAAAGAAAGTATTGTTTTTATAAGTATTCACTACTTATCTAGTATTTAATTTGTTGCAATTTATTAACCACGTCGCAATGACTGCACCCCATTGCACGGGACTCTACCTACAATGACCTACTTTTTAGCCACGTGCAATCCTATTACTTGTACTGCGTAATACACTTAGTGACAATTGTTACAAATCTCTTTAGGTCGATATGCTTAGGACAAAGAATAGAACTTTAAAAAATTGGTTGCCTGTAAAGTCGGTATACGGGCGAAAGTTTTACGTGACAACGACTTTGAGTGGTAAAATCATTTTAATGTGAATATTCATTCGTATAGTAGGAAGAAGGATGAAATAATAGTAACAATTTAAAACATTTATTTATACAAAGAATTATATTTAAAACATTAATTTATACAAAGAATCTCGCACTGAATTTCATATTAACAAAATTTTATTTTTACCTTTACACATACATACGTATTTATATACAAATATACATACAATAACTTGCAATACATTTGCAAGCTATGCACTATTCTCTAGTGCAGCGCGCAGACCGATCATAGTTGAGTGGAGAGAGACGCAAGGCATTCGGCGGGCCTCTCTCTCGTTCGGTGACTCATCGTTACGTTACCGAGCGTTACACTTTTTCATAAGTGACTCCCAGCCGCAACCTAATTTAAGACGTTGTCACGTCAATAAATATGTAACAAAAAATTAAATTCATAATATATTTGATGTTTAGCTATTAGCATTTTGTTATGTATGGTTACGATAACATCGTTCATCTTCAATGATTGTTATTTGTGTAGCTGATTACATCTGATGAAAACAGTATCATACAAGACGATATCAAACAATATCTGTACAACCAGTCCGTGTTGACTAGAAACAAAGAACGTGCGCTGCATAGCGGAATGGCGTGATGCACTCGGCAAGGACCGCCTCCCGCCGCCCCCCGCCGCTCCCCGCGGGTCAGGGCCTCTCCCCGCAGCCGAGACACGTGCAAACCTCGTCTCCCGCTTCGTCCGACACCCCTCACGCGCACCAACGCATTTACGACGCACTAATACAAGTGCTGCGCTCTCTTACAAGGCATAAGTACCTACGTATTGTACGTGCTTTGCAATTCCAATCCACGTGTAGCGTTCAGCATGCATAAAGCGCTTATTATTTTACAGTTATACCCGACCAACACAATGTATAAATAATGCACCGAGATAAAGTCTCTGCTAGCGAAGCATAAAAATATTACGAACCGGTTAGAGTTGTGATTAGATAAAAATGGTCTTTGAAAGCAAATAAATAGTGCTTCCAAAAAAAGTAGGCCGACCGTGCCACTAAACGATTTTGCACAAAAAATTGCCTCATCTATTTAGATTGATATGTAAATTTGCGTCTTAACCTTTCGTATTAAGGTACAAAATAAACTTCCATGTTCCGCTTAATTACCGACCATTGAAAGAATGAAGTAGGTCAATGATGCAGCGGGGGGCAGGGCGAGGAGGAGGAATCTACTGAAATCGCCCTCCAGTCCTCCCCCGGCCGACGAGCTGTGGGGCTTGTGTGACATTTGTTCTTTATAAATTATGAAATGAATGCAAAATATTATTGTAGTAATTTCAATCACTGATTATTTAAATACAGTCTAATATAGCTTCCGCATACGTTAGAAAGTTAGCTACTGACTCACCTTATGTACTTTAATAGAAGTCCTATTTGATATATAATTTATACTTCATTAGAGAATTTGATTTTTATCAAGGCTAATTGTCAAAATAATTAAAATAAAATATCAATAATTTTATCTTGGCACGATTTAAAATGAGTCATTTGCTTTAAGTATGTTCATACCCGTGCATCTTCTGTTTTCGCAAGCTCATTCGCAGTATTTTAAATTTAGTTCAATTGTCGTACATTGACAAAGTCGAGTCGTGTCCGTTATTGACAGATAACTCATGGTCAAAGTGCAAAGTTCTAGACCGAAGCGTTGGCAACACAGAACTATGTCATCATGGGATTTGTGGGCGGCGTGCATTTGCTCGGACTCCGTTTAGATATCGACTCACTGATTTCACTCCCGGAATGGGATTACAGGGAAACGCTCTAATTTCCCGCAAACGCGATAATACCCGTTATGATAGTTTAACAATTCAATTTATTATTCCACTAAAAGTTCGTGAGTCATGTCATGACGCTTAGCCCCAAATTCCGTTATCATTTCCACAAAACCGGCGTTCATAAAATCCCTGTACTAAGTTTATAGAAAATAATATTCCAGTGAACGAGTACCACAAAACAAAAAAATGTGTACGAGACAATTTGTTCCATTGCCGGACTTTCTATTACCAAAGTTGTTGGTTCTGACAACGACGTCACCACCAAAAACTTCCTTTCGATTTCAGTGAACAGTAGTTTAGCATTCGATCTATTTACAAATTCCGACATTTAGGCACAGTTGTGTCACGGTTTAGTATAATTATTGTCTCTAATGGCTTCTTAGATATCAAACACGTGGTGGTACAATCGCGCTGTAAATGTCCAATAACTCCATTTACAGTTTACAGTGACAGATTCTGCTGCAACGCCTCCATGGCTGTATGTACTATTAAATTACATAGGGAAAAATATGAATAGCGAACTGCACCAGAGAATAAAACCGCAACTTGTGAAAGTAAACCATAAAATTTGATCGATTGTCTATGGACTATACGTCAAGGCTTAGGTTTCTTTTTAAAAATCTTTAAAGCGTTTTTACTTTTTTGGTGCAACTCGCCGAAAGCTTTCTTAGAACATAAGTATAATAAAATGTTTGCGCAACATACATGTCTAAATTTAATTATAAATACAATATGTATTTAAATGTTACTTTTATTTTACATTACACTTTAATAAGGGTATACAGTCCCACGTTAGAAATATTATTTGTGGACACTAATAAATATTATTATAGACTATTTTATACCATATAGATAATAGATAAACAAGTTTCACATCTCTCTTTGTTCTGAATTTATCACAGATCACGTTATTCGACTATTAGCTTTACAAGCATCACAACGGAAAATCATTACACAATCATACTGTAGACGCAATACTGGATCTTTTATATAATTCTATGTGGAGTGGAAGTAGTTTTACGCGACAGATTTGTATGGAGATATTGCATTTGATTCTCATTATATGATCTGTTTTATAATAATATTATTAGAATGTTTAATATTACTCTTCGTCATGTTTACAATATACAGTAAACTAGTATGACATAAATATGTTGAATAAAAGAGTTTTCCAAACTTGCCGTGTCACTGTGAAGAGATAGTGAGAATATTTTTTGCAAATAATTGTTATGAGTGTTAAAATAAATTGCTGCATAGGCCAAAATTCCAAAAACAAGCTACATCTATTGGGTATTTTATCTAAATATGCACAGTTTGTAATCGGCTATTTAATTGCGTAGTACTAAACGCGTGTATCACAATTTTATCAGTTGGATTCTGTGTGTCTTAATATTAGATAATATTTTACTACAAAAGAATATCACTTCACTACGATAACTGCGAATCAAATACGTACATACCTATTGTATAAGTGTAATAAAATTATTTCTTTCTTTAAATAATTGTAATATCTCCAATAGACGCTTATGAAACTATATCCAGTTAAATTACCTTCATAATGAAGCAAGGGCTCCTCAACCTTCGCGGTCCACCCTTGGCCGTGGTTGCTGCGACCCAGTTCTCGAAGCGCTTAAGCTACCGCGACCCGCTTTCTGACCTGACCCATTTCTAGATGCACTCGATGTGTGTGCTCACCGGGAAACCTACCCCCCGTAATATATGTAGATATACTGAGCTCTCGATAACCTAGTTACAAATTCTTGTAACGAACGGCATGTAGTTCATCTAAATAATCACATATAGAAAATCTCATGCAGCGTCTTACGTTCTTAGTTGTTTTCGTTATAAATGATTTATTTTGACCGGAGGCGGTAATTGATAAACAGTCGTTAATAATTATCTGCGCAATGCGAGCCCGACTCATCCTAACTCTATTGATACCCTCTCGAAGCTTTTGCCCGTTCGGCTGTTTGCTTAGATCGTCATCGACTTAAACGTCACCACAGATGAGCTTCGTCTACTCCAGTCCTAAAGCTCGACCGAGGTACCGGCAAACAAACATCATAGAGGTCACAAATCGTGTTTTAATAGGTTAGTATTTTAGGAGGTTATTATATTAGGAGGTCAGTACGACGGCGAACTGTGCCGCGTGATGGTACAACGTTACATAAGAGGGCCCGTAGATGTAGATCGATCCCGGGTGGCAACGGCGCGGACGGCGCGCGGCCGAAATAACGCGGCATTGGCGCGAAGGCCGCTGCGAAATCGTTGGCAAGGCGCGCGACGCGGCCCTCCGCCCTCGCCTCGCCGGCTATGATGCTAAAACGATCCCTCATACCGTTTGGCGCGTGCGACGGTCGTCGCATCATGATTCGAATTCGTCTCGGTCGCGCATCGTATCGATTCGAATCCATAATTATATGCACCTATGACTATCTACTTATAAAAGTGCAGTTGCGTTCCGACTTCTTGAAATTCTGACGACAAAATCGAGCTACACGTGAGGATTAGATTCGATTCGTATGAAGTTTTGCCTGTCCGCGAATGACAAAGCTTTTGCACTAGAATCTATTAATCACGTGCCGTATTTTTTTATCGGAAGAAAATTATCACAACATCGACGCCCGAAGTGAAATTTACGAGTCGATTATTTTCACGTTTCTCTTTCGCGGGTGCGTCAACCGCCCAAAATAGAACTCGGCAACGAGCGAACTCTCCGCAGGCGCGATAAACCGGCGGAGACGCTCCGCGGTCGTGCTGCAGCCGCAAGGTCGAGGCCTCCGCTCGTGGCGCTTCCTGCCCCGCGTCGCGCCGCCGCCGTCGCCGGTGGCCTGCGGCGGGCCGAGCGGGTGCAGCACGGGCGGAGTGGCGGCGGGTGACGTCGGCGACCTCGCCGCTCTTGTTTGTCGTCGAATGTGAGACTCGAGGATCGCTTTTTACGCCTTTCGAGGGTATCTCTTCTTCTGGCGCGACTGCGGCGCGCTTCCGGCCTCGTTTTGCCTTTTGTCGAAATGTCCGTTTCTTTCCGTCTCGGCAGATCATCGCATCGGTCGCGCTCTGGTAGAGCGTAAACGTCACCTAAACTCGAGCCGGCATTGTTGTTGACAAACTCAAATATAAACTTGAAAAGCCTACCGAGCGCGATTTATTTGCTTCGATAGAATTGAGTATACTTATAAAGTGCAACTTCCGGAATAACAAAGGAAATTCGCTTCGATAGTCAATGTGTAGTTTTAATATAATAAAATTTCATTATCTTGAAGCATATAAGAATAGCAGTGTTGTGATAAAACAGGTCTGAACACAAAATTTTCAAATCAATATGTATCTAATTGTTTGAACACATGAACATTTTCAATAAAGTCTTACTTGGGGGCCATCCATAAATTACGTCACACGTTTGGCGGTCAACGAAATGTGACAATGCGCGACAAGGAACAGGTCAAAAGCTTTGTGACGTCAAATCCGAAATACGAAAACAGGTTTATGTCTTTTGTTTTGTCCAATATTTAAAGTATTTTGAACAAAAAAAAATTGTAAAAACTGCTGTTTTCATTTACGTGTGAGGAGCATGGCGGGGGGGTCAAAACCTTATAATTTATGGATGGCTCCTTTTCCAAATTGTGTCTAAAATTAGTCAATCAAACACTAAAAATGAGATTTCTATAAAAACGTTTAAAATCATACATATGCAGACTTTAAAAGAGAAACATAACTGTACCGCACAAAATCTAATGTTGAAAACATAAATACGAGCTTATTTATAAAAAAATATGCTTTTTAAGATCACGTCGACCAAAAGCCAATATACCAGAAATTACTCGAATTAATTTGGCAGATATAAAAAATAAGGTGTTCAGTCTATAGTTATAGCCTCTGTTTGAATATATTCTCCTTAAGTATATATTAAAGATTAATAAAAATCTTATGTTGGTACTTTGTTCAGTCCTGATTTAGTTAGAACTTCCAAGATATATCAAAAGAATTTCATGTATATTCATAACACATTCTCATTAATATCGAACGCTCTATACGGCCGTCGCATGAATAAATTATTCGATTTGAGGATTCATTGATTAATAATCTGTATGTTTATATACGAGTTAATTAAATCTCTACTGTGGTCGATTACAGATGAACCGGGTAATGTTCGAGTGCACGTGGCGCGGCTGCGGCTTCACCACCAACACCTGCGCCTCCATTGAAGGGCACATCAGAAGCTTACATCTGGGGTAATCGGCTGTTCTTGCTGCTTTAGCTGTCCTGTTGCCTTTTTTTAGCACTCTTTTATTAGCTTCATCTGTATGTATGTATGTTTGTATGTAACCGACTCCTTTGAACTTGATTTTGACCCACTTTAAACGATCAGATTTCAATTAAACTTTGTAGATTAATAAAGGACCGACGGAAGAACAATAATTTCATATTATGAAAATTAAATATTGATTGAAATTTAAATTTCTGACATTTTGTAAAATTTTAAATTGAAATTTAAAATAAAATGTAGTTTAAAAAAACTTAAAAAACACGCTTTAATGATAAATCGAACTAAAAAGTGAAAAGTGATTAATAATACAGGAATAAAATAATAAACAAAAAATATTAGTATTATTGTGAAAAAAGCGTGAGGTGCTAAATCTAGAGATAAATCAGTTCTCGTAAATATTCGATCGGTACGATTATTCCAAAAATGGTACGAAAGATATGACACAAAGCGCCCCACGCTTTTTTTTCAAAATAATACTAATATTTTTCAATTTTTATAATGAATTATTAAATATTTTTTTTCCAGAACTACTCAACGACACCCCGAACTTTGGGTGTCGTTGAGTAGATCTTAAAAATTTTATTCAACGTTTTAATATTGATTTTCCTATCAGTTGTGTATTTTGCAGTTTATTAGCTTCCAAAATCCCTGTTACTGGTCAATTATATGTTTCAAAGACGTGAAAATAACGACAGTAATAAATGAGGATAACATGCGAATTTTAGTGCGATAGGTACCTACCATTAAAATAAATTGCTGTTATCATTATAGATTAGTTTTTTTCTAATATATAGGTAGTGAAGTTACGACCGTTTCATATAAACTTTGCTAAATTTCAATTTAGCTTCTTTTGCTTGTTGGTACTCCGGCATGCCAATGTCCAGCTCCCACCTTAGCAGTCTTCTAATGACCTTCTCAGACTGCCAGTACCACATTACAGTTCGCTGGTATCTGCACGGAATCAACCTTCGGTCGCGATCAGCGTTCGCAAATGTCAAAGCTTGAGCTTATAACGAAATCGAAGCGGCGCGTCCCCCGGTAGGACTCGAGGGCCGGCCCTGGGCTGACCCGGAAGTCGCGCACGGCTTCGACACAAGGTTGCCGGCTACCGGCGGCGGCCCGCGCTGGCAAGGTCGGCCCGCGCCGCGCCGCCCTCCGCCCGCGCCCCGCCGCTCGCTTACGTAATTCTGCCCTACTGTTGCGAGCGTTCTATTTCTGCATATTCCCTCATTGTATGCTACCTAACCAAGGTCGATCTCATAACCGGGCGCATCTCACGAACGACAATAACAAACGCGATTGTTTATCACTCACGCTCACGCCAATTGTCTTGCCGAAACAACAGTTACATATTTTAAAACGGCAAATTGAAATGAACACAGAATTAAAGTTATGAAGTATTCGTTGCGTGTTTAATATGTAGATTCTACACTTAACTATTTGCGCGAATATTAAGAATATTAATTAGGCAATTACAACAGACAGTCCAGATTGTACAGATTGTCCAAATAATCAATTCATCCTATCCAAATCAACTTACGCCAACCGTGGTTTTAATTGTTTCGTTAATGTCTTAAAATAACATAAATTAAGATTAATCTCCAGGCTTAAGTACTTAACCAGTAACTGAATTTTATGATTCTCTCAAATTTCATTATTGATTCTAAAATTAAGATAGTGCAAAGACAAATGATTTTAGTTATAATTCGTAAATACATCAAAGCAAGCTTTTATAGAAAGTCGACATAACAGGAAACACGTCCATAGCGATACAAAACCGCGGAGTTCCCCGGCCGCAGACCTAATTATTTATTTATAACGTATGACGCGACGAAAGATATAACAACCGACGTTGACGCTTAAGAGTTCATATTATATTAATTACGCTGTGGTATGTATTTATTAATAAACCTAATCAAGAGTGTAATTAATTTTTCCGTATCGAGAAAGTTTATACAAAACGATAGGTATTTACGATAATTTCCTCGTATTAGAACTCGTATTAAAACTTTTAAAATATTAAAACGTATCAAATTATGTACGCAGGCCAAAGAAAGAAGGCGAGAGCGACCACGAGGAGGAGTTTTACTACACGGAGCGCGAGCTGACGGCGCCGCCGCCCACGCTGTCCCACCGCGACATGTGCCGGCCGCCGCACGAGGACCCCGACTACCAGCGCCAGCTCGTCGGCTCCTTCAGGTGCGCATCATAAAATGATGAAAAATAATTTTTGGATATAGGATTTGCGTAAAACCCGTCCTCTGTGTGAGTCTACGTCCAGAGAAGAGTAACGACTTGCAGTTTTAGAGATCTTGTGATGAGTCAGTCAGTCAGTGAGCGGTATTTCGCTATAGAAAATATTCATGAAATTGTTTCCTATATTGAACAATATTACCTTTTTTAACTCGACCTCGATCTGCCTAAACTATTTTATGACTGTATGTTTACAGGCAAGGGCTGCTTTCGACCATGCAACAACACGGGTCCGCGAGACCGATAAGCATTCCTGGTGTTCTGCATCATTCCTGGTCTAGCTCTCAGTCGCCGGTGAGTAATTAATGGTGTCGATACGGTGACGGTATACACCCAACCGAGCAACTCGCTAACGGGACGCAATGTCGATCGACAGAAACACATGCGGCTGTCGGGCGCCGGCGGCTCCCCGGGCAGCCCGGGCCGGCGGCCGCGCTCCGACAACAAGAAGTGCCGCAAGGTGTACGGTATGGAACACCGCGAGCTCTGGTGCACGCAGTGCAAGTGGAAGAAGGCATGCTCGCGGTTCGGCGACTAGCGCCCTCCCGCCGCTGCCCCGCGCCCTCGCCCCTACGCGCACAACCGCCTCAATGCTGTTCTATTTTAATACATGCCGGACTGATACAGACATATATAGAGATTTTATATAGAGTAAGCGCCCACGCGAACCGGAGCTATATCGCGGACGAGAGCTAGCGTATAAAAATTAGGTTACGAATAATTATATTTGAAATAAATTTTATTTAAATAAGCAAAATACTTATAAATACAGAGTAAATTTTATGGACTGTAAATTCAAAGGAGACATATTTTTTTGTCTGATAGATGTGGCTCGTTGTATTTTGACTGCATATGGACATTGCCCACGTATTTTTGTAACGCAGTACGCCTTTGACGTGTCGGCGGCCGACACGAGCCGCGTCGCGGGCGCGCGGCGGCTCCACCGTGCGCGCGGATGTGTATTTAGTGTAAGTTGTTTGTAGTATAGACTGACCGGGCAGTGTGAAAATAAGCGCTGCAAATTTTGAATATCCACGAGTTACATTGGTTTTCTTACACCTTTAAAACATATCTATGGTCTAGTTACGCGAGTGTAGCGCTACGCGCCTGCGCTCATGCGCTGTCGCTGCATGCATTGAACAAAAATAAATTTTTAAAGTATCTTTTCAAATAAGGAAGCACGTTCCGTCCACGCTCAAAAACGATTTCGTCTGCCAGCATTATTTTCACACTGTGAAAGTATGAATAACGCATACTTTCTTCTCTAAACGTTTAATTCTATCGATACACTCAAAATTACAAATCGACTGAAATATATGTTGATATATAAAGAGATATTATATAATTAAGAAGTCATAATAAACGTAAGTTATCTCAAGTACTACGAAAAGACTAAGACAGTTAAGACTTAAGATTTTTGTAACATATCTGTCTTGTATACAAACGTGTGTCAGAGCGAGATTAAGTGTGGCAATACTCAAAGCGGCGGTGCGGAGCCCCGGGCGACGCCCGCCGCCCGCCGCTCGGGACGAGGAGGCGTCCGTTTTTACTTCTGTGGGCCTAGCATGACGCCCTAGACGGGAGTCTCTCTATAGGGCTGTCCTTGTCGCACTAAAGTGATGATCGAACGGGACAGTCCTATAGAGAGACTCTTGTTTAGGGCGTCATGCTAGGCCCGCTGAGCGGCGAACGACACGACGTGGCCGAGGCGCTTCTGACGGTCACCGCACGCCGCACCAGCGGCGGCGACGCGGCTGACGTGCGCGACTTGTGTGAGGGAATTGAATGACACTTGTCTACGACGATACGATCGAGCAGAGTTGCTGGGTACAAATGTTACTATAAAAAAACTACTTCTTTCGCCAAAAATACAAAGAAAACTATCACGTCACGGAAACGTTATTTGTACCTATGCTGAAAACAACCGACGACTCTAATCATAAGTAGAAAATTGGGTAAGTGGATCAAGTGATTGGTGGTCGAAGTACTTTCTTTCGGAGAAGCGACACCATTCGAAGGCAAATTCTAACGAAAGCGAACAATGTTTTGAGAGAGCGACAATAATCGATTCTGTCAAGGGGTGTGCGGTCGACGCCGGCGCGCCGCGCGGGCGCAGGCGGCTGCTGGTGGATGTCTCTGGTAACTGCAGTATGATCTCGAAGACGAAGCCCACTCGAGTTGAAATGAGCTAGAATGCAGTCGGAAACGGAAGGATAAAGGAATGCGTTCACGAACTGCAATATTATTTTAGTATTACATATATACTATATAATATTTGTAAATAAAATATTTTTAATATATATAAAAAGCAATGTTCAGATGTACATATTAATTTCGGAAGTGTAATACCGTTACTTAATGTGATAGTTCAATCTAAAACGTTTTGTACTGTCGGAGTGATTGATCGATTGATTGGTTGATGTTATTACGTTATTTGAAGGTAAATGTTATTGAAGATTATTCGCGTTTTTACAACGTTTACCTGGCGTACGCGAGTAAACGCGGAATTTTGTTTCTACAAGTTACCGACTTAGATTTTGCTATTAAACGGGAAGGTAATAAAAATGAAGTTACTATACTACTTTTAAAAAGTCTCCTTTAGGCTTGAAAAATGAACACTTTTTCCAAAAGCGGTGTATGTAGTCGCTATGGAACACGCCGATGTGGGGACAAAACAAGAAATATATTATGTGCCAATTGAGCAAACAAAAAATAGCTACGTTATAAATGTATTATAGCGTATACACATTTACCCGAATAGTAATTTCAAATGAGTAAGGATTGTTACGAAACAATTTATCTTCAATGAATAGCCTGGTGCTGGAAAAAGATTGAGAGATTATCAAAAAGTGGATTATTTCTAATGTCATTCGCGTCCTCTGAAATTACAGGAACTGATTCACACGTCCTTGCTGCATATTTTTATTCTTGCCTATCGCTTATAAGTCAACGACCACCCAGAATTTCTCAATCGAACTATTGAAGTTAATAATTTCATTTGTCAAATATACATACTTGTGTATTGTTGGAGTACCTGCGTAGACTATACCAAAAAACAGTTCACTTTCAATATCATCGCAATAACGGTTGTGATTTAAATCGCAAAGTTGTCAGTTTGGGGCGGTTTTTGTTTGTTTTATTGATTATTACAACGCCGCGCTAATCGCGATTCTTCGACGACACGGAATGGCACCGGCTTCGAAGCTAGTGTAGGCAAAGCTACGACAACACAGCTAGCGATTTGACAACTGCCATATTGTAAGAATAATATAATAATATTACGTAGGTTTTATTTATTGATTAAGATAATTTTAAGATTGGAGTCATAATAATAGTATTTAATTATTTTAGGTACAAGCGAATTGTATTATTACATCGTAAATACTGCTTTAGACGAGAGTTTGTCGAATTTAAGGCATATTTAGCTGTTATTTTTTTTATACTTTCGATCCGACATGGCGTATTAATTGGTTCTAAGTCCATGTCACTATTTGTAAAATAAATGTAGTTAATTTACTTAAATTTACGATAAATTTTGCGTTCATGGAAATTTATCGTTTTATTGTGAAAAAAAAGGATAGTTTCATCCTTTTTTTTTCTTTGCTCGTACAAATGCTTAGAGTTACGGCGAATATTATTACTATACTTTTTTTTAGGTTAAAATTAAATCGGATCCTCAAGCCTCATGTCGCAAAACTTATCTATCGGGGCAAACTTCGACGCTTCGAAATAATGTCACCGGAACAGCTTTGCCCATTCCCGTAATTAAAAAAGCGTAAGTCGGCTTCGACGGAACCGCATTGAGAATGCCTGTTAAAAGTTTTGGCGCGGCTTATGTGTGTACAGATCTCAATTTATTGGAAGCTACTAGGTGTATGTGACGCGCGCGTAGGAATATTGTATGCGAAAATTGTATCCATTCATTATTCTTTTTTTTAATGATCTATATAAAGACAGTTTATATTTTATTATCGTTAAGACTATTGTTAGTTAATTTTTTTTTAAACTTACGATTTAATTTATTTTAGCCAAATTTTTGCTCAATGTCGTATAATAATATTCATTCAACACCAAAGTCATACTATTAATACGATACTCTTATTGTCAGTACAAAGGATGCGTAATTAACGACACGTGCGATGCTCGAAGGTCGCCGCTACGATAGTTTCGGAAACCTCACGGACCAAACTCAGATGGCGCTAGTCCGGCTCTAAGTCTACTTTTTCGTTCACTTTGCGGGATACTCTATACTTAAGTGCTCATTGTGACGTTACACAATCTATGAACGACAACATCATGAACATCTTGTGAATACATTTAAATATAATTTGTAAATATTTAATTAGTTGTATATCAGAGGAACCAAATCATTTCGACGATAGAGTACTTAGCGATTTGATAAGTTTCAATTTAATAATTATTTATGATTTAAAACTAGATGCATTATATATATATATTCCCATACGTGAACAAAAAACTACGTTTAATCATGATATAGCTTTTCCCTTATTTTGTACCATCACGAGGACATGCTTGACATAATGTAAATATGTAAAAGAGACGTCGTGTATATTAAAATTATGCAACATGAAATGTTACATGAACATTGATTTTGATAAAACATTATCTATACTATAATATTCTAAGTGTATCCTCTAATTGTATCTCGTGTAACGGTTATCATTTGTACTTTGGTGTGATACGTACTTTATTGTTTAGTATTCAAATCCAACTTTTCCCCCGAGTTCCGCTTATTTCTAATCAACAAACACCCATGCACTTCCATAGTGAGCACGACGGCAGTGCCGTGTCGCGTTGTAGACGTCTATTGACGTGTCCGTATGTGCAAGGAGCGTGTCTATTATGAACTGATGAACGCCACCGACTAATCTTCATTTAAAAGTGTGAGTGAACGAATACGATTATATCCATAATAGACAAGCTCTCTCAATGTAGTGTCGACATTATGTAAGGGTTCGTCCGTACTCGACCAAACAGTATCATTGCGTATGTTTCATTTCTGCTTCTTATTGAATGTACTTCTATGAATAAAATAGGTTTTAGTTTTCACCTTAGCTTACATGAAAACGTATTCATTATAATATTTTCATTAATATCGATGTCGTATCGATATTCAATAACAATATGTGGGCAATCATAATTTTATGAAAATATGTCTCCTGCACCTGTCGCAGTAAATGACTACTTTTAAGTAATCGATTAACGAAACGTAATTGTTAAGCACATTCTTAGTTATCGCATAAGTGATTTTATTGTTCATATTAAATACACAGTGTGTTACTCGATTCGGTCATACATTGAATTCTGTTTTTACACTAATTCGCGGTATCCATAGTAACGTACGTTTATTCTAAGTCCGTGGATGAGGTGAGCCATGACGTCATCGATTTCGGATGAGCGTCTCGCCGGCGGTCGCACCACGATTTATGGTTACCATAGGATAAGGTTGCGTGGTCAGTCGACGTTGTTCATATACTTGAATCTATTTGTATTTAGTTGTCAATATCACAGCAGTTTTTGCCTGTACTGTCAGTGTCATATTATCTACTATAGAAAGACGATAATTTATTCTGTATGGCACTCGAGATTTTTTTTTAATTGTGACATTGATCCGTTATCGGACACGATCACGCTGTGCTCGTGAGCTTAGTTTTTTTGTTACGTCGAAATCTAAATGCACCACGCACCGGTACGTGGTTTGTTCCCGTTGAAAACGTGTGTGCACAGCGTGCGATGCAGTGGAGTGGACCAACGCACTCGCCATCTCACAGAACAAATTTACTGTCATCTGATGATACGACTTATGAAATTAAAATGGAAACTACTAATAAGATATCCAGAATCAGCACATTGTTCATTTATTTTTATTTATTTATTTTTTATTTTTAATAATCAATATTTATTTATGTGTAATGAGTTTTGAGGCTTACAACTGCAAACCTGAATTCTTATGTCTAATACCATCTCTATCTGAATATAGAGTTGTTAAGCCAAACCTTCGTATAGCAAATTTTATATTCCTTGACTTAAATTATGAATATATAATTTATCAAGCGAAAAAACCATACAGTGAGCATTCGTCTTCCTTTGTCTAATTAATTTACTTGCTATGAAAGAACGTAAAGCGTCTTGAATTGTTTAATCTCCAATATAAGTACTGGCTGGCAGTTATTCTACTGTGATATTTATAATTTATTTATTTCTTTTATAGATTTTATTATTTATAAATCGAATGTTGGTCGTGAATGTGTTGAAATATGTATTTTTATTAAAATGATAAAGTAGTTGTAGTTATTACATTATATTTTAAGAAAGAGGTCCAGTATGTGTTCCAAATTGATTTTTACTATATAATATTGTGAAGTTTAAATGTTTTTGTTAGAAATTGTATTTAAAGGTATAAACTTTTATAAAATAATTTTAGATATATACCTTACATGTTACATAATATTGTACCAACATTACAAACGAACAGTTTACTTCGTAGATAAATTACATTGTGCTCTCTATCTGCATAATTGCATTTCATAGAAGAATTAATTACTATAAATCTTGTCTGTGTACGAACAGTATACTCATCAGAGTGTATATTTTTAGTTAAAGTAAAACGCCTTCTATTCCATTGTAATTTATTTGTGTAAATTTCAAACAGACCTTAGCCTGAACTTTTACCTCAATATGTTTAGAATGTTTTGTGGGTCTTGAGCGAGAAATATATCTTTAATTCTTAGAAACCAGATTGTCTTATTTATCACACAAACCCTGTTCTACATTTCATACTGGCGATGTGCAAATGAAGAAATTTGTACAATGAAATTCAATATAAAAAAGTAAAGACAGTTGGAAACCAATGGAACGATATACGATGCATTTTAGGGATTTGCGAGACTAAATGAAAACCTTTATGATTGTAATGATTTTCTTAAATTTCGTATGTACACAATTGGAAATAAAAGGAAGGATACTTTCTTAAGGTTCCGGTAATTTAATTAAACACTTTTGCAATTTCACCAACTCCATTAAAATCTTTTATGGAAATAGTTAGATGTCAACGAAAGAACATAAGATACATTTTTAGGGTTCCGTGAGAATAACTAAAATTGATAGAATCAGGATCATTAAATCATAAAATATGTACAAACCAAATTTTACAAAAAAAAAAATGTGTTTAGAAAACATTTGGATAAACGCTCCACATTTATTAATGGTACAGATATCTATGCGAGGACGATCTTGAGAACGGTCCTCACGGTTTTGATGAAAACTTATACTTCGATAAAGGCTTCTTTCTCGTTCATATTTCCACGTCAAAGTCAAAAGCGGCCGCGCCAGGTCGCTTGCTCAGATACTCAATTTTTATTTCGAGATATGATGTTTGTGTTATGATATAAATGACATCAGAAGACCGAATGTTTAAAAAACCAAAAATAAATTCACATCAACGCAATAATCGGAATACACGCGAGAACCTTCACAACCACGCGGGCCTAACCATGAGTGGAAAATTAACATATTTAATAAAAAAAATGATTAGATTGCTAACAGGCGATCCAATATGCAGTGTGGATTCGATCATGTATCTTTTCGCAAATATTCATAATTTCCTTCTTTTTTAGATAACAAAAATATATCAGTGAAAATATACTTATAAATAATATAGACACAACCTTAATAAACTTTTGACCAGACTGCAAGCGCAGGGGCATTCGAATCGCGGCGCGAGGCGACGAATTTTTATTAGTGTAAGTTCGCGACTAATCGCGGCTGTGCGAAGTGGATATTTGTAGGTTGGTCACCTATTCTCCTCCCGCTGTGGCGCAGTACCTACACGTCATCTGCTCTAAGGTTGTTAGTACGACATTTATACGTAAAACTACTAAGCAATTTTTTTCAGAAACGAAGATAGATAATAAAAAGACCCAAACTTGAACTACGGTCACATTTATCAAATAGTATAGTCGTTTCAAGTTGACTCTTTAAAGTGTCTCATTCAGCCCAAAATTCAGAAGCATTAATATCTGCTGAATATTTGATACTCAAATCAGCGGCGTGTTTCTTTAGTTCTTCAGCTGGATAATTAGCAATATGTTTTATTGTCAAAAAATTAAAAAGGTGGTGAATGTTGTGAAGTTTCTCGAATCACCATGTGAATTCAAAAAGCATTTTATCAATTATTTCATACATATTAATTTTAAAACTTTGCTGTTGTGTAATATCGTAGCCGGTGTCTGAGATTTCTCTTAACTCGTAGCTTTTTACGTTTTTCCGAAAAATCGTCTTCAATTTCATATTCCGTACAAACTTTTTTGCCTTTTTGAAAACGCGGACACCTATCCGCACAGGCCGCGGCGCCCGCCCGTACCTGCCCGCCGCTTAATCTCCGTCCGACCGATCGTGTAGCCGGCCGGCCGCTTGACTCCTACAAATACTCAACATAAATACACTCGTGCGCGGCCAAAAAATAGCGCTGTGTTTTCTCTAATTTAATAGACGTTTTTGATGATACTGCCGAGTAAGTACGTATGTATTGGAATCGAGCCCTAGGGGCGCAGCGGGAACTTATCAAGAGCAAACCGAAAGAATAATAGTCCTACCTGGTCTGGCCATTCTTGCGCCCCCCAGAGTCTACGCCCTGTACCTGGGCACCGGTGGCACCGCCCTATTTACAGCACTGTGTACAAGCCACTACTTAATTTTGTAGTTAAATAACATAAACAAATGTTTCTAAAAATACTCCATACATATAGCAGAAAGACGAAAAAATTTTTTTCAGAATGTACGTGTACAGCACGTACGTACAGCAAATATACGTGTAGTATATATTTCGATAGTTCTTTTAAAAACACTAAGGTTTTTAGGGAAATATCTGATTACGTGAATAATTTCGGAAATAATCGCTCCGAAAGTAACACTACAATTACTGTTACGTTCGGGGACAATCCCCCCGCCCTATTTTCCAAACTATATGTACAAAAAATATGAAAAAAATAAAAGTACTTAACACTTGCTTTGCTAATGCTTTCAACGAAAATTACTTCGAACATGATCATATGTACTGTTGTTGAGTTATTGTCGAGAAACTGGGCTTCTCAATAAAAATACGTAATTGCCACGAAGATATGTTCTTGTTTTTCAGTTATAGGCCACTAAAGCACTTATAACCAGTCTGTGCGGGAAACATGGAAAAAGTGTAACGACGTACTTTTTTCATCTGTAGCACAACTCTTTGTAATAATGGCTTCGAAAACCTATAATGAACATGGTTCGACATGTTCTAGACTAGTTTTTGTTTATTTGATAATATATCTTTACCGTTTGATCAACATTTGTTCATCAAAACAAATATTACATTGTTTTGTGTTTCGCGTTATGATCAAATTCTGATTGTTCACTTTTGTTGTATCTAGCATCAGTGTTGCTTCCTTTGTGATTTTACCATAAAAACCAGTGGTTCGGGGCCCTTTTTAATTAGCGAATTTGTTTCTAGTGGCTAGTGGATTTTCTAAAATAAGAAAAAATTTGGTTGCCTGTAAAGTCGGTATACGGGCGAAAGTTTTACGTGACAACGACTTTGAATGGTAAAATCATTTTAATGTGAATATTCATTCGTATAGTAGGAAGAAGGATGAAATAATAGTAACAATTTAAAACATTTATTTATACAAAGAATTATATTTAAAACATTAATTTATACAAAGAATCTCGCACTGAATTTCATATTAACAAAATTTTATTTTTACCTTTACACATACATACGTATTTATATACAAATATACATACAATAACTTGCAATACATTTGCAAGCTATGCACTAATTCTCTAGTGCTGCGCGCGCGGCAGACCGATCATAGTTGAGTGGGAGAGAGACGCAAGGCATTCGGCGGGCCTCTCTCTCGTTCGGTGACTCATCGTTACGTTACCGAGCGTTACACTTTTTCAAAGTGACTCCCAGCCGCAACCTAATTTAAGACGTTGTCACGTCAAAAAATGTTCCTGACAAATTAAAATATTACAATCGTTGACTCACTGAAAGTATGGTTTTGCCGTTATAATTCATACCGTGCAATATTTATGTAGTTAGGAGCCTTCCATCAATTACGTCACACGTTTGGCGGTCAACAAAATGTTACAATGCGCGACAAGGAGCAGGTCAAAAGCTTTGTAACGTCAAATCCAAAATACGAAAACGAAAAAAGGCTTACGTCTTTTGTTTTGTCCAATATTTAGAGTGTTTTGAACAGAAAAAATGTAAAACTGCTGTTTTCATTTACGTGTGACCACCTAGGATAATGACGGGAGGGTTAGGCGTGGGGATTAAAACCTTATAATTTGTTTGACGTAATTTATGGATGGCCCCTAATCAAAGATACGGTCAAATTCAAATTGGCATACTGGAAATATTGAACGTTCTAACGAACGAGTGTTCTATCTGAATGTACACTTAGTGTGATTTTTGACAGTAAAATATTAGTATGTTTAGATGATCCCGTAATTTAAATTAGTTATTTTATGAAAAAACTAATTTTAATTACAAAATAAAGATAAGTGACTTGTATCTTTTCGTTTTATTGTTGTATGTAGGTACATTACAAATTTTTTTGTTAATTTTTATTTTATTAATTATATTTTATTTTTAAATAACTTTTCATTTAAATACAATTGTGGCTTAGTGGTTGTTTTAGTGGTTTTATATGACACGTTAAAAATCTGTTTGTTTTGAGGCGGTTAATGATATTTCATTAGTGAGCTAGCACATATTATTTTGTTGGTCACAATGGACTTGAGAACACAGGTCTAATTGCAGTGTTGCCACCTTAGTGATTTTACCACTGAACCCGCGAAATTTGTTTTTGGTGATTGTAGACTTTTTAGTGGGCATCGAAAACTAAAAAAGATGTATTCTTGTGAAATAGAAATGTTTTACGCGGTAACTTATCTATGACAATAACTTAGGTAAGTTACCGTGCAATATTTACGTACTCATCGTATATAGGGCAAAATTCAAAACGATATACTTGAAAAATGGGATGATTTTACTAATATGATTCATTATTAATAGGTTTGGATGACTGAGAGAATACCGCGTTTTCTAAATAAAACTTTTATTTAAAACCTAATATCAACTATAAGATTAACCAAAATTACTTGAATCCTTTTATTTTTATTGCCGTACGTACATTCTATAAAATTTGTTGTTTTTTTCAATTAATTTTCCATACTTTTTCAATAAAGATACTTTTTTTTTTCAAATAAAATTATGATTTGTGGGTTATTTTACTAGTTTCTAATGCAACTTTAAAAAATGTAGTGTTTTTGTGATGGCTTAGAAGTTTCTAACTAGTAGACTTGCGCATGTTTTTTGGCAACACTGTCTATCATACAATATAGACTGTAGTGATTAATTTGTATTGTGACTTTGAATGTCAAAAATAATATTGATTTTAATAAATATATATTTGTTTCCATATCTTTGTCGTGTGTGTATTTTATTTCTAATCTAGGAGATCGTTTTTCGTGAACAAGAGTTATGGGAGCTGTTTTAGGTCTTTGTTCTGCAGCACAGGTATGAATGTACAATGTTGTCAATAGATTAATAGTATTGTCCTCCTTTGTGACGTAAAAATATAATTTTCCATGTGGAATTACCAGATATCCTCTTTCTTTTCTTTATTTTATTGATGATACATTTCCTATTTCTGTACTATAATATCATATAGATAATGTTTATAAAAATAGATGAGTAATCAAATGTTTTTACTAGCGTATTCGCTGTAAAATTTTTGTATTAAAGGAGAATGTAATTAACAGGACATTGTTTTACTTAATAAAAGGCTCTTTTTCCTTCTTAGTAAAATTGAAATACATTTTTCATACAAGGCACTCTTTAACCGACTTCAAAATTAAAAAGGAGGAGGTTCTCAACACGACTGTATTTTTTTATGTTTATTACCTCAGAACTTTCAACTGGGTGAACCAATTTAAATAATTCTTGTTTTATTTGAAAGCTGGCGCTTTCCGTTTGGTCCCATTTCAATCTTGTCCAGTTCTGACAATGGCATCCATAAGAAAATAATATAAATCTTAAATTTGCATTAAGTATGTGTGTGACAAATGGACGAATAACTCAATGTCACGCCAACCGATTTCGATGATTCTTTTTTTATTTGAAAGGATGCAATTCAAGGGTAATTTGATGAGAATTTGGTTAGGTTCTGATTATGGAATCCATGATTAATTAACGGAACTCTTCAATTCTTAGGAGCAAATTAAAAATACTCGGCCGAATCTTTTATAGGCTATTCGGATATTTGAATCACCTACGATAAGGTTGTTATGGTCAAGTAATTGTCTTAATTGAATATAATGATCAATGGAACTCCTTAACGGATTACAGTAAGGATGCAATCTATGAGTAGCATGTATAGTAGGTATACCCATATTTAGACAAATAAGTTAGTATACAACAGATTCACTAAAAATAAAAAAATCAACAAAAATTTTAACAAAAAAAAACCGATTTCAAAAAAAAATTCCAAAACAAATTAATATGCACTAAAAAGTTAAAAAATAATTGCATATTCTTCTACAATTTATAATCAACTTACTTTTTCTACTCAACAATATGTAGGTACAATCTATATGTTTACCATGCAAGACTCAAATTTAATTTTACTCACTTCACTTCAAATTTATGCATACCTATGAATAACAAAAAATAATCAAAATATTTTGTAGAGTTTTCCTAAATAAAATGAAATGATAAACATTAGGCTACTTCAAAGTCAATCAAATTATTACGATAATATAATGTAGTTATAATTATTGTTTTTTTATGGAGTCAGTGTCTATTGCTAGATATATTGTAGTGTTTCCTTGTCTGACAATTTTTTTAGTATTTATAGTAGAGTTTTGTATATTGACTAGAAATTGAAAACCCCATACTTGATGTTTGACATTAAAATTATAACTAATACTTTTTAATGAGGGGTTTGGGAGAAAAGGACATTCTGACTTGTTAAAATCACTTTTCCTTTCATTATGTGATTGTTGACTATTTTTATCAAAAAAGAACATTAGTTAAGTTTAATAGCTTAAAATGAATATTCAAATACTATCATGAGGCTTAGATGGGGTGGTCACCCATCATATTTTATTAATAACTTCTTAAATAAAAATTCATGAATATTTCCATAAAACAAGAAGCTATAACCCAAAAAACATTATATGTCTATGATTAAAAGGGAATATAAACATGTTCTTCCAGTAGACTTGCTATGTCGTCCCTATCTTTTATGTTCTAAGTTATTGTTCTGCTGTATTATTAAGGTATTATTACTAAAGTTAAAACAGATTACATGACAGACCAGGCTTAATATGCTCTGAGGTATGGAGTGAGAGGTTTAATTTAAATTAAGATAAAACCTCATGGTTTAATTAGCTTATGGTCAAAATCGAATCCAGTGTTTTATGGTTTGAAGACTACGCTCTCATCATGTGGCCACCAGTGCTCCATTTTTCAATTTACATGTTTCTTTTTTGGTATGTATATATGATGTCTAACTAGGTTTTAGTATATCTTAGCCCTTGGCTTCCCTCGTGTGAATTAGAATGAATTATTTGCTGAAAATCTTTAATACATCAGTACATTGTGATGAATCAACATAATATGAGAATGTTAGTAGAGTACAATGCACAAAGCTGCTGCTCTGAATTTATTGCAAATGATAAAATTCTCAGGCTTAACGCTCCCCAAATCCATCTTCTCCCCCTAGTTTCTATTTTATACCATCGCAACACCCTCGTGACTAACTTCACAATGGCATAGTTTAATGTGTTGTACTTTAATATGTTATGATTTGTAATGTATGATATTTTGCAAGTATATTGAGGGGCAATGTAAAAAAATCATTACTTAAAAATTTAGGTACTTTGTAAAAATTTTTTCCTCTTTAGAAGAAATTAATTCTGTACTAATTCTGGTCACCCAACAAATTCTATTAAAAAAATGAGAAAAACTGATAAATCAACAGCAAGCTGTCCATTTACAGAAAATGTCTGTGTTCATTACAATATATGTGTAATTTAATTGATTATAATATTTTACACGATTTCTTTTCAGCTGGCATGTTGCTGTGGCAGTGCAGCTTGTTCACTGTGCTGCTCAGCATGCCCATCATGTGCAAATTCTACTTCAACACGTCTTATGTATACTGTTATGCTGCTAGTAGTAACTATCGCTGCTTGCATCACTTTAGCACCTGGCCTTCAAAGCACTCTTGCTAACGTACGTATTGAAAAAATAGTTTAATAATATTTATTCAATAAGCAACATTTTTGTGAAATTTTACATTTTGTGATCATAGAATCGATCCTACAAGGGACAGAAAACATTTTGCCAATGTATATTGACCACTTTTTAAATGTGCAAGACTGGAATATTAATTACTATTTGTGAGGTGTTAATTTGCAGTTTATGTCTAGATTCTTGCCTGTAACATGCAGCATGCAACCAATGCTGACTATTGAATCTGTTCTTCCACAATGAATTTCTATCCAAAGAATTGAACAATAATTGTAAAGAATTGACATATATCGAACATTTAATCAAATGAAGAACATCAAATTTTGTTTATCTTTATCTGCCTAATAATTGGAATCTATTACAACAGCATGGACAGTTGTCATACCAGATGGTTGGGGGCACATCTCTTGGTAATAATGCTCCTGACATCTTGCTGTATGTTACTGTCCAGCTTTTCCTGAGGATGTGTTGAGTTAGTATAAAACATACATAAAAAATGGATCAAATTATTTGGCAGATTAACTTGCTTAGATATTAAATATGTAAATTTTCTCAAACCAATATTCAATTCATTGGAAGGGTTTCAATGGAAGAACAGATTCAAAGGGTCAGTCAAGATGCATGTTGCTTGTTAGTACATGTTGCAGGCAAGTGTTGAATTTTTTAATGGTGTATATTTCATGTTTAATTGTGCATGTTACAAATTTGAAATTCATGGGGAAATCAAATCATTTGAAAACAGTAAAATATATGTAATAAGGTACTATTACTATTTAAAAACTGCAATTTGTTTGAATATCAAAAATTGTTATAAATATGTAGTATATTAAAATAATGAACATTTGGTTTTATCTATCATTCAATATCATTATTAAAAAAGATTTTCAGATGAAAAATTCGAGTAAACAAATGATTTTTTGTAGGTACCGTTTTGTGCAAATTCAACATCCAGTGGAGCTATAGTGCCATCAAGTTTGAAAGTCAATTGTGATAATGCTGTAGGATACCTCGCAGTGTACAGGTAAATGTTTATATATAAAAAAAATAATAGTGTTTCATAACTTGTCATTTAAAAATCGTAATAACTTGTGGTTATTTTTTTTTAGAATCTGTTTTGCAACATGTCTTTTCTTTGTTCTAATGGCACTTATCATGATTGGTGTCAAAAGTTCTAATGATGGTCGAGCTGGAATCCAAAATGGGTTAGTTTTTGAAGAAAACTGAACTTATTGTGAGAAAGAAAATATATTATATAATTATTATTATTTGATTTTAGATTCTGGGGTATCAAATATCTCATAGTAATAGGAGGTATCATCGGTGCTTTCTTTATTCCTGAAGGCCAATTTGCATACACTTGGATGGTGTTTGGAATGATTGGTGGATTTTGTTTTATAGTTATTCAGTTAATTCTTATTATTGACTTTGCTCACTCCTGGGCTGAGAAATGGGTTTGTGAGTATTATTTTTTCGTTATAATGTTTTTTTTTCAATAATAACCTCTTCTACAACCTTCATAAATTTTCATTTATGCTAGTTCCAAAGTAAATTTTAAAAACAAGTTTGTTAAAGCTCATAAACATGAATGAATTTTATTTAACAGTTCTTTAATATTTTCATTGTAACACTGCTTATTGGGCATTGAGTTTTTTTAGTGCCTTATATTTGAGAATACAATAAAATAAGTAATATATTCCAGCAAACTATGAAGAAACAGAATCTCGTGGCTGGTATGCAGCATTACTGTTATCAATGGTGACATGTTTCGGTGTGGCTATTGCAGGAATCGCACTACTCTATGTTTACTATACTCAAGTAAGTTAACAGACCTTATGCATCACTATTACGAAAAACAGAATTTATATTGAGCCCCAAAAAACATTGATGTTTTTTTTGACTCTGTAAATTGATAAACAATATTTTGTAACAAATGTATTTTGATTTTTTACACCAAATCTGAAATGGAAACATTTACAACATCTGTCTGTTTATCTCAGTTGCTATATTTTTTTTCGTTTTTGACTTTGTAGGTAGTTAATTTGGAATTTTTGAAAAATAGATTGAAATTTTAGTTCTTTTATTGGTCATTATGAGATGTCACTGAAGAATAGTGGTAGACATAAATCATCTCAATTTATTTTTCATAAGTAAGAAATACTATAATTCCTTTAGATGATCTCATAAATTATTGATAAAAGAAATGTAATTAATCATCAGATATCTATCTTGTTTTTATATGTGTAAAATCTAGCCATATGTTTAATTAAAAAATTTTGAATCAGAATTCATAAAAGTCCTGCCTAAGTTTTTGTATGCCCATTGCATATAATTTCTTAATTAAATGCTTGTACCAAAACAATATCAATAAAACACAAATTAAAATGTTATCGTCAAACTTTGTTTTAAAACAGACACCATTGAGCAGCTGCGACTTATCCAAGTTCTTCATTTCTATCAATCTGATCTTGATTGTTATATCGAGTGCGATCTCCATTCTGCCGGTGGTACAAGAACATCAACCACATTCAGGCCTCCTCCAGTCATCTGTTGTGGGACTCTATGTTGTATTCCTTACCTGGTCTGCACTTTCTAACTCGGAAACACCTTGCAACTCTACCATTACAGATAACACGGTAAGTACCATTTATTACAAGTTGAATACCTGTGATGATAACAGCCATGTTTATTTGATATTTTTTAAGTTTCCAGAATTTTCAGTTGCAACAATTTTTTGTGTTAATTATCCAATTCATATACTTTTTTACAATTGTATTTATTGTATCTTAATAATATAATGTATAATATGTATACTCTAAACAACATAATATACTAATTATAGCACATGTGTATTTTAAATGTGCTTGACCAGGATGTAAAGGACAAAATATATTGGGTATGTACAAATTGGATAACTTGCAATCTTGAATTTAAATTTTCTTTACTGACAACTTTAATATTTGTTTGTGTTTTACTGCTTTATAAATAATACGATACTGTTACATTCTACAATAATCCGGTTTTACAATAGAGATAAAAATGTAAATGCTAAAAACAGGAGGTTTATATTGAAGTGTTTTGTGATAGGAAAACATTGTTTGGATTGCTGGAATATTTTCACTAAATCACACTTCACCAGTTAATGCGATAAGTCAGTGAGAGAAATGACTGAAATGGTAATTCCAATATTGTCCATCTTAGTTGATGAAAAAGTCTTTAATTAATTGTAATGTAAAAATCATAAATATCATTTTAAATTCAAGTCGTAAACGTGACATCTTTGATCATAAACAAAGCAATAAATGGTAATTTTGAGAATAACTAATTGTAATTTGCAGCTTCTACGATCAACAAAGAATTGTGCTATTATTTATTGGCAGAGGACTGCTTTTACGTTTTTTATAATTAAAAATATATTACAAATGTGTGTGATGGAAAATCTCTGCAATAGATGCCTGATAAAATTTTGTTCGGATGATATTGGGCACATAAACTAGCTAAATTTTATGCCACAGAAACCGAGAAACTTGCATGAAGCAATTAATAAATGTCTGAACATTATTGAACGAATTGTTTGCTATAGTTTTGTTTGGCAAACTTATCACTCACAAATGTCCATATCAGTTTTTATATAGATACTAGCAACTGTCTGTGACTTGAGTTAGAATTAATGCAATCTTGAGTTAGAATGGACTCCCTTTTTTTATTTCGATTGATAGAACACCAATACCCACTATTAATTTAATACTGATCCCATTTTCGCTTTTGATTCATGTGTATGTCCCTTTCTCAATTTTGATCTCCAATCCGTTCTCGATTCTAATTCCAGTCTCTATTCTTCTAGATATTTTACCATTGTAAATAATAGTGCATGTCCAAAATGAAAGTTTACCATAGAAATAGTAAAAACATTTTTGAAATCTGTTTAGTATTTTCTGAGATTACCCTGACAAATATTTTAATGTAGGAGTGGAATATTTTTCTATGTTAATAATTAGCTTTTATTGGTCTAAAGGCTTTTATATAAATGGATTCGTAAGTTTCCAGTCTATAGCATTTGCACTTTTTCAAGTTAAATTATTTCAAACAGGCGTGCAAGAATGTTAATATAGTTATTTCTGGTTAAAGCATTGAATTTACAAATGTAAATAAACATTAAAACCTAAAGAAATTATAATTACACATAGATATTTCAATTTTATTTACTTTTATTAGTGCCAGACATCCACACCTATGACTGGAAGGGTCCAAAATAAATTAGGTCTGATCTAATGAAGCTTTATAACGGTGTAAAAATTATCAGTTCTGTAGTTTTAGAATTTTTGTTTTTACGAATAGTCACACTTGTAATATTAATGTAAGCTATAAATATTCATTATTAATTTTATTATTTTGAAGTGGGCTAAAATCTTACTTAAATATTAAATATGTAGTCATATTGGATATTACAAGTGCATATTGAGTAGTTAATACCTTGTCAAATCCTTTTTGAATTATTTATGCCAAAAGTTATAACTAATAGGTTCCATATGTTCACAGGCATCATTCGACAAACAATCGATCATTGGTCTGTGCATCTGGGTATGCAGTGTGCTGTATTCATCCATACGCACAGCTTCTTCCTCCTCTAAGATCACCATGTCAGAACACATTCTCGCTAAGGAGGGTAGCGCAGGTGACTATTATAGTTCTCATTATAAAGCTTATGAACTAATATGTAACTCTATGTTTAAATGTTTATATTTTACTAGTCTATATCCAAAATAATTATTGTCTTTTCTTATCTATGATATTATGTATATTTAAATTTATACATATTTTTTCTATTTCTATAATAAGCTAATTATTATTATAGTAATTTCCTACTAATGTTCTGTTTATTAGCATAATACAGGTTATTTTCTGATCTACCCTACACACTTCAACAGTCCCTTAGATATGTTTTGTTTTATATCCCACCTCAACTTTCTGCCCGAATCTCTCATATCATTTCTATATTCCTTCCATTACACTGAAATAGGATTAATACTATACTATTACAAAATTAATTAAGCAACAATCAATCCTAACACAATATCAACAATGACTCATTAATATACAAATGCTAAAACAATAGTTTAAATGAAATAAACCAATAATATCAATTGCCATAAATGAAACTTCATACACATAAGAACTTGAAAAAAATCATGTTTTGTTATTTATTATATTTATGATGTGCAAAATTTTTATGAAAATGAATACCCAAATCATTTTTATTTAATCATAGTTAACCGTAACTTAAAACTGACTATTTGACATAATAACATTTTATATGATTTGCTTTCTTGTGATCTATACCATCCATTGGTTTGTTTATTTAATGGTCATTACCTATAATAGTGGTATTGTAGTTGTGAAAACAGTAATAACATTAAAAAAAATATACCAACACCTGAAGTACACACTAAAAAAGTATTCATATTTTATTTATTGCTTTTTAATTTTATTCGTCACTAACACAAACACTTGAGATGTGTACTATTTTATTTAATTATTTATTAAAAAAATATTAGTATTGTTTTATGTCTATGTCCTATTACATATACTTGCAATATCTTTGGTACCTAATACATTCTACATTACTCATGGATACATCACGCGACTACGGCGCTGCTCACAAGGGCCAACCGGGCTGATTGCTAATGAAGGTAATGCACCATTTTTGGTAAACTGTAGTGTCAATTTTTAGTGACTAGCAGTATATCCTATTGTAAAGTCTCTTATTGCTTTGTCTTATTTGCCATTCCCCATATATTAAACAGTTTTACCATTCTTAATTTCAATAAGTGGTAAAAAGCATCTTCAAACCTGTGGCCTTTAAGACTTAGAAATTTAATTTTATAATGTAGAATTATTTATTACATTACATCAAGTCTGACATAATAATAATATGAAGTGAAACAGAGATGATAAATTCTAAGTGACATAGGTTAATTTTCTCCAATATCAAATATTAAGAATAATAAAAATGTAACTCAATGCAAAAGTAAAGAATTTGTAAGGCTTTATACTTGTAACTCTGATTACTATATTCTTGGGTATAAAATCTCAAAAGGTTCATAAAAGTTCAGTGTCATAAATCACTTTAATTCAATTTCTATTTCTATTATTGATGTAAATTAATAAACTAAACAAACAGTTCAGGGTTAGAAATTGTCTTCACTAAGTAGTAGTATAGAATGATGAGTAGTCACTTTTTTTAAAATGTTATTATAGTAACTGACACAACTTGCGCGGAGTCTCATACTGTAATAATTTTTGTGCTTATATTTAATGTTTCTTGTTCTATATATATATATATATATATATAGATTGATAGGCATTGAAAACATAAACTATTTTATTCTGCAAAAGATTTATTATTACGTTTGAAAAAACAAGATCTATTAGTAAACTCATACAGAATATTCAAATTATTCTCAAAGAACTAACTACATTTTGCTATTTGTTAAAACATTTGTTTTTCAAGCAGAAGACTATGTTAATGAACACATTAGTTTAAAAGTACAGGAATACAAAAAAAAAATGTCACCAAAAAGATATGTCTTACCACAAAATTTGCAATAAAATAAAAATTTCAATGAATGAAGTAGGATTTATTACAAATCTGCTCTATAATATCTTAGATTTTAACATTGCCATGTAACGCTGTACATGCTACCATCTGTCTTTTAAAACATCATAAATAATGCGCATTGTTATGAACGCAATAGTTACATTCATTAACACAGTTCAAGAGCATATCCTATGTATATCCTAAATAACACATTATATGCTTTGTTTTTGAGTAGAAAATTGATTTTTTTTTTAATCTAGATACCATTTTAAGATAAAAATTAATTGGAATTTGTTAATGATTCTATCATTAAGAAATAATTCATTATGATGGTAAAGTGAATCAAAATGTAACTGAACCTCAAATTTGTGTTCAATTATTACATAATATTTTTGTTTATATGTGTAAATAGTATCATGCAGTGTTAGCACAAAATTCTTGCAAGAAGACAAAACATTTGGTATGATTTGTGTGATTTTCTCCATTTGAGAGTAGGTGCCGTTATCAATATTTGTTTATGTCACTTAAAATAATATTTGTGTTCCATTTTTTCCTTTTAACAGATTTTAGCCCGAACAACCATTAAAAGGGTGTGGAACACAAATTTAATTTTAAAAGTGGTTTTTGTTAAAAGTCAGTTTAAAAGGAGATGGCGGAAGAGACTAAGTATTTTTATTGTAATTTTTGACTAGATAACTACCAAAGTTGTAAAATTTGTCTCTCACCGAAGTTTTTTTTTAAAATTTGGAAATATTTAGAACTAAATCCTGTCACCAATTTTTTAGATACCCTCAATTTTCTGTTTCCAACAGTAACAATGTAATCACGAGAGCTATATGGGAACACAAATAAATTTTACTACAGTAGTTTATTACCAATCAAAACATGTACATATTTGTGCCGATTTAAATTAGATTATTTAAATATATAAGGAATAATTGACACCTATTTAATTCAGACATAGGGGTACTTACAAATGCTACGTAACACAACTTTGGATACAAGGTCCGACTCCCACTTGGCCAGATTTTTTATGTCAAATTGTATTTATGTACAATTGAATAATTGCATAAAAATCAATCTATTAGTTAGTTTACTAATTATTAATGCATTGCATGATTTATCATCCTAAATTTTGAATACGTTACTTTTTTGATATCTTTGGATGCTTTTCGGTTAAGTTTATTAGAAATAATTTTTCTACTGTGAATATAAAAATTAATCATGAATATTGACATTTTTTTCTTGTATCACGTAATAATATGCAACGTTCTAATATTCTGTATGTAATTAACAATATCCAGTTTGCTTATGTAATCATAAATATAATTTAAACACAGTGTATTTAGATTCAACCATGTTCTTTTATTTTAATCTGTTCCAAGTCATATCTGGATGTGTAAATAGATATGGCCTTTATACAGTTGAAATTCTATATATAATAAATTCAACAATGTTTCGAGTAACTCAAATTAGTCTATTCTTCGTAAGGTTTTTACAAGCTTAGTGCCACTGTTGCATGGGAGTGTCTTTGTAATTACAATAGTATCTAGTGGATCAAAATAATTTTGAAATTGAAATAGTACTATTTCAAATATATTCAGTGATGCTAGATTATATTGCAATGGAATATTTCCACCGATCAATACATTAGCTGCGATGTTAACATCAGTATGGCTTTATATGGATATTTAACATTCAATGTGACTAAAGAGAATAGATTTATAACAACTTGGATTATGCTAACTGTTTGGTTTAAGAACATCAATCTGTTTATGATACTGGGCAGTGTGTGATTGAAAACAGGATATGAATGTGTAGAGGGTGCCACCACATCGGCAGCTGACGGCGGCGAAACGGGTCAAGAAACCAAAGTTTTCGACAATGAAGGCGAGGGCGTGGCTTACTCTTGGAGTTTCTTCCATGTGGTGTTTGCTCTTGCTACACTGTACATCATGATGACTCTGACTAATTGGTACAAGTCAGTATCACCTTTGATATATATTTTTTCATTTTGTTATATAAAAATTTATAAAGATTTTGAAAAAACAAAAAAAATCCTGAATAGAAAGAATCTCAATAAAAACTCAAATTCAGTCTATAAAATTATCATATTGACATAAAATAGAAATTGTTTGTATTATCATCTATTAAACACAGATTCTATTTTTGTTTCAGCCCAAGTTCACAGTTGTCGAAATCTAATGCAGCTTCTATGTGGATTAAAATCACATCATCATGGTTATGCGTGGGGCTTTACGTATGGTCCATGGTTGCTCCTCTTGTTTTCCCTAATCGTCGGTTTGATTAAATTTTTAATAAGAATTTCCAAAATGGAAATGTAAAACTATTGCAGTGTAAAAAAAAAAGAAACAAAGAGACAACTTTAGTATACTACCAAAATAAAGTATACACTGCTTTCAATGTTGAAAAAGTTTTTATTTAATTTTTTTTTTAGCCACTGCAATTGTTAATGTCAAAACAGCAATTTTTATGTTGTATCTAAATTAAGGTGTAGTATCTAATTATTAATGTGAGGACTGATTTCTCACCATGCACTGTTACATTTTTAATAGCCTGTCTAGTATTAACTGATCACTAATGTGTAAGCTACTTATTTGAAAATATAAGTTGATGCCCGATTAATAGGATTGACAGGTTGAAAATGCATAGAGAAATTGGTCCTAAATAAAACAAATTATTATAAACTTATTGCAATTAATGGTGTAGATTTAATTAAGATTTAACTGAACAATTTTGGATAACCAGCAAGATTTCACACTTATTATGTATCTAATTTTTCGGGAGTCTATGATTGTTTTCATCATTATGTATATATTTTGTTTTACTTCATTCATGGATTTTATACAAAAAACTAAAACATAAAAAATGAAATAGACAATGCATGATTGCTATTTAAACTAAAGAATATAAATATTTTGTAAGGAGCTTTCTTAACTGTGTGATTAACTTGACATAATTTAATATTTTTATCTTGGAAACTGTTCTTTTTTTATTTGGTTGGTTACAAATTAGAATAATCTCGTTATTACAAATAATAGAATTCTTTTTACACAAAAATTGTTATTTTAGAATAGAAAAACTATTATTTTTATATTGTTCCTTATATTATTTTTAAATAATATTACACAAATATGTTGTAATATTACTCAAGTATATATATAGTTTTGTAAAGTTAAATAATAATATACAATGCAATCCAAAGATTGTTTATTTATATGCGATTGTATGTGAATAATCAATATTTAATCAATATATGATGCTTCGCTTGCCTGTTTATTGACGCCATAAAAGAAATACATTTTGGTTGTGTACATGTAAATAAACTAGCTTTCTGCCCGCGGCTTAGCTGATGTGAACATAGAATGCTTTTGTTCACTGTTCTTGATTTCAATCTCGGACACGCTCATAGTTTTAATCCCGATTCAACACTTCTTTTCGACCCCAATCCCATCCTTAATTTTTGTCTTGATCCTGGCTCAATTCTGTTCCTCATCCCGCTTCGAATTTCGATACAGTTCATGGTTTCAGTTTACATATAGCCAGGACAAATGCTATTATCAAAGTATATGCTTCATTTCTTTGGGATAGTGTAGCTTCCTATGTGTGAAATGTTTTTTATATTTTATGCAACCCTTCGCTGAGGATAACATCTCCAATTTAAGTGAAATAGAGCTTATAATCTGCATCAAGCTCACCTATGTTATCTAGCTATGAAAACAGTATTAAAATCTGTTCAATTGTATGAGATGACAGGCAGACAAAATATTTAAAAATCATTGTATTTTTCTAATATTAGCTTTAACTTTTTAGACCCTCTCCATTTTTCACACATACCATAGACATTTGATTCTACTGTTTTATGTATGTATAGATTATAAAAGTGTGAATATGTCTGTTTCATTTATATTGATTTTTTGTTCACAAATGCTATTGTCTTTCTGGAGATGTTATATAACCCAAAAATTTTTGTTAATAAATATGCACTTTAAAAATTTATCATGTATTATATAATAACATAAAATATTTTGTTAGGGAAAATACATGTCAAAAAATTGAACTGCCAACCCAAGCGCGGTATCTTTTGCTGTGTGCATCTGTTGCAAGGCATATGGGAAAAGGGTATAACTTCGAACTTATGAGATTATTTATTTGCACTCGTGCTGCAGAAGCTGGTCATTCGGATGATTTACAAATGGGAACCTGGGTATGTCTAAAAAATAAATTTAATTTAATATCGGCAATACTTTTTTCATAAACTATTTCCGAAGTACTTTTACCTTGAGGTTTCGATTAATGGAAATCATCTAAAAAGGTGTTTGCCTGTACAAACACACCACAGAATAAAGGATTAATTGAAATCAATTTCAGTTGGATAATATTTTTTTTGCACGGGAAATCGTTCGCCTTAAGCAAATAATTTGCAAACAAATAAGACATTAACGTAAAAAAATGATGTAAATTAGACGCTCTATGCGAATAATTTGAATTGAGCCCCTCAATATTTTGCAACAATATAAAAAACGTAAAAAAAAAAATAGAGATACATATATATATAGATCTGCTTAAGGCGATGTAAGTCTGATTACTAATTTTTTCTCATGAACTATCTTTAGAGACATCAATTTTAATTGAAGTTTTACTACAAGTGTACAAAGGTAGCGAGTTATTTTGATATTATATATATTACACAAAACTAAAACCCAACTCGTAACATTATTTAGATTACAAAATATTAGACTGTGAAAAATAGACAAATCACTACAAATTTCATATGGAAGATGGCACAGCAAAGTAAACTCATTTTTCCATGCATGTTATAACAATTTTTTTTTTACAATTATAAAGGTGTAATATACTGCCCCATCTAAAGTACTACTCATTACACGAGATACTGAAAATTTTTGAATTCTCATGAAAAGACCAAATATTATGTTTGATATATTTATTTTCTTTCAAAGTATATTCCCTCACTATTTATACGCTTGCATTCTTGGAACCATTCTCAAAAGCGGTTGGTCGTGTTTCTCGCAGATGTCTTCAATGGCCTCTTGAAATCATGCAACATCCATCAAAGAATGTAAAGCTTCTAGACTTTCAGATGTACATGCAAAATCATTTGTGCTTAGCTCATACAAATGCTTAATGTAATATGAATTTGCTCCCAAATATTTTTTTATCAGTTTCAATTAGTTTGTCGTACAGTATCTTCACACGTAAATCATCAAGAGGTGATCTCATCTATGTTAGAATACACAACCAGGAAAGCATAGCTATGAGATGGAGTTCATCAGGCTTATTACTTTACTGGTACACTGTACATATTAAAAAGCGTGAGAGTCTATCACCCCACTGGGGGATGAGCAGCTCGTGCTGCCCCAACCGTCTTGTCTTTGTCATGCCGCTGCCCCGAATTCGAGCACCTTAGGCCCTCATCTAATTTGCCTATATCATACGTGGGCAACAGCTGAACCCGCTGTAAGATTTGATACGGCCCGCGAGACATTTTAAAAATGTCATGTCTAATATCTATGGTTAAAAATTATGAACACTACTTTAAAATGCACCTACTTTTGAACGTGGCCCGCGAACGTATTTGCACCCTAAAGTTTGGCCCACATGTCAAAGGTGCCCATACCTGACCTATATGGACAGACCCGCCGTTTCTTAAAAAAATCATCTTCACAATCAATTTAATGTCTAACGCTCGTATCCATGAATGACACTATGCACTTCTATTTTCACATACAAAATGAGTAAACATATAGCTTTAAAGAGCGCATCATCTCGCTTATAAATACAAATGCTAATATAAATAAATCATATATTTTAATTATATACATGAAATATAATTTAAAGCAAATTGTAATTTCAATTCTAATACTAATGGGTAGTAATCATTCATATATTGATATTAACACACCTTCACTATTAAGATATCAAATGGACATTCCCACAATAAAAAAGTTTAATTTTCTAAAAAATGAGAGTTGAAACATTCTTGGTTGCAATTGGTCCCTCTTCATTGCAATTGAAAGAAAAAATGGAAACAGTTATAGGTATTATCAATTTCACAAACTTATCATATTTGGATCTCAAAAAAATGTATATGAATTTGAAATTAGATTAGTTAATATTTCTTGCACTAGATATGATTTATATGTGATGCAAGATAAAAACTATAGTAGTAAGCTACCGATTATGTAATGTATTAAGATACATCACAAAAGCTATCTGATTAGCGATTATCGTGTGTGATATGTTCACTAATATTCAAACTAGTCTTGTAAACTATGTGTATGCCATCTACCATCTAGACAGTACAAACTTTAATCCACTCCTGTTTGTATGGATGCCTTTACAGGGCACTGGATGAACACCTAGTGCACAATGAGTGTATGGATGGTTGCATAAGGATTATATCAATAGCTCTTTACACATTTAATACCATTATTGTATTAACTCAATGTCATCATGGAAACTACAAAGCAGCACATACAATAAACAAACTTATTGTATGTTGCTTCAAACTTTAAGTGAATAAAATAATGAGTGTGTTATAAAATACATTGTCAATATTTTATTCAATTAAAATTGGAAGTCAAGAACAAATTAAAAAATGTCATTAAAATTACTATTTCAGCTCTGCTCTCGATTTGACATGTCCATAATTTTAACTACTCTTGGTCCTTTTAGTTGTAGCATATAATACTATCATGTTAATAAAAATTTATTAGCTCTAGTAGTATGACTTGTTTAGTAATGTGTTTTTGTTTTGCTTATGCATTGATATTTAAATTTATAGCCACAGATGTCTTGTTTTATTTCAGGAGATTAATAAATAAATCAAAAAGAATGTAGTGTTATTTTATTGACTAATTAAAGGTTGAAATTATTTAATTTCTAACAGACTATTGTCTTTAACTATTTCATATTTTAACAGTTTAGAATATCTATTTAGTAAATGTCTCCAATAGCATTTTATATCTTGATCCCTCAAATTATTCCATATATGTTTGAACCCTCGTAAAGCTATTTCTTGTGCTAAATTATCATGATCTTTAAAAAACTGGATGTACTTTTTCAATTCCTCCTGTGTCGCACTTGGACTAATAGGAACATAGTGCACCCACGGTTTCAGAGATGGATAAAAAAATTCTAACCATTCATCACCTACATGAAATACTAATGATTTACACAAAAATAGATGTTTAAAACGAAAACTTGCAGCAACTCCCCTGTAGTTAAACAAATATTTATATTGACAGTGTTCTTCAAATGACACCTCTGAAGCAGGTGGTGCATATAAAGTATCCTGAAAAGTATGAAAAAATTATTAGATAATACATTATCAAAATATAATACTAGTTTGTATTACTAACACAATTCTTGTTATATCAAGTATATTGTTACATATTTACTTACAGCGTCAGATTTCCAAGCTTGATTTTTAGTATACTGTGCATCTACTATGTCAGGGCTAAGTCGTGCTAACAGTACTAACGCATCTCTTTCTTCATTTGTTCTTGATCCTCGAAAAAATGCCTTTTCTATTTTTTTCTTCCATGGCCATCTAAAAATTTTAAAATCTTTTAATAATGTTTTCATCCCCACCCCCATTTGCACATATTTTTATTGATTTACTTTTCGGCTGCAGCATTTATTGAATTTCTGTGTTTATCCCAACGTCCTATCCCAGATGGATACAATGAGATTGCTGGTCCTCCTTCCCAAAAACTCCATGCAGGATACATAATATCATAATAGTCTTTGGTCTGGAAAAAGAAACCATAAGCAATAAATAAATATTGCTCCACATATCTAATTTTTTGTTAGACTAGCATTTGATTACAAAAGCCATGTGATGGCCTTTGTAGTCACATGACCTTCTATGTGTCAAACTGCTTTCTATTCAAATACATATAGGATCAAATGATGCTACACTTAGGAAGATGACTGAAATCTACGAAAAACTATAGGGTATCCAATCATTTTGACAAGTTGCCAAAGATACAATTTTATTTGACATTTTTTTTGACAATGTGTGAAAAATGCTTAATTAATTACATTGTAGTGGGCCATTAGTGGTACTATTACTTATTAATCTTAGTGAAAATGAATAATCCAAAAACATTAAACTATTCTATATTTTAAGCACAAGTGAATTTCAAAAAATTGATAAAACCCAACACACTTTACGGAAAATACCTTTACACTTTTTTCGGAACCAATTACAATTTTTAATTTTTACATCAGTTAATCAAAAACTTCGGAATATTGATATGATTTTATACAATTTTAAACCATATGACCAGAAAGCACCTTAATAATACCTAATCACATTATCAATATTATAGGAAAGAAGCCTAAAATACGTCTAACCTGTACCTCTGATATGTCTAAATTTTAAAATTAATTATGCGAAACTGTGTTCAAATTATCACCTTACTAAAAGAGAATATAGGTGCTGGCAGGTGACCCCATAGTCGATTTAACTGTGGCCAATCTCGAGTATTAATTATTACTTCCAAGTTAGGCAACTTTGGTGCTAATGCTGTCAAATAATGCTCCACACCTGCACATCTCGCTGGAAAATGACAATTATGATCACGATAAAGTTTACCTTTAATTACCTGTAACAAGTTTTTTGTTTAATGTAATTAATCATCACAACATAAGAGCTTCAACATGATTAGTATATCTAATAGCTAACTTAAGTATATTTGAACTGTTAATTTTCTTATTTTTGATTCAGGCTTTACACATATACAATTACAGAGCTACCTATTTATTTACATAAAGAAATATGTTACCTGATATCTTGTACCCTTGGATTGAATTTGAGCGATTTGGTGTTTATTAATACCCTTCTCAAAAACAGAAAGATCTTCCTCCATCACTGCCTTATGGCAACTACAATTAAGCTTTTCACAAGGTACATAATTTTCAATTGCTATTTCTATTTCCTTAAGTATTCTTGATTTCCAATCATTGTTTTCTACCAAAATTACAATTATAATATTAATTTAATACATAAGCACATAAAAAATTACACTTCTTAATTAGAGGTGGTTTATTACCTTTTAGATATTTGTTTTCACCGGTATTACATGTTTTATCAGAATGACATACATCGGTATTTGTTCCGCATTTTTGAAACACTGCTACAATTAAAAAATATACAATAAAAGTAGTCATCATTCACGGGCGAAGACAAACGAAAGTTTTAAAAACATTATAGGATATTCATGAGGTAAGAAATCTATCAGGGTTACCATACCTTAAAATTTTTTTTCCTCAAACACAATATGATGATTCCCCCCTCACACACACACACACGCAAATAAACTGTTTTTGATATTTTTTTTCGAACAGTTAATATATTATCTTCTATCGACCAGAGGCTCTTCACCTTGGAGACCTGCTGCGGATATGGGTACGAACCAGCGCGACATCTCCGTGTACGTCGCCCATATCCGTATCCATATTCAAAAACAGTGTATTTGCGTGTGTGTTCAATCATAGTACAACATAATAACTACTTGTCATCTTTGATCTAAATAAGTAATATCCAGTATTCTCTGGAATGTACTACACAATTAAAAATCAGAAATAATGTATACAACTACGCCCACGCATTTTGAAATAAATAAGTGGTGTGTTGTCCTATTATTATTTTAAGAGGAGGACATTTCTGCTAGTTTATTATCTTGTTTATAAGCGTTGGTCATTGTCTCTAACTCCTTCTCTCTTTGAATACGTATGCTTTCATTTCGGAATATGTATTTAATCAATCCATATAAACGATTTTTCTCATTTCTTAAGGACTATTTTCGATGTACTATACGAAGTCGTTAACCCGTGTGATTAATTTACAAAGTTCTTTCAATATCAGTGATTTTTCATTATATTTTCATCAAATCTTGGTCATTTTGTTCAATCGTAGTGAGTTTTTAACTTGTCACTAGATTTTAACTCATATTTACGAAACGATGATAACCGTCGTCGATTCGTTTTCTTTCGCGTGGTCGATTATACGTCCAGAATATGCCAGTCCATAGTTCTGCTGCTATATATAACTCTCAATAGAAGATTGAAAAAATAACATAACAATAAGCAATATTTTTGGATGTGTGTGAATAATTAATGTAAGAACAATATAAAAATATTCTAGGCCATCATTTAATGTACTTTTTTCAAACAAAAGGTTAATTTTTATAGTTTGTTCCTTATGAATTGATTTTCATAAACAGGTCATGGTGTGCGAATTAAATGGAGAGCAAAATCAAGTATTAACAAAAAATGAAATCGTTATGTTACTGCCCCTCTAGTCATGTACAGTACAACGCACGAAACTCTGCCGCTATGAATTTAGTCACGAAAGCGTCGCAATGGCTCAAAATAGGCAAGTGAAGGAAAAGAAGAAATGATAGGGGAACATTAAATCTGTGCATTATGTCATTGGCTGGCAATACAGAGCAGCAGAGTTTCGTGCGTTAAGACACACGTATTTTTCTTCCATTGGCGATTTATCGATGCTTTATTTTTAATACAGGTAAAACCTAAAATTTTGACATAGTTGCGTGGTGTTAAATACTATACAATAGGTAATACAATACAATATACATACAATAGGTCCTGATAGTTTAATGTAGAGTTTTAAAATCTTCTTATTATTATGTAACATGATTTATGTAATATTATTTATGAAATCAATATTAAATAAATATGAATAGAAATATATGTATGCTTTCAGTATTATAAGAGATGCGTTTTTTACGGGATCTGAGATCGCGTAATTCCTAAACTGAAATGAGCTTATTGCCGGGAACCACTAAAGGAGGATTAAAATTTAAGTAACGTCTCTGAGTGCGGCAGGTACAAATTAAACCTTATCCTCAAAAGATAACATCGAAAAGCTGCACGTTTTAAATTATTTAAATACCTTTCACAAGCATGGGTCTCACATGTATATTTCTTTCATTTGTTTTTTACAGAAAACTTATTAAATCACTTAAAGACAGTTAATAACTTGTGATAAGAAAAACAATCGAAACAAAATAACGAAAAATCTATTTGCGATTATGATACGAACTAATGATTCAGTCGGTCATTCGGTTAATTCGACTAAAACAAGTTGGCCCTCTGTAATCAAAAATTAAGAACAAGCACATACAATTTCATGCACATAATGACACTTTTGCTCTGTAACACACCAGATGCGATGTATGAAAAATAAGCAAAGCGTAAAACTGTTTTTGCGCACGGGACGCTGGACTCGTTTAGCTCTGCCTACGGTGAATCGGTGTACTTACGCGTTGCTCCAACAAGTTAGTTCCTAAAAATACTAATAGATGGCTCTTGAGTCATGTAATAAACAAGGAAATAACCAAAGTACTGTATAGTATAGTGAAATAACGAACAGGTTAGGTTAAGACCAAGATTTTTTTACGAGGTATAGTTATTTAACATTTAGGGACACGTATATGTGGGACTAGATAGTATGCAAAACTCATGTGCCTATATGCAGTGCATATCATTGCCGTAAATGAACCTCTGAGTCGTTCCTCGATAAGTCGAAAACTCGAACGAAAATGTCGTCCCCTTCCCTGTAACCCCCAAAACCTCCTTTACTCGAAGTGTCCACCCTCTATTAGTCAACATAGAAAGTGAGTCCCAATAAGCCAGTTTGGTGCATATTTTCTCACTATAACTCGAAAAAAATGAATTGAACATCGGTATCTCGAACATATAGCAATATTTTATTTCAAAACCTTTACAACTCTATTATTTGAAATTTATTACCTCTATAGCTCGAAAAAAATATGTTACCGACTTTAAGAATTTGCAAACAATGTACACCATTTTTCTTATAATACAATTTAGAAGTGTCAATAAATAGGATTACCAATTCTAAGAAATGATAAAGGATTTATTACTGACGTCAACACATGGTTGCTTACTGGTGTCAGGTGCTTCATTTTAGGTACTTAATATTATTATTATTATTGATTTCATTTGAACTTTAGCGACGCAAGTCGTTTGTTGTCGATTGAAAAAAGTTTCAGAATTAGTTTAGTTCTACCGCCAACCGAGACTAATGATTTAGAAGATTTAGAAGACATAGAAGACTCCAATACAATATGTTCTTCATGGAATTCCATCAAAGACGAAAGAACAACATTGAATACTTTTACGGAGTTTTATAGAGCAAACCAGCAACTTGAAAGAACAAGAATTTTTGCTTTTTATACTTTAGACAATGCTGTAGATAAAAAAACAACCGAATCATCTAAAGTAAAAAGAATTACTGTTTTTTTTAAATATGATTATACTTACATATATTTATAATTTTAAGAATGTTATGAAATAATGTTGATTTATAATAAATATGTATGTATAAATATGTTCGTTACTTCTTTGAATTTTTATTTATTTCACCTCCCTAACTCAAAATTATTTAGATTGAATCTTAACATCTACAAGTCGATTCAAAATCCGCCAAGTCGAAATACTGTCTAAGTCGAAAATTATATAATTCGAATTTTTTGACGTCTCCCTTGAGGTTTGACTTAGGTTCGACTGCACTATCCTTTTTATCCGACTGTGGCGAAGCCCAAAAGAAGCGTTATTTGTTTAACCTGTATGTATGTATGTTCGTTCCTATGTTCCCTTGTCCCTACTTAACTTATGAATTAATTACGATAAGTTATATGGCATTATATTTGTCTTAGCGGCATGAGTGTCACTGGGTATATTAAAATTAAAAAAAAACAAATAGCAGATTTTTGGCGCTAAAATAACTTGTGAATAAATTTTTGTTTCTAAACATGTCGAACAGGGTATCAAATTGAACGATATTAAGAAGCAATCATAAAAATATTTACAACTTATATGTTGAGAAGTAATTTGAAATGACATATGGCAGTAAATTAAAATTATTACTTTTCTGATGATCACTTGCATTATTTTAATTTATTTTCCAACATCTTTTTTGACCAATCTCAAAGTCTTTTTACTCGACTGCGCGATAACAAGAAGTGGATTATGTTTTTCATGCGTATCTGGGTATGTATGTACTAATATAGAATTCTCTATATACATACTTTCGAAACTTCCAAAAGCTGGATACATTTTTATGAATGAGGTATCTACTGATACGTCTAAAGCATTCAATGGCTTGGATCAATGGTCAGATCCCTCACTGAGAGAATGATTAAAATTGGCTAATGTTTCCCTATTATGTTCTGTAAGATTAATAAGCACCCAAATAATTTGACCGATTTCAGTGAAATCTGGCTATATAATATGGGTCACATTATTTTTAGGGTTCCATGGTTGAAGGTTCAATGAAAATCATTTAAAAATATTATAGATCAACCAACTTTGCTAAAATTATAAACTGTCTCTAATTATTTAGTTGGTCGATTGAGATTTTGAAACAATTATTAAGAGTCACTATATTCCATTTTATTTAATAATGAAACGAGACTGAAACAAACCAGAAACGAGGGTGTGAGCAGAGGTGCATTGTAGGTGATGCGGGAGCAGCAACGCGATAGCTACGATTAATATAAACTTGTGTAGGTGGGGAGGAATTGCGGGCGAAAATCAAGGAATAGGAAGTGTACCTGGTGTCGGTGTGTTTGTCATATTTTCAAGACTGAATCGCTGACACGGTTGATAAAATTTGCTAGAGAGATAGCATCCTGAAAATGGCATCCATCACCTTTTATTACAGATATGATATCTTAACAAAAAAGAAAGCCATACGAGCATAATAATGGGAATAAACACGATAAGCGTAGTTAATACGAGGGAAACCGCGTATTTGTAAAACTAAATTGATTCTAAAAATACTTACACCTATAAGAAATATAACACCATCCTAGAGTAATATAGCTTAGGTACTGTACATTTTGATACTGAAATTTACCCGAATCGAAACTGTGACGGGTAGTTGAATCGGAATAAGAAACGGGACGAGAAATGAAACCGGGAATGGGACCAGGGTCAGAAATAGGAATCGGTATCGTAATCGAGATCAGAATTAGGCGCAGTATCGAGATCGAAATTGAAACTGATTTTTTTTTATTTATTAAATTAGCGTAAATTTATCACCGTAGCATCGTGACCTCTTATTCATGTATCTTAATCCTAAATATCAGATTAACCATTTTTATTCTAACTACATATATATAAATCTTTGACATTTACTGTGCTTTACTTACAGTTTCTCACAATTATATGTTTTCCTAACCATGCTATCTCTCCCTACCGTGTTAGAACCAGGGCCGGACCATGAGGTAAGGGGGCCCTGGGCTAATACTACTTAGGGCCCCCCCTATTTTTTCGCATATCATCTATTTTTGACTTTGACTTGACTTAGACGGGGGCCCCTTGAATCCACGGGGCCCTAGGCTGAAGCCCAAAAAGCCATATGGTATATGCGGTCCTGGTTAGAACCACTTTAGTCTACTTCTAATAAATATTCTTTTATATTCTCTATTTCTTAATTTATCATATTCTTTTTTTTATTTATATATTTTATCCATATTGCCTAACTTACATCTCATCTTCATATATTCGTAATCTGAATTTTATTAATAGCAGGAAAGGGATTAATAACAAAATCGATCGATGTAAATGATGAAAGGATTCTTCTATTTGTACTTGAGTACCGCGAATATATAACGCATACTACACAGGCGGGTCACCTAACGGTAAGGGGGGACAACAACACCGAGCCAAGTTACAATTAATATTAGTGAATGATTCCATTTCTACCACTCAATTAGTAAACAGCCAAACACTATCTTCTTGTTTCGTTTCAATTCTTATGTTGAAAATAATTATGTATTGTTGCTATTGTCGCTATAGCTACGACAATTTAATTGTTTGCACTTTGATCTACAATTATTTTAATTCCGTAAATAATTATCTGGCTACTGCATTAATCTGAAAATTAAATGATCCGAATCCGGATTTTACAGTCAATAGGGTGTTATTTGTTTCATCAACCTTATCAACGAAAATTTTCGGTGTGGACGTCTTTTTAGAGGCGGAGTAATAAATAATACAATGATCTCTATTGTTGCTGAAATAATTGTAATAAATGACAATTATGGATATAATATGTTGCTTTAATCTGAATGAAAAACTTGAACATTATACCTTTAATAATACAAAAGTCAGTTTGCCCAAAAACTAAAATAAATAAATAAACTCATCATGGCAAAAGCTAAAACTTTGTAATATTCATCAAAATATCTTTGAAGTTGTAGTTCTGTGAACACTGACCTGCCCTTATATATCCAATGTGTCCTGAAATCTTTACCTTTCTATAGATGTCTCGGATAATTTAACTTTTATTTAGCAATTTATATGCACATTACTTTTTAATTCCCAGTAATTAGTATCGTACTCCATTTCGATAGTATTATTATAACAATTGTACTGAAGTTTTAGATAAAATTTATTCGAAATTTATTACATTAATTGTCAAAAAGTATTCCGAAAATTCTGCCAAATTTTCGACAAATTTTGCTATTTTGCCATTTTCGCAGTGTATCCTTCGGTTGACTGTATTTCCTCCACCATACACTTCGCATATGCGAATATTACGGCAATTAAGCGTTTCAAGATCAAGACACGTTGTTAATTCGATGTTATTTTTTTTCGGAATGTGTCCTATTAAGTCACTCAGTTATAAAAGAAATAAACTAAAAACGAGTGTGTATGTATTCATACTAAAGAAGCAAAACTTCTTTAGTATAAATACATGTACATACATATATAAATTTTCTACAAATATTTAAATTTATTATAGGATTTCATTGATAAATTGATATTTTTGAATATATTTCTTATTTTTAGTTATTCTTTTCATTATCGGACACTTCAGTAATTACTATGGATGATTGTAAGACTGAGGCAATAGGTTTATGGTATGCGAAATAAGATGCATATGTTTTCGAATGAAAATTAGAAAGATAACTAAAGAACTTTGAAATGAACTTACAATTTTATTCACTTAAAACGTAGAATATTTAATGTATTTAATTTATAAAATTGTTCAAGAACGAAATGAAATTACGAAATAATCAAAAAATCACCGTCCGCGTTCCGTCCGCCTCGCCCGATCACACTTCTCGTAACGCTCACGTCACTCATTCGCCGGCTTACTCCCCGAGTCAAGCGTCCCTAAAGAAGTTTTACTTCAATAAAATATGAACATGAAAAATGGAAATACGAACAGAGTCATAAAGTGGTAGGTATGCGTCATTTTATTTTCTGTGCTTCCAAATGGAAATAAGTTTATACAAATTAGGAAATCATCGGCGACTCTCTAGATTCAGGCGTCATGACTAAGATGGTATGCAATTTTACTATTGCTTTAGATCTTATGACCTGAAGAGCTGAAATGTAATGAGAAAAGGAAGCAATAACGTGTTGTTTAATGGGATAAAAATATTACTTGCACATTTGTATGTACGCACGTAAGACATTATATTCTATGATGTAAATGAAAAAAAAAACTCATACAATTTACAGTAAGAGTTAAAAAAAATGACGTTTATTTAAAAAAAATAATTTTTAAAAATTAATTATGCGAAGTCAAGAATATCTCTAATGCGTCAAATTTTTTGTAATAAAAAAAAATATAATTTTACTTATATAAATAATACTGGCACAAATATAACATCAATTATTGATGGTTCGAAATTGTCACCAAAAAATATTTACATATTTAGGTATTTTACAACGATACAACTTTTAACAATAATATTCAAAATCAATGAATGTTTTTAATAATATTCATTGATATTCAATATGAATCACCATTCGATATAAAACAAGTGTTATGTATATTAGAATACCTGGATATAGCTTAAAGTTCCTACCCGAATGAGGTAAATGTCCCTACTTCCATGGTATTTTTAACCGACTTCAAAAAAGGAGGACGACTATATTCGTCCGTATGTATTTTTTTATGTACGTTCAGCGATAATTTCATCAATTGTAAACCTATTTCAAAATTTCTTTTTGTTTGAAAGGGTACACTCCTGAGGTGGTCCCATAGTGACCAAGTCAGGGTCTGATCATAATGGGATCCCAGGAAAATCGACGGAAACACTCAATTATTGTAGGGACGTATAGTGGGTTTGAGATCTTTTTTTAGATATTCAAGTTTTCGCATATGGTAGTTATCATAGCACCCTGCTGAGCTGATGATGGAAACCAGAGCACTTCTTAATAGTTAGGAATTAGTCGATAATACTACGATTATTACCTGAAATTACTGTTCAATGATTACCTGAAATTACTCTAAAATCTAGTATACACAGATTTAAAATTAATTACAGTCGAACCGAACACCAAGGGAGACACCAAAAATTTCGATTTATAGAGATTCAATTTAGATTTCGAAATTTCAAATAATCCAGTTGTAAAATAAAATATTGCTATTTTCGAGATATAGAGGTACAATTCATTTTTTCGCGTTATAGTGGGAAAATATATCTGTACCAAAATGGCTTGTAAGGGCTCACTGATTATTACAACTAATAGAGGGTTGAGATTCCGAGTAGGTAATGGAGGTTTTGGGGCTTGAAGGGCAGGGAATAATTTTGTTTGAGTTTTGAGTTTTCGACTTATCGGGGATCAACTTAAAGAGAAGCGACTGTACTTACTAATGCGTCTACATATTTTCATTATTTTATGTAATTCCAAAATGATAACAAATACATATAAAAAATAAAACACAAATGAAAATAAAATTAACACATACATGATCATTGACCATCAATATAAACAGCGGTAAAGTTATATTAAATGAACAGTAGGTCAAATATGTGACAGTAACATTTATTGGAAGTAAATTATAATTAATTTAAATATAATTTCTAATTAATATTTTGTATGTAGTGAATAAGAAAAACATAATTAAAATCAATTTTAATATAAACATCCTTTTTACATTTAACATATATGATTACAAATCACTTTATTAAGGTGACCAACTGTACTCATTTACTGAGTTTTGTACTCTTTTTTCGCAAACCGTACTCTTTTCAAATCCTGTACTCTGATAGTACTCATTTGTATAATCTTATACTCATTTGTATTTCTAAGACATTTTTATAGATTATTTTATTTCAATTTTATTAATTAAATATTTAACTATTTGAATTTCGCGCGCACATATGGCCCCCGTTTCCGGCACAATTGAGAGGCCGTATCTGCCGTCTTAACAGTCAAATTTAATATGCAAAATGAAAGTTGTACGGATGTGGCTACATTATTAGACGAACATTCTCATTTAGCAAAAAAAATCCACTCCGAAGAAAAATATGTTTTAAAAGAAAATAAAGTTTTTATTTTTAAATTAAATAATCGTTTTTTCCTCTTTTTTTTTCACCTATGAAATATTTGCAAAGTGTACTCTTTTTGAACAAAAAATAGTTGGTCGCCTTAACTTTATTAAATAATTGTAAGTGTTAAAAATAAGTTCCCAATATTTTTTTATTATTATTACTTAACTAGTTATATGAAACAAATACTGTAGATGCTTGTAGAGTGCAATAGATACAAAATATAAAGATGACAAATAATAACAATATTTGTTACGGAATACAAATATTTGCTAGGGAAAGTATTCTACAGTAGGCGACCTTGAGCAAAATGAATACATCTCTTTGTAAAGTTAACACGCTCGCGGTTTTCTATTGTTTTGCCATCTGTATTGACAGTACCTCAACAAATAAAAAGTGTAAGCGTTATACTTTGGTATGGATAAAGTAATTAAATAAAGTTAGTTAATCTTATAGATTCAAATCTCTATAATATATATTACTATAATGTTATAAACATACGTCGATTTACTGAATATTGATACATATATTACGTAGTAATATAGTAGTTAAGTGGCAGCGCCAGATATTGACATATAGCCTGGTAGGTAGTACAAACCTACAACGAAGACAAATTTCAGGGATGCGAAAAACACACATGCTTAATTAATAAATGTGGTTTCAAATGGTAGGAATTTCGACGCACATAAATGAATAATTTAGATGATTCTCGTTTTGCATTAACAAGTAGAAGTCACCTCATGCATACGTATTAAAAAATAACACCTTGCGTAACTATTGCAATCAATATCTTTAACAAGTTAACCATCATTTTTAAACGTCGAACGACTAAGCGACCACCGTTTTCGTATCGTTTACTAACATTTAAAAACCCTATTTAAATTCATGTAGAGGTTATACAAGTAATATAGTTGGAGATCTAAGGAATGAGTAGTAAAACACGATTTAAAAAAATGTATACTACCCATTCTAGAAGCTTTGTACGTGAGGCGCACTATAAGTTTCTGGAACTGGTCACTTACATAAACGATATTTAAAAAGTAAATAGTACATTTAAAAATGGAACTCTGGCTGTAGAATACAGTTTGTTTCGTCTAACTGTCAATTGTTTTTACATTATGGCGTAATTTTAAAAATTGAGTGTCTTCATTACTATAGATTTAAATCGTGGAAATTTTCGTAGTAAGCTTCAAACTGCTTTTGGCGATGAAGCACCATGCAAGAGCACTATTTATAACCGGTTTGCAGAATTCAAGCGGGGTCGTGTCAGTTTCAGTGACGAATTTCGCGTTGGTTGCACGTCCACCGCTATGAACAACAAAGATTGATACTATGCGCCGTATGATCGGAAGAGACAGGCATGTGACCTACCATGAGGTTAGGGCACCCTTAGGTATAGGCATGAATCGAATACAAGCAACTCTATACAAACATTTGTGTATAAAAAAGCTGTGCTTACGGTGGATCCAACAAAATTCGACTGAAGCTCAAAAAACAGACCGCGTTACTTGGTGCAATGCCATGCTTACCAGATTCAAGGAAGAGTCGTCAGATTTAGTGCGGGACATAGTAATAGGTGACGAAACATAGACTTATTGCTACGACCCCAAAACAAAGCAGCAATCAACCGTACGGGTTTATTAAGATGAGCCGAAACCGGATGAGTGACGCACGAGCGAAATGCCTCAAGTGGGATGATTGCTTCTTTTATTAATAAAACTGGACACGTGGCAACTGTTGCTTTAGTTATTGTCGTCATACCGTGAATAGTGATTGGTATACGACCATTTGTTTGTCGAAAGTTATTGAGGAACTCCGTAAAATAACCGTAAACGTCGTATCATCTTGAACCACAACAATGCCAGTTCTCACACGGCCAGGCAAACGTATTTTTGAAGGAGAAAAACGTAGAACAATCGTGCATACAATCCCGACCTGGTGCCTTGTGACTTTTTATGTTCGCAAAAATTGAAAACCAATTACGCAGTCAACGATTTTCATCACCAAAAGAGGCCGGCGAAGAGTATGAAAAACAAGTTTCCAATATTACCAGGGAGAAGTGGCATAAATATCTTCAAAATTGGTTAATACGTGTGAAAAAGTGCATTTATGCTAACGGAATAATATTAAGAAAAACGATAAATTATTTTGACCATTCATAGTATTTTCTTTCATTCGTTCCAGAAATTTTCAATACACCCTACGTATAAAAACCATTGGCCTATAATTTTGTGATGTTTATAACAATGATGTCCTAAGTGTAAATAATTTCAAAAAGTTAAAATTATTGTATTTTGAATCAATTAATTGTCGTTATTTAAAAGATTGCACTATCTCATTTAAAAAACAGATACGACATATTTTTCGCATATTTTGGACTACACGACGAGTAATTTTTTTAACCAACTTCCAAAAAGGAGGAGGTTCTATGTTTGCCTGTATTTTTTTCTTCATGTATGTTCATCGTTAATTTCATCAATTATGGACCGATTTCGAAAAGTTTCTTTTTGTCTGAAAGGGTATACTCCCAAGGCAGTGAGGAGCCCAGGGAAATTCGAGCGATACCCTCAAATATTACAGCATATATAGTGTTTGAGCATTCAAGTTTTTGGGTGTGGGAGTCATAATCTAATGTTGCCGAGCTTATGATAGAAGCCACAGCAGTTCTCAATGGTTAGGAGTTAGAGGACAATATTGTGCTTTGTCGACAGAAACCACTCTTCAATGCTATTAGTAAAAATGATTACATATAGAATTAAGACTTTAATCTACATACATATGTTTATTCCTTTGTATAATTCCAATATGACAATAATAGCAGACACATCGGAACTTTTTAGCCACAACAGTAGAAATAGGATGAATTAATTTATGAGGAAGTAAATGAACTTGTGATTTGTATGAATTGTTTAACTTTAATATGATAAAAAGTATATTTTGGTAGATGCACTCCAACTAAGAATGTAATGGCCCCGGAATGATTACCAGCAGACAATGAACTCGAGATCAGAATACTGCTTTTCCACATGCTCCATTTGAAATTGAAAGAGATGCCTGGTCAACCCTATTAACAATGATTTACTCCACAAGCAAAGTAACCAAATGAATTATAAAGTTATAACTAAAATTTTAATGAAAGTTATTGTATATAATGCATATTTTGGAAAGTAGGCGGTGCTGACTCAGACAATAGATTTGTGGAATGATAAACATTTATTATTTGGGTACAGGAAAACCAAAAATGAAACAATTTCTATTGTATGAATCATTTATTAAGAAAATAAAATCTCAAGAAAAGGGCAATTAAGTATTATCATTTTTTGATTTTGCTACAAACGCTCCACATAATAATACGATACAATGTATAGCAATACATATTTTAATATCAAAAAAAGATATGCAAAAGAATGAATACAAAAAAAAAATGTATTTATATCATATGCAAATGTTAAAATTAATTTACATATACAAAAAAACGATATATTTTACTAAGTAAATGGAACACATAAAAAGAATCTTCATTTGCAATACAAGCTTCGTCACAATGTAGTCCGTATCAACGACCTTCAGTCAGTCTTAATTGTGGCTTTATCAGTCTTTGTATATGTACTCGGCACTGGTGGATGTTTGAACAAAAACTGTGTATATGAATGACGCCTTTTAATAAATGTCACTGGGGACGAAAGCAATATTATTACATAAAACGCCTTGGAAATTAATTATATTTATCAGATTATTAAAAATTATTATAATGAGCATTTTAAAGAATAGGTAACACTGATTACATTCACTTAAACTACATTTTGTGATTGTAAAAGTACACAAAATGGTAAAAAAAATCATATGGATTTTCTAATGGGAATTCTCTCTAGATCACTTTTTATACTAAAAATATTTTATTTCCATGAATAAAAATTGTTTATAGCTCGTTCATGAATTAGTTGTTAGCGAGTTTACGTTCCAGCTGTTCAGCGATGGCTTGCAAAAAGTCCTCGGTGTGTAAATACATGCCCTCCTTAGTGTTTGCCATTCCATGAATGCAGATAACCAAGTCTTTGGTCATTTTTCCGCTATCGATGCATTCCACGCAAGCCTACAATCACAAAAATCAGACATTAAACCTGATGTATCACCCTATTATCTATTACCTTCATTCTACACCGTTAATGACATGTTGATAATACATTTCAAGTAATATACCAGATTGTTCACAGATAAAGTGACCTGTATTTTAAATATTAGTACAATGTATTCAATAACTGAAAACAAAAAACGTTACAAATATGAATTCTAAAAAAAATTTAATAAGTCTATGTACGCGCATAACTTCCGAACAACTGCATCAAATTGGATTTTTTTTTTTGTGTTTGATAATATCAGGACAAGGTTTATATGAAAGAAAATAACCCTTTCTATCTGTTTGTCTATCTGTACGTCCAGAATATCTTCGTAATGCCTGAACAGATCACGATGCGATTTTCAGTGGAAGATAGAGGAGCTTACTGACCTCACTAAGATACTGTTAATCTCGATATTTTATAGGGTTCCTTCTTGAAAAACCTTTCGAAATGGGAGAATCTAATAGAACTGAAGCAAAAGTGCAACCGGAATCTAGATCAGGAATAAAAGCGGAATCCTGATTAAATCGAAATGACCCTTTATATCTGTCTGTCTGTCTATTTGTGTGGTGTATCTTCGGAATGGCTGAACAGATCACGATGCGAATTTCACTGGGAGGTATAAGAGCTTACTGGGCTACGCTTAGGTACTTTTATCGCGATATTTTTAGGGTTCCTGCGTGAAAAAGAAACCCTTAAAATGGGATAATTTATTGGAATTGAATCAATGACGAGAAGCGGAATCGGAGTCACGATGGACACGGCGTCATCATTTCTAAAAGAAGGGTCCAAGATGAATGTAAAGACCAGATTATACTTTAAAGTGTGAATGAGATGTTTTGTTTGTTATGCCTATTAATGTTTGTCTCCAGCTTCGACCATGTATTTGTATTATTGAACCGAACTTCTACAACGATTCTAAAAGTTCATTTACTCATAGAAATGTACCGTCTGCTATCGTCAAGTAATAGTAGCTATATTTTATTTTCATAATAAACCTCGGCTTCGTTGAAATCGGAACTGTGATTGGTAGTGGAATCGGAATTGATAGCGGGACGGAGAGCAGAATCAGGAACGGGGACAGGATCAGAATCAAGTGTAAGTGGACCGGAGGCGAAAACTAGACCGGGATTTAAATTAACATGGATCAACACAAAAGAAGAAAAACTTATTCTACGTCCGTGTTCAAGCAGCTGCGCCAACATTAACTATACGGCCAAGTCACCTACAAGAAAGTGCAGAACAACGTCTGCCGAGCCAGCTAGTAATACATAAAAAAGTTCAAAAAATTCAGTGTACAATCCAAATTTTTTTGAGTCCCTTTCCTTCATTAACACATTTTATTAAAATAATTTAAATCATATTAAGTCGCACAATTGCAGACTTTAAAGGATGGTAAATCAATGACAATTAAAATATATGTATTAGTATTTATTATAACTTTAATTTGTAGATAATAATTTTTGAAAGAAAACTGATTTTTTCATAAAACTGTATTATCTATTATCTAAATTATATGACACAATGAATAATTAAAAAGTAATGTAATATTCATTTACAAAGGATGTTCATGAAATGTGTCACAAAAGAATACATTTGAATGCCAAAGGAACTGTGTCTAGACTACGTTTAATATAAATAAGTCTGACCTTGCCCCATTTCCCGAATGGAATGCAAAACTAGTGGCAATGGTTTGTTAAAGTGTATATTATTTTAGCTTTCATTCATCCTACTATAATACTTACGATTATAAACATACATAAAATATACAGTTATTTTAGACCATAGACCAGAAAAAAAAACTATTGTGAATCACTGATGAACTGCATTAAGAACACATAGAAAATATACTGCATAATATATATTGGGTGGATGTCGAGCCATAACACGAGGTGTCTAAAATATATCCTCAATGTTGATTGAGTTGTTAATTTAAAAAATATGGTTATATCTATAAACAGACTAGCCCCTAATGAGCAAAGACGTTTTTCAATAATTATTATAAAATTACTGCCTTTCAGTGAACAAAATCACTACTATGTTTATTAAAATTGTATAACATTTTAATACTATAATTATGTATAAGAACAACATAATTTGCATTCTACTAAAACCCGGACTCGTTTGATTCGATGTAGTAGCAGATACTAAATCGACGAAAGTCGCATTACTACTTGCACAAATAAAAGTCACACCAATTACTCCATACCTCTTCGAGGGCGGTCGCGAATCGTTCCAGGTCGGGCGTGTTGTCCAACTTGGCGCGGTGGACGAGGCCGCGCGTCCACGCGTAGATGGAGGCGACCGGATTGGTCGAAGTGCGTTCGCCGCGCTGATGCAGCCGGTAGTGGCGCGTGACGGTCCCGTGCGCCGCCTCGGACTCCACTGTGCGCCCGTCCGGGCACATCAACACCGACGTCATCATTCCGAGGGATCCGTACCCCTGTTGCATACGAACGATACAATCAACGTAAAATATGGAGGGATCCGTACCCCTGTTGTATACAATAACAATATAGTCGATGTAAAATGTTCTGTAGCGCATATGAAAGACATAAAATATTACTTGGTACATTTATACAAGTCTCGCATTTGATTCAATTGCCTTCAATTTTCCTTGAGTGCAACCAAATTGATAAAATTTCCCATCGAAATAGGTAAATAGTAATGATTCTATGCTCCATCGAAGCAAAATCATGTACTGTCAATCATTTAAATAAATATTGAGCATATCCTTAAAGATATACACGCGTCTCGTGTGCAATAACAACATCGCTAAAATTAAGTGGCAAAAAAATATCTATTTATACATGTAATAAAACAGAAGAACTCGGTGTGTCTGTATATTGGTATATACGAAAATGAAGAAAGGACGATAAGAGAAAGATAATTAAGAGAATATATCGGTTTTTACATTTTTTCTCTTTCTGTCTATTCGCACACATATGTGAAATTAAAGAACGGATTTTAATGCGGTTTTCATGAATAAATAGAGCTTGGTTTGGAACAGAATATAGCCTTTTTATCATTTAAATTGGATGTCAGAAAAAAAAGTTATCCTCATTTAGAAATCTAGTCTGAGAAGTACATAAATAATAATTGCTAGCATCGAAGGACACTGAAGACGTCACAATACGAACGTACAACATCATTTAAAGGGAAAAAAAAAACAGAACCTACACTCCACTTTCTGGTCACGACGCGCTCGATTTATTAAAAATATATAAGAGGGTAGGACATAAAGGGGGGGTTGAATTGCGATAAAAACTTTATACGATACTTTATATGATAGACAGAATTCCACGCGGACGAAGACATGGGCAGAAAGCTAGTACATAAATAAACAGAGTTATTTAAAACTGCTTTCAACTATAATAATGGTTAAAAAATATTCCGATAAAACAAAAGCACACTATAACCCAAATTTTAAATTATTCCTCAATAACTTCCTCTACAATAATTAATAGATATAGATTCAATATTTATCCAACAATGTATTTTACGAGCTACCTGCTGAACATCATCGCCGAGCGCATGTTTCATAAACACATTGTAGGAAACATTCGCTGGTAGGAATTATGTAGCGTTACTTCTACTCATGTGATCCAAATTAATCCAAAATTAACTATCTTTATATTTTTATTAACAAGTCAGAATCAACTTTGGCGTTAATTCTACATTAGAAATTCATATTACCGAATTGATAAAAGTACAAAATTTCTGTTCAATCTCTCGAATTTCAGCTGAGATTACTTAATCGTTTTTGCATAGTTACCGGAAGACGATAAGAATTTTTAATATTAGTAATACGTTCATTTTGGAAAAACTTAGCAACGGCGGTTATTTTCAGTGCCCATCGTAAAACCTATGACTCATTATTATTTTACCGCATTGCGCGTTTCCCATACCGGTTTTATCTTACTTCATTATTTATAATAGAGATATAAAAAAAAAAAACATTGATATTAGTTATAAGTTCGCGAGTTAAGCCGGCCTAATATTATTCCGAAGCCATTACCCTTTCAAGGACGACGCGATTCGATATCGCGGCGACGGCGCGGCGCTCGCGCCGGTCGCACGTAACGCGCTATCGGACGGATCGGACAATCGCGCAGGAGACTCGATTAATTAAGGCGCGGTTACGTAACGGCGACGCGCCGCAGCAGGTAATTAAACAAACATGTGCTTTATCAACGTGTAACATTTGATAATCTCTATTAAAATTTACTGACGGGGCAATTCGCTGATAAGACGTCGACGTAATCTTTAAACAGACAAAACAGTTGAAAGGTGTGACCGACACGATGTATTTGGGTTTCCCAATTTAGATTTTATCGTTAGACAAATCACTTTCGTTTAAAATGTGCCAAACATTTTTGAGATAAATGAAATTTGCGCACGTGATCACCATCATATTATAAACTTAGTAATCAATGCTAGGCAAACTTGGTTCCTACATAAACGTGAGCAATTTATTACCTAAGGAAAAATAACTCAAACAACTAAAGGATTTATTTAAGTAAATATTATAACTGAAAATGGTGAAAAAAAGGTAAAGATTTTTTTAGTAAATAACCCACGTTACAGATGCCACGCATAGATCTCGGCTTGAGACACGCGGCACTGGAGGATGCTGGGCGTAATGTGGCCATGTTCATTTTAAATTATAGGCGATACTCGTACGATTTCAATGCAGGATTTGAATGGAAAAAAGTTAAAACGTCTATTTTATAGACACGGATTCGTCTCCTCACTGGATTACATTTAATTAGTAGGAACTACAATAGTATAAAACTAAATATATGAATGAAGTATTTAGATATTTTTTAAAAGAAACTTCTCGAAATGAGTATTATTTGAGATGAGTCCATGAATTTTCATGTTACCACGTCATTTATACACATAATAAAATTGTAAGGCAGCCAAATCATCATCAAAAATAAGTGGTATGTACTATATACAAAATACAGTCCCCCTAAATAACTACTTTTAAATTTTTTGTCTGTTTGTTTGTTCAAGCATCATTTAAAAATTAATGGATCGATTTGAGTAAAACTTTTTGTGTTTTGTTAGCAACAGTCTACTGCTTAACTTGGGACAAAATTTATCATGCTACATTAACTAGGGGTTATAAAATTACAAATTAATCCCTCTCTTTAATTTGAAGTAATTACTGAATAAATTTAGACAAATAGTACTAACCTACCGGTAGATTATTATTTGACAGTGCGCTTGTCACAGATAAAAATTCTGTCCGACCATCCATACTTTCTTATTTTTTTAAATCAATAAAATTCATGAAAAGGGAACAATCTCGTTATAGACATTGTAGCTTTGAACAGCACCCCATGACAGGACGTCTAGATTATTTATGGGTGATGTGCTTTTCATCATAAAGAAATGAACATTTTTCATGTCTTTTTAAAACAATGCTATGTTTCAGAACCTCCAAGTGAACGAATTCGCGGGCAACAGCTAGTCTTACATACATATTAAATATTAAAAGTGTCTATATATGTAATTATATGTTAATGGAATCCAAAAATTAAATCAGGAGGGAATGTATTCGTGCAAGTCGTAAATTTTTAGAGACACTTGAATACAATGCAATTTGGTTTGCTTCAAATAAATGTATAAGAAAATTCACGACAAGATAATAATATCACATTATTGTATACTGCCTTTGCCCACGGCTCCGTCCACATAGATATAAAATGTTGAAAAAAATTTTTTGGGCAGGATTTGCATAAAAACCGTTCTCTGTGTGGGCGTCTACGTCCCAAAAAGAGTAACCAAGCCAAATTTGAAGTCAATGGAACCTAAAGTTTCGGAGATCTCATAAAATGATGGTTTTCTTTTTTTTAATAGGATTTGTGTAAAATCCGTTCTTAGTTAGCGTTTACGTCCCGAAAAAATTAACTTTGCCAAAATTCAAGTCAATCGGTCATATAGTTTCGGAGATCTAGTGATTAGTCAGCCAGTCAATGGTATTTCGCTTAAATATGTATGGATAAATATTGCAATACACATACACTGCATAAATATGCATATATAATTCAAAAACTGCAGTTTGTGAAAAATACTATAGCACATAAAATATGAGACAAGAGACATTATAGGACATTTATAAGGATATCTATAAAATATCTCTACAACTATAGATATCTATAAGACGCAACGTCTTTATAGATACAAAAACATTATTCCGATCGTATCTACTTGAAAAACGACGATTGGATTTTCAATAAAAGCGAAAAGACTTTTTTCTCCAAAGAAATTCTCATAGAGTCCAACTATGCGTTTTCAGTTAGGAACATGGATTTATTTTTTAATGTTTCGCGGCTAAAGGGAACCAAGGAAAATATTATAGAAAGACATTACTGGCCAGTTGGCTGGGCGACGCGCCGGCAGCATTGAAAGGAAAATATAGTGAGTGTCATCTCCGATGGGCGTCTGGAGTTTACTTCGCTGGTCTAAATTTGAGGCCATATTTGTTATGCTAGAATATTATTCTAGCTGTATCTGTTTCGTCAAAATTATTCTCTAAATAAAATAGAACTAGGTCAAAATCTGTTTTTATTGCTTCCAGCTGATGAGTCTAGAGATCGGCAGAATGCCGGTTATGGGTGCCACATGCACGATGAGGACGAAACTGGCGAACTACAACCACGTCTTCTATTATACTCATTGAGTTGTCTCCAAGAGGCGCCTCACTTCCTTATCGCTTAGAAGGAAGTAAAACGCAAAGTTAATCATTCGGCAACAAATTATTTTACCTCGGGCGATATATATAAAATCCCATTGCTGAAATTGTTAGCCATAGAGCAGTCAGATGGCAAGTCGCAAGAATTTGCCAAGTACAAATTTTAAATAAAATGAAGTTGGTTTATTTATCAAAAAGAGTATTAAAATATTAATTATAATTATTTTATCAAAGAAGTATTGATACAACCATCAAATGACTTGGTAACTTCATAGTCATAGAAATGACTGATTTGGCTCTTCTTGGGATCTCAAAACATTTTATAGTGAAAATTTTGTGAGACTTGGCATTTTTTTTAAGACTACTTCATATGTGGATTTGTGCTATATCTAATGTTTACAAAAACGTCTCAGGGAGCTTGACTACTGTATAATAAGTATTCATACATTTTCTACAGAACTCGAAGAACTAGTTATAAGGTATGGATAAAATTTTAATGTCGAAATTTTTTGATTACATTGTCTCCAAAAATATTTTATTCTTTACTTCATTAGTGAACTCAATTCTGTTCCTTATTAAAATTTATTAAAACCTAATTTAAACTAACATTATATTTCAAACATATTAATTGTTTCACCAATTTTGATACGTTTAAAATAATGTACATTCCCTACTACGGCATTATGCTGTGCGCTGTTTTAATTAGACAATTTATCGCAACTGGCTTGTATAAGGTCAATGGCATTTTAAAAGTCAATTGGAACTGATAGTGGAGTCAACAAAACAATTTTCCAATACATATATTTTGTTACTGCTGCAGAATAATTAATGTTTGCTATATACCTATAGCACAGTACAAAGTACGTTTTGCTTAATGAAATAAAAATACATTTGGATAGCCTGCAATTTATTGCTTATTTATTGGTGGCGGCAGTCCATGCTTAGACTCATCTTGGGTTTCTTTTAATTTATAAGAAATAATGAAACTTTTTGAGGCAAATTTAGGAAATCGTACCCATCAATAATTATGCTTTTTATCTAGTAATACATATACTTTTTATCTAGGAACCCTTATACAGTATGAAACTTTGTAATACACCTTAATAATAATGTAATAGTGCTGTTTTCATAAACTGTACATTTATTTAAAAAATAGAGACATAACAAAAATAATTATTTTTTTAACACATAAACCATATAGTAAATTTTAATGAAAAAATATTATAAATATACTCCTTAACAATTTATGGTAAATAATTGTTTATTAATAATTGTTTATTAACCTTGTATTGTCCAATTATTTACACTTATTTTAATAATCCTACAATTGATCAAGTTCTATACATACCTGCGCCACAATATCTGACTGTACATCTCCATCATAGTTTTTGCAGGCCCACACAAAGCCGCCCGTACTTTTTAACGCTTGTGCCACCATATCATCAATCAGCCTATGTTCATACCATATCTTTGCATCGTCAAATTTCTTCTTATAATCTCTGAGCATAAATAATAATTATTAGCATGTAAATATCATACTACAATATATATTTTACCTTCACTTTTCATTCAAAAACAACATACTTCTGGAAGATTTCTTCAAAGATGTCTTTGAAACGTCCATCGTAGCGTTTGAGAATCGTATTTTTGGTGGACATGTAAAGGGGCCATTTCTTTTGAAGAGCCACCTGTGCAAATAAAATTAATGAGCATACACTGTTCATTCCTTCACATAGTGCAGCATAACAATATTTACTGCACCTGAAAGCTTGAGTGAGCAAATGCACTGATGGATTCATCTGTGTTATACATTCCCAAAGCAACTCCAGGAGATTTGAAGTCATACAAGAGGAATTTTTCAGTGGTACCGTCTGCTGCCGTATGCACTAACTCTACCTAAAATTGCACATTTACAATGTTGTACTAAAGATGCCATGCTAAAAAATTCTAGAAAATTGGGCTTAGATACAATAAGTAATAATTTCTTAACATAGTAGAATATAATAATAATTTCATTATAAATGGATTGCTAACCTTGCCAGGTTTAGAAACAACAAAATCTTGTGCCTTGTACTGGTCACCGTGAGCATGACGTCCAATGACTATGGGCTTGGCCCAGCCAGAAACAAGCCGGGGGATGCTCTTACAAAGAATAGGCTCACGAAACACAGTTCCACCAAGGATGTTTCTAATAGTTCCATTTGGGCTAAGCCACATTTTCTTTAATTTGAATTCTGTTTGAAACCAAAATATTTATATTACCACAGATAAACAAAAAAAAAAATCATATCTTTCATTATTATGTGACAATAACCATCACCCAATTTATGAGAAATTAGGTTATGTATTAAATAGAAACTATTTAATTTACCCCTTAATTTAATATTTTATTTCACATCATATACTACGTAAGTGGAAAAATATATATTAAATCAATGCTGCAAAATATTTGAAAAAATGTTTTACTATTCTCAGAAACAATATGCATGTGTTGTGTCGATTTGTAATATATTCACTTTTCCATAGAGGTAAGTAACATTAGTGTAAATCCAAACATACTTTACAGAATTCATCTAAATGTAACAGACTCAAAATAAATACAAGTAAAAATAACTATAAGCATCCAATAATTACCTTCCACGCGTTGTTCGTCAGGTGTTATGGTGGCACATTTAATACCTACATTATGCTTAAGAATGGCATGAGCTGCATCAATAGTGACCTGGTCGTCAGTAGCATCACGATGGGGTAGTCCCAAATCATAATAAAGGCATTCCAACTAAAAAAAAATTCAAACATGTAACGGAAGAAGGATATGTGTCTCATACTAAATATGTAAAGCCAATATGTAAATACACTAAGACCACTTAGCTCCCTTAAATAAGAGACCTATATTGATTGATACAATTTTATGCAATACCAATTAACCGCCTGTTTTTCATTCACAATAACCTACATTAAACGATATCCAATCTCATTATTATGATATTGATCACAATGTAAATGCCAACAATAAAGATCCCTATGCTATGATTTTACATATTATAACAAAAACTTTGAAGTGTTTTTTTTGCTATTATAGTTTTCGGGAATATCTATAAAATAAAAGAGTGAATGATAAATGGAATTATGTTCAAAAATTTAAAATAACTAGATTCTTCAAAATTATAACACAAATTCGAGATTATAAAGATTTTTTTATGAAATCTGGATGATTAAAGCTATGAGTAGATTTTCATGGCATATAAATACACTTAAGCCAATGTTCACCACCAACATTAAAATGATTATTTAATGTATGCGTATAAGGACCTTATACAAACATTTAAAGACTTTAAGTAAATAATTGTTGTAAAAACATGTCACAAGAGACTAATTTAATCAATATTAAGAGAGGTCACTATAATAGTTAATTTAATAAAAATAAATTCAGCAAATCTCTAATAAAGTCAATAATAGTTTAAAACCCATACGCTTCATCAATAGGGCGACCTTATAACGAAAGTAACTGTTGCTTTGCCGATACATTGTCAATATTTGTAATAAAATATATTATCGTCATACAAAAACATTATATTTCAAAATTCGTTCATGCTAAATAATTTAGTTAGGTATTATAACAGAGATAATAAGCAAAACCGGTTCACATTGTTCCAGTAAATGTCGCGATAAAACAGGTCACTATTGCAGATAAGGACAATGTCAACAAATGTAGTAATAAAATATTGATTCTCAAGAAGTCACAATCACTGTAATGAGTTTGCACAGTCTGCAGTCTTGAAAGGGGCTCTCATAATTTTGTCTTGTAAATATGTTATTATTAATTTACACATCACATTATTTATTAAAGAATATTTAAGACAAAAAATCGGATAAAACTCTGCAAGCCTACCCTAAAATTTTCCACCATGTATTTATTCATGTATTTTTTATCGTCTCAAGACCTCCTTAAAAAGCTATATATGAATTTTTGAGCTCGGTTTTGAAGAACTCAAAACCGCACAGTTTTGAGTTCTTCGAGCTCAAAAATTCAAAAGTTGGTTCAAGTTGGTTGCGCCTTCAAGCCATCCATGAAACTTCTAGCTACTTTCGAATTTAACATATTCAAAAATTTAAACAACAGTAAATTTTTCAAATTCTGATGTCAAAAATATATTTATAACACATTTTAAGCACTTTGAAGTCATGAATATACATTAAAAAAAACACTTTTTTTTTATATTTCATATATTACCTTCGATCAGGTTATTTGAATTTCCACCGCTTTCTGACATTACATTGCTTTTTAAGGAGAAAAGTTGTTTAGATTTTGGAATTATCGGTAGAGTAGCTTATAAAAGCATTGTAGTTTTTAATATTGTTTGCATAGATAGACATCATTTTTTAATGAGAAGTTCTGGTTATATTTTGGAATTTATCAGCAGGATAACTTAAAAAAATATAATATAAAAACACTGTAAAATTTACTTCCTATAATTGATAATATATCTTAAATGAACCATCCTATTCTAATAATGTTTGTAACAATCAGCATTATTTTTTATGGAGGAGCTCTGGTTAGATTTTGGAATTTATCAGTGTAGAGTAGCTTATAAAAATATTGTAAAAAAAACACTGAAAATTTTTCCTACAACAATTAGTAATAACTCTCGAATGAAATAATATACTTTGATAACATTTGCATAGATCGACATTGTTTTTTTTTTATGGAAAAGAAAACTGATAAAATATTTATGTGTAATAGCTCCAGTTTAAATTACTGTTTTCATATATATTTATTGAAATTGGACAATTAAATAAAATAATGAAGCACTTGTTGTTTTAATAAGTAATGCTATATCAATGCTAAAATATACTACCTTAACATATGGGAAAATTAATTTTTCCTTTATCTTTTCCCATATAATTCGTGTCATTTCATCGCCATCCATTTCCACAATTGGATTTGTAGCAACCACTCTTTTAGCTGTTGCATCTGCAAACAAAGGTATTTTAAAAATTTTGCCTCTAAAGTCAGTATCTAATTTGTACTGAACCAGCAGAGCTTAAGGTTTCGATCAAAAAAAAATAGTGGGAGGGTATGAAACAATAGAGGGGTGATGAAAAATGTATTACAAGACAATATACTTTTAAAAAAATACATACTTTTAACACATTCCACATAAACATGGAACTGAATAATGACGATACACTTATAGTCATAATAAAATCAAAATTTATTATAATAAATTAATTGCACGTATCCGTTCATTACACAATATCCTTAGACTTTGGATGTAACAGGATTTAAGCCAAGCATGCCCAAGTTTAAAAACACATACAATATTCAACACGTGTGAAGCCAACACGGCAAGTTGTAGTAATTCGTTATTTGAAATATCACATTCGTTTCGTAACAATACTTACAATTTCTAAATGAAACTGCTCTGCTAGCTGAATTAATGGACTGTTCAGCAAATTGTTTCAGTAGAGTCATACTATAATTTACAGCCATTGTAAAAAAAAATTAAAGAAAATCTTTTATAAACTCGACTTGTGCAAAATTTTCGGCACAACCACAGCTTACTCCGAAACAAACTTGAACAACTACTTAAACGACTAACCTAACAGCTACCGGCAGAACGAGAGGCAAAAAAAAAGAACGACCAATGAAGTGAACGGATTGACATTTCATTGCAGTTCATCAGATATTAGCCGGCCAAACTACGATAGTCTTGCGTGCAAATAAAATTAATTAATTATTTATTTTAATTAGATAGGAATATGTTACGTAATGCAGAATTAGTGAAGTTATAAAAGTTAACGTTATAAAGTTTCAAATATAGCAGTTCGTGGCAGGATCGATAGCAACAAATGTGCACGTTAAAATATGAATTTTCAAAGGTGTAAATTAGTTAACAATTTATAAACAAAAATGGAATTGACAAATCTATTTTATTATACATTTATTTTTGAACAGTACGATTGATAATAATTATAATAATTAATTTAAACTAACTTCCCGTAAGTCAGACGACTAAAAACAAATTAAGTAGGTTTTTGTTTAAAGGTAAATAATCTCAATACTCTTAAAAATGAAAAGTTTTAATGCAACTCAGTACACGAAAGTATTTTCTGTGTTGCAAAATTATTAGTGCAAATCTACGATACCTAAATAATCATCAGCCTTACGAATTTTAAAGACGTATGAATCTACTATTATTTAAAGCTTAAAAACTTTAAATTCACATAAACAGTGGTTAAACTTTAATATTAGGTATTATAAACTCAATGACTTTTTAAAGATTATGCTATACACTATTGTGCTATACGCTTTGTTTAGTTATATAGTACCACAACGCACGAAAGTCTACCGCTGTGAAATTCGTTAGGAAAGCGTCGCAATGGCGTAAAATAGGAATGGGGGGTAGGAGGAAGCAAGGTCAGGGAGCGTTGAACTTGCGCATCACATCATTTGCGGGCAATTCAGAGCGGTAGAGTTTCGTTTGTTGTATTGAATATGTTTTATTGACAGCATGAAAAAACACAACTTTTAATGGATAGACGAATAATCTCAACAGATATCTTTATTATTTGTTTTTATTAATACTATTATTTATCAGAGTTTTTTTTTATTGTCGTAGCATATTTTATATATAAGTTATTTATTTTAGACATAAAGCAAATCCTTTAGTTTTCTAATATGCTACTACCCGATAGCCAATTCTTTGCCCTCGTAATGAATGCAAATACCTTTCCTGTACAAAAATTATTCGTGTTTCTAACATATAACAAAAAGTTGTGTCTACGTACAGTATTAGCTATCAACAATTTTTTTTTTTTATATCTGCTCACAAAGCGTGTAGAATTAGCAATCGTAATACAAACAAAGGTATTTATAACCAAAAGTAATAATTATTCTTAAAGGAGGTAAAAAACAAGCAAAATATATTATGTAGTTATTGGTTGTAAGCCCTTCCCTTCAATGTTTGTTAAATCTTATTATAAATTCTATTTTTTTAAAGGTTTAACGTTTTTCACTTCTTTGTTCATAAAATACTATTTCAACGATTTCATTAATTTTAAAGAATATTTAATTTTAAGAATGCTTTTAAAACGAATTTATTTTGTGTTTTTTTTGTATACGATTTTTAAGTGTCCAACAAGATTAGAAGACCCCAAGAAACAAATAATTACCGCTACTCGTAGAAATTCGCAATCCTAGAGGGAATTATTAGTGCATTACCGGCCCTTCAAAAACGAATACACTTTTTTCATAAAGATCCCTTTGTTGTCATCCACTGGAAATATCGCTAATAATAAATTATTTCAAATCTCCACCATATGTGGCAAAAATGTATGGTAGTAGAATGTCAGCCACTTTATTATCAAGATAATTATATATCAGTAAAGAAACAGAAGTGAAAATAGTATTGTTGTTATTATTGCTGAAAATTTCAAAATTAATATGATTACTTTATAACTGCATTTTTCTGAGAAAGGAAAATGTCAACGTTATTTGAATTTTATAACAGTCAAGACCGACCATGATGCGTAATATCAAAGCATGAAGTTGACTTGAAAATTTTGATTTGCTTGAATTGTAGCTTTTTATTGTGTAATTGAACATAAATAAAAAAGTAAATAATGTGTGAAATATTGTTAAATTTAATTTTTAAAAGGTGAGAAAAAGTTTAAAAATACTGAAATTAAGAAAATTTATTTTTTTTTCATATATATGTTGATGCATTTTACAAAATGTTAAACTCTACTGCTAATCCTTGTCCGTTGTGCCTAGTACCTTTAGAGCATATACATATTTTATAAAAATTCATTCTTTGAAAAAAATATATAAGTTATTTTAATTTAATTTTTTTAATTTTTAAGTTTTTTAAATTTATCTTTTCATAAGGCATGATTCATAATTTATCGACAATATAATATTTTTTATTTAAACGTACTACTTAATATTCAAGATATTTTTTGAATAAGACTTAAATAATGAAAATGTCTTCGTTTTCCATCAGGTTATTAATAAAGTTAATAGTGTTCACCTTTCATGTACGTGAAAGCATAAAATTTATTATTGCTAAAGATATCGATAAATTATATGTACATCACTATTACGTATCATTCATTCTGTGACGTTCATTCGTATAGTGACAGTGTGTAACACCGAAATTACCACGCATTGCAAACAATTTCAATGAGTGGCGGGCGAACAGTCCTTTAACGTGTACGTGGATAATCAGCTGGTAACTGGTTAATTTTCTATATAATATATATCGACGACATCGCAGTTTGAATAATTGGTAATATGAGAATTCTGTGAGACGATCATCTATACAGGTTTAAATTCGCCAAATACAGGAAGTAAGTACTAAAAAGTCGTTGAAATTTATTTTACTAAGTCAGTCCATAATTTTCAAACCATTTAATTATTATATCACATGGTGATTAATTATCTTCAATATGAAAACAAGGGACTTCTGTTATAACTTTAATTGCAATGAGTTAAATTATGATTTATAGTTGGAACACTATTAAATGAATTATCAACGTTCCTTATTTTTAAATCGTGCGTTTGCCACGCCGCACAGTTTGCATTTTTGCAAAAGTACACGTTGAAAACAACTGTTATACAATTATATTTTACTGACGGAAAATTATTTGTTTTTATTAAGTTTACAGACTTCTTTTAAGATGGGTGGGTGCACGCGTATCCTTCGCTCACATTTATCACTGCCTCGTCCATGGTATCGCAGTTTTTCTAGTACAGCATCATCTCCGACACCTACACCTGGGACCCCATATGCTAAATTGACGATTGGCGTTCCTAAAGAGATTTGGCATGATGAAAAGAGGTAAGTAATTATTTTTTATTTGATTCTAACTCATTGAAAATTATTATAATTTATATTTTGTATATTTGTATTTCAGGGTTGCAATTGTTCCAGCAGTTGTTACCAAACTTGTAAAAAAAGGCTTTACAGTAAATATAGAGGAAAATGCAGGGACTTTAGCCAATTTCACTAATAAAGCTTATGAAGAAGCTGGTGCAAAAGTTACAAATGTTAATGAGGCATTCCAATCTGGTAAAGTTCTAATCATTTGGTAAATAAGAATATAAAATTATTTATGTGTGAAGATTATGAAATTTAATTAAATATTCTCATCAAATGACATAAGTATATTACATTATGATAGTGAGAAAGTTTTTTTGTTTGTTATATGCAAATTAAATGTGTATCATTTTTAATTTTAATATAATTTCTCATACGTGTGGCATTGCCAATGATAACTCGGTGGTGCCATCATGATTTCTGTATAAATTCTGTGATTTTTGGCAAAAAATGAAACCAATAGCTTTTCCAAATGAAAATATGACATTGCATAAAGAGTTATAAACTGACCAAATCAGTTTATGTAAAAGGTCAAGCCTATAAGTGAAGGTATCAATACTTCTGAATACAGTTCTCTCAAAATTTTTGCTTAGGTGCTAAAGTTGTTTATGGTCTGATGTTATCATGGTAAAAGAACATATCCTTTAGTTATCAGTGTGAGTTATTTTATCTTAATTATAACATTATTGTATAATTAGTTTTATCTCATGAATTACTGGGAGTAGAAATCAGAATTGATTCTCCAGCTGTAAAAGCTCTTAATGGACATTGCTATTCTATACACACATCTCCTTATTACATTCTAAAGTAGCTTTTGTTAATATCTGTGGAGCTTTTTTGGGGTTTGACAACAAACTTTTTCATAAATTCTTCTTTACATATTATAAACCTTAACATATTTCTGTATGTTCTTTAAATGCAAGAGTTTTTTATCCAGTTTACACAAATTTTTATTTAATTCATTGCTTCGTTATTTGGCCAGTTTATAGGATATATTGTCACCTAAAGTAACATATGAAATATGCAGTGAAGATAATGGTGAATCAAGGCAGAAATGAAATGCTATGGGGGCATTTAAGTGGCTTACACTAGTACACCATAAGAGAATATCACATTAATGTGGTATAAAATTGTAGATCTTAAAAAGCTCTACAAAAAAGACCATGTTACCTTCTAAGAATGACCCATAATAAGCATTTTTGATTTTAAAATAACACCCAGCAGTTGACAGTGGTTGAATACCGGAGATGGCAGGTGGGAGCTGGGACTGCACGATTCACGTGTTACTTTATTTATTAAAAAAAATCTAAACAATATGTCTGTTCATGCAGTCAGAGCTTTGGGCACAATTAGTGTCTTATGTTATCCCCTTCTCATGACCAATGAAAAATAATTTTACAAAACGGACAATTCATTTCTTTAAAAAAAAAAACTAGGAAAGTGGAATATAAAGTTTTTTTCAATAAAGTCATATGATATGCAAACATCAAGGTCTTTCTTATATCTAGATTTTGATACACTGGTGATCAGTGTGCAGTTGTTCAGCAATGTCATGTGTCAATGTTATTCCACTTTGAGTAGATGGTACTCACTTAATATGTATACCAGGACAAACAGCAATCATCATCTATCTAATTAAATGTTCTTAATTCAAAACTCAATTTTTTTTCACTATGTCAATTCTTAATGTATTAAAACTAGCCAGTTATAATCAGTACAATCAAACCCGTTTAATTACAAGTTAATCATATGCTTTACAGAAAAACTACCCTGCCCTATTATCTTAGTTATCAGTGCCTGCTTTCCAAGTAACTGATTAATGTTATTTTTTTCTTTTTAGATATCATACTGAAAGTTCGACCAACTTTAGAGCAAGAAGTATCAAAACTGAAAAACGAGGGAACTTTAATATCATTTTTATATCCTGCACAAAATAAAACTTTGATTGAAAAACTTGCTGCCAAGAAAATAAATGCCTTTGGTAATAATAATATAGACTAGCAAAATTTTTGTTGATTAAGGATGCTATCGACCTAGAACAGGAACAAACACACAAAACTCTTATGATTTTTATTATAAAATCTAGTTTAAAACTGAATTTTTATTGTTTTAATAAAGAAACATTGAAGTAGTTAACTATATTCAAAATAATTGTAATACATGTAATTGAATGTACTATAACCATTTAAACACATATTTGATTTTAAAATTTGTGAACTCTCAAGACCAATTATAATGCACTTTGCAATAAGATAGGTTTATAAAAAAACTTATGATAATAATTAATATTTCCTTGCTTAAAAAAAACTTATGTTTAGCTTTGTCAAGCTATTATTGCAACAAAGTATGAACGCAGTCTTTCATATCATACATAAGCCTTGCAGATAGTAGTCTAATGTTGATTAATGTTGAAAAAATAAGTGCTAGTGCAGTATAACGTGCATGTTTGTACATTTTTAATCCTTTGATTATTAGTTTGTTTCTGTTCTAGATAAATTAATATTTCCGATGTTTTTAATTAAATCTGTTTATTTTAGCTATGGACTGTATTCCTCGTATTAGCCGAGCTCAAGCTTTTGATGCACTCAGTTCCATGGCAAATGTAGCCGGTTATAGAGCTGTCATAGAAGCTGCAGCACATTTTCCAAGGTTCTTCTCAGGTACTGTGCTCATACTAAATATTTTATACGTATTTATTGCATTCGTTGACACAGTTTATGTAATGTAGGCTAAAGGCAAATCCTTAGGATTCAAATGACAATATAATCTCAGTCAAGATAATTTACAAACAATTTCACTACATATTAAACATGTGTCTTGCGGTCAATATTTGACTTTCTTGTATGATAAATAGGCTCAGGTAAGTTACATTATCAACAGAATATATTATGAAAAGTCATTTATATATTTTTAACTTCAAAATAAAGGAAGAAATGGTGCAGATATGATATCATGAGCATGTAAGTTGATTTATTTTTACATAATATATAAAGCAAATAATTTGAATATAGGCTGTATATACAGTTGATGTATTTGACAATTTTCAAACTAGTAAATTGTAGTATAATATTGTAAAAAAATCATACATAATGAAAAATTTGATTAATAATAATTAAATAGTGGTGGCGACTGAGTACTCATTATGTTGGTAACATTGATCACTAACTGTCCCCATCTTACAATGATCCATTACAAAGGACTGAACAGGTGTGTGCAAAGAGATTCAGACAGGGTATGAAAAGCTAAAAAAACTTACTAGTTTCAGCATTGTTTCTATTGGTGGCTCACCGACGCTATCCTTATATTTTGCATAACCAAAACAATGCTGAAACTGGTAAGTTTTTTTAGCTTTGTATACTCTGTCTGAATCTGCATGCCCCTAGGACTGAAGGTCCTACACTGAAATAAGTTAAAATATAGTCTTGCGGTAGTATCATGAAAACTTGTTACCTGTTAAAACTATTCCTAAAAGTTTCAATGTGTAAGGATTTTGTAGAAAGTTTACTATAACAGAGATTTAGACTTGTACATGAATTTTCTTGTAAAGAATTTGTTTCGTTTTCAATAAAACATTATAACAAGAAAGTTATTTTAATGTAATAGAACAATCATTAGCAATTTTAATTGGAATTATACAAAATTAAAAAGATACAGTCAATTTCGATTTGTTGAAAACCTTCATTATTCGCAATCTCTACCCTCTATTAGTCTAAATAATTAGTGAATCCCTACCAGCCAGTTTGTACACATTTTCCCTCTATAATTCGAAAAAATAAATTGGACCTCTGTATGTTTAATATAGCAATGTTTTATTTTACAGCCTTTACAAGTTGATTATTTGAAACTTATTGCTAATATCGCTAGTGGAAAAATAAGTTATGGACTTTAAGAAATTGCTGACAATGTATATTATTTTTTTTAGAAAACAATGTAGGCCTATACAATAAATAGAAAATTACCAATTCTAAAAAATGATAAAGGGATTTATGACTAACATTAACACATACTTGTTACTCAGTGTCAGGTGTTTTACTTTGGGCACTTATTATTTCAATTTCATTTGATCTTTAGGGAAGCAAGTCATTTATTATCAATTGAAAAATTGTGAAAAACAGTTTGCGTTTACCGCATTACACATCCGCCTAAATCGTAAAGTACAACTCTTATTTGAATATAAGTTGAATTTTTTGGCATTTCCTGTGATGTTCAACTAAAAAAGATTCAACTGTAATAACATAGCATGGAATCGTAGAACTAATCTCGAATCGGAAGATAACTGAATTTTAATGGCACTTTACAGTATCCGTGGAAACTTCCAATTCACAAATTATTATTTTCGTAGCTAACTTCGACTCTCATACTGTAATAAATATACCGTGCTGATTTCACAAGGTATTTTGAACAATACTCACTTGATGTAGTTTTAAAATGGCATAATGGAATTTTCCACCTATTAAATTTTACAATAAGACTGTTCGACATATGACAAACTAGAATAGACGTTGACGTCGTTTCACACGAGTTTCACGTTACAGTGAGAAAAAGTAATGTCATTTGACATAACTAAAAGCGAGATACATACAGACAATTAGGCTTAGGTCGCATATTGTTAGGTCAATATAAACCACTATCTGCTGTTATCAATTTGCATTTGTATCTTTCTTTACTGAGATTAATGGTTTTTGCTTAATTTTTTGCACACTTACATGCCTTATGATTTGAATTTATTATATTGGAGGTAACTGTAGAGCGTAAATTGACATCTTTTTGATTACGTGTTTGTATTACTTTGCTTTGAAATTTAGATACTGCTTAACTGCTCATTGCTATTGGTACCAGTTTATGAGCAAGAATTTTTTGTATATCCAGGTACTCATATAATAATGTGTAATAAAATAAAGAAGAAATATTATTTTTATTAAATATAAAGTATTGTACATTCTTGAAAGTAAGTATTAATTTGTTACAAGAATATACCATTGTTTATTGTATTTATGAAGAAAATAGAGTAAAATGCTACAGAAACAAAGGGTAGTTCCAGGATTTCTAGATAAAATTATGTATATACATGTATATAAAAAAGGATTAAAGCATAATTAAAAAATATAGCTTGGTGAACATATATTACATTTATCACATCCATTTATGTGATGAATAAGATGAATTTTGTAAACCCACATTGAATACGATAAATAAGATCATACTAATACTTCAGAATAAATCTGAGGGCCAGATTATTAAAAAGCCATGTGATTGATGATTTTGAATACTCTAATATGAAGTTAGGGAAAATTTCATATAAAAATAAAATTAAGAACTATTAAGTAAACAAATTGAAGATGTGCTCCCAGTTATACAAAGAGAAATACAGCTTCAAAATAATGGCTGCCTAGCTTACTATGTATAAACAATGATACAATTTTTGAATTACAAACTTATTTAGAGTTGCAGTTGTCGTTGGGGTCCCATTTCGTGACATCTCTGCCCTTCAGATTTAAATTCCTTAGGTTTATTTTTACACGGCTATGCAAAAAAGGAGTGTTATGAACTCAAGATTCATGTATCTATGTGTTTAATGTTCTTCCAACACTTCTAAACACCTGTACCAATTTGGATGTGTGATATGGTTAGAATATTTAAATCTTTTGGATATGCTGAAAATCATGAAATTTGGCAACAAGTAAGATCTCAGCATAAACAAAGGAAAAACTTTAAAAAATCGTTGTTTTATGGCTATTATTTGATTGTATTTTTTTACCATTACGAACTGAACACGTAGTTGTATGGACCGTGATGTTTATGGATGTATGGGAACACATTTTTTGATTTCCCGCTATAAAAATTTACGATTCCAAAAATTTTAGTATTTTTAAAGTATTCTTGACTTTTTTTTTTTTGCAAAAAAGGAAAATAATAAATAATTCGGGATTTCTGGGGTTGGTATCCCGCCTGCGTCGGTATCGAAAGCAGTCAGAAATTGTCGGACTCTTAATAGATGCAATATCTGCATACATATTTAATTTTGTACGCAACCCCAGGGTGCGTATAATATTTGCACTTGGCCGATGTTTTTTATTTATTATCTGTTTTTGGCCAAATGTCTGTTTATTCTTACGTCAAGTACTTTGTTTTGTTACTGGGGTTGCAAAAAAAAATCATAAGTTAGGATCTTATATGCCCTGATCTCGATTTCTAGTTGATGAGCGAAATAACAATATGATTTCCTTTTGCGTATCATCAGTAAAAATTCGCTCTTCTATGCCGAAATGGCTTCAGATACTAATGTCCTGTATTAACAAAGAAAGGGTTACCGAGACTTTTTAAACAATTACTGAAAGCAGGTGATTTTTTTGTTGTAATCTATATATATATAAAACAAAGTCGTGTTACTTACGTCATTTATAACTTAAGAACGGCTGCACATATTTTTATGATATTCGATTTGTTGTATTTGTCTCCGCCACGAATAGCAGAATAGCTAATTAAAAATAAGAAAAGGTCGCGGAAAAAAATATGAAGACAATTCGTTATCTCTAATAAGATGTGGATTATGTTCTCAAATAAACTATTATATAATAAGATAATATCACATTAAATGATAAGATTACCTTTTATTTAAAAGCGTATAAATACCAATAAAAATCGTAATTTAATGTTACTAACATCCACGGTCAATTAGGACCAGAATTGGCATCAAGACCGCCATTGGAGTAGCGAGACCGAGATCGGACCTGACAATGGAATCAGAATTAATAACAATAACGACTAATAACAAAAATGAAAGGATTCATTTTATGTACACGCGATTGAAACCACCAGCATATTTGAATTATGAAAAAAAAAAGAAATATTGCTGGATATCAGTTTATGCTCAGTGAGGCGGATGCGTGACGACTATATATATAATATTTTTTTTTTGTTGACTACTCGATGCGGAATCATATGTAGACAGTTTTAGGATTCTTGTATAATTCCATTTGCTTGGATGTTCGTTGCTGTATAAATAGTAACTGGTTACGCTACCGTTAATTACTAAGTGAGGTCCAAGATCGGCATCGAGATCTTCATTGGAATCGAGAGCGGGACGGGACCGGACTCGGCAGTGGAACCAGAATTGACATCGAAAACAAGACCGCGATCGCAATCAAAATTGACAGAAAAATCGGACAACATAGGAGATGAAGGAATTCATGTCTACGGGAGCGAAGCCGGGGGCACATTTGAATAATAAGAAAAAATGCTAAATTTAAATTTACGCCCAGCGAAGCGGGCGGGAATATGCTAGTATACATTAAAAAAACATTTAGCGAAGTAAATATATTATTTAGTGAATGAATTATTGCAATGATAGTAACATGTTAAAATAATGTAATATTAGTAGCTTGCGCTCGTGTGATAGAATAAGTCATTTCATCATTTTTATAAGGCCCGCCCTAGTTTTACTCTTCACGTCACACTTTTAGCCCTGATCTCGGTTCTGTTGTGAACGCCGTCTCGTTTTCGATCGTGTTACCGACTTATAATGTATTCTATCTGTTTTCGACAGGCTATATTTTTGTCAATATTGACTTAAAAAAATATATAAAATATCAACAATAAATATCATTGTTGATATTTTATAGTGTCTTATCAACACTTGTTAATTTTTGGAGCGCAGGATAGGTTGTTTAATAATTTCCACTTGAAAACTTCGAAATAACATAAAGCAAATAACTAAAGACGAAAACCGATTTGCACATGAATTGGAATTGAAATTTAAAATTATTAAACGAAATTTTCTCTTTGAGCCTCCTCAAACGATGCCAAAAATATTGAGCATTTGACAGTGAAACGAGTCTTGCTTCGAGCGATGCGAGATAATTTACGCGCGGCAGCTACATATAACTCAAAATCCCATTTCAGATATTTTGGCCTAGTTCTATATACACAGCAACATCAACCAGTGGTAAAAGTTGTCTATAAATACGCTTTCTATTTTCCAACAGACATAGTCGCGCAAATGAAAGACAGTTTTTGAATTTGTATATATTCAGTTGCTTTAGGTAAACTATGAAGTGATGATTTATTAAAATTTATTTAACTATGTAACTAATATTATACTTTCTTACGAGTATTAGAGATGCGATTTGAACATAATTCGTAACTATAGTCTTGTTATTAACAAGCCTGTCCGAAGGCAGAGAACGCTTGTCCTGAATTTGGATGGTCTGTACCTGAGTGTGTTTACTTAAGTACACATAAAAAAATCTATTATCTATTGCTTTGACGGCGAACGAAATCGTGGTGATATATGTATCTCAGAGAAGATTCTACAGAAGGTTCCGAGGCATGCGATGTTCCCAACATGAGCGATGGGCGCGCGTGAGGTTCGAAGCCTTATGGTAGGAGTGCCCTGCAGAAGAACGTTATACGGGCTGTACAAGATACACACGTGCTGAAACAGTATGAGCGGAAGTACGGGCGGTGATGTATCAATTGAGCATGTCACCGTCAAAAAAATATAGTGTGATCTTGGCCACGGGCGAATTGAACAACAGGATTATAACTTGAATCATATTAAGTCGTTAGCAGCCGCCAAGCCGCGCTGGGCCAGGCAGCGTCGAGAGTCTCGATCTGGAACGAAAAGGTTCGTGGAGGGCTATGCCTCGGCAGTGGTGTAATGAATACCTGTCACCACAAGCAGTATATGTTAGCTGTGAAGCAGCATATGAAGCTGACTAACAAACTTAGGCTACACATAGGTGACTGAATAGACATAATACAGCACTATTAATTACTCAATCGACTACAAAAAAAGAGGAAGTTCTATGTTCGTCTGCATGTATTATTTTTTTTTTTAAGATAACGGTAGGTAATTCACTTGAAGCGGCAGAATTTTTCTTTTTGACGTTAAATTATCGTTATTTGGTTGATATGTTATATAGACACTGTACTTTTGACGTAGATAACGAAATTAAGTATTGGATTATTTTTCAAATGTCACCATTATTATCAATGCTCGCGAACATTATGTCACGTATTTTTAAATATATACATGTATTGAGAGTACCTTAATATAGTATTGACATCAATTCAAACAAAACGTTCAAATGAAACGTCTGCATAAGTTGTTTCTCTTTGTCTTATGCGACTATTTATTACTTTGTTATTGAATTCCTTTACTTCTAGACCGTATTTAGTCAAAAGAGACTGCGTGATACATTTTTACATTTCTCTTTTGCTTCACGAATACTTGTTAATCGTTTCATGCGAGCTCGACAATTTTAGATCTTCAAAATTTGGCCCTTTCTTATGTCACCAATTTGGGTTGCGTAAGATTTTTTTAATGCGCCCCTTGTCCACTTTTCCATTACACACATTCACTCGGCAAATTTGTTTACTTAATCGGTTTTCATCATATCCAAACGGCTAAACCACTGCGACATACCTTTTTTTAAAATCTCGTCACTAAAGTTTGTGCTGTTGAGTTCTGGGCTCTTTTCACCATATTTCAGAAATGTTTGAGATTGCTTCGAAACCCTCTAACAATCTTCTGTCATAGCTGTCTTTTATTTTATTCTTTCTTCTCTTCGCTCATTCTTTAGCTTTAATTTTCACAACTTTGTCCATTATCTTTTAGTTATCTTAGTTTACCTTTTAATTATGTATTACTCGCGTTCTTTTGGCCGTAAATCCTGACATATTCTCATCTTTGCACGCATTACTTTCCTTATTCCAAAATTCCACCAAAAGTTCTCTTTCTCAATAACATTCGTTTTGTTTATTCTCCATACATTTTTCCGCTTCGTCAACTAATACAGATTTCGTTAATTTTCACAAATTGTCACAAGTTTTAACCCTTAATAATATTCGTTTTAACCAAGGCTTTCCTTTAATTATTTTATACGCTCACCATTTAATATTCGATTGTTGAAAGTTTTTTGGTTTTTTTAACTATTTGTGTCATTTCGAATCTATGCCATCGATTGATGCAAATGTGAATCAATTATGCCGATGAACGAGTTTTCCCGAATGGCTTAAGAACAATTTTTATAGGTTAATTCATTCGAGAATTATAGAATCTTTACAAGTACAAACATTCTTGTAACACCTTGAAGAGAGGCAGAATACCTTTTTTGAACCTCAAAACATTGAAATTCATTAAAAATCGATTTTTGGAAATCGGACTAAATATATTATTTCAATTGTCTCAATAGGAAGTTAAAAATACTTTTCCGGTTAAACAAATGAATTGTCGAACGAAACTTTATATAAGCAGAATGTCAAACACGGTTTTGGGCTTTCACAAATTCTATAGAAATTATTAGTGTATTTTTAGTTTAGTGCCTTATTGGTGTTTTTACAGTTTTTACCCGGTTAATCTTTGCTAAAATAAAGCAAGTCTTATAAGTGAATTTATTCAGTCAGAAATATGTATTTAGGAAAAGAAATTTATAAAACACATTTTCCAATATTAATTATATACCAATTATAATTTATTGCTTTATATGAGATAATTTTATTTACTAAAAAATTACCCTTAAACTTCAACTATGAGTAGTAATTTCCGATAAGGAGTCTGTCGTTGCCACATAACATTGGCTACTTTATCGGGATATGTAGGTCGCGTTTGCTAGAAAGATGTATTTCAAGAATTAAACACGAATAGATTTTATTTTTAACCAATTATTTTAATTCTGCACTTTGCTAATCAGTTATTATTGTGAACATAACATAATTTTGCTTTGCGGTGCGACTTTTCCACCGATGACCATGTGGTGATGACCACACGTATCGACCACGTCGATACGTGTGCTGAGCCGTCAAACAACGGTGCCCATCCCGGGTCGCACAGTCCTCTGAGATTTCACTTGAGATTTAGACCACCTTGTCTTATAGTATAATAATTTTTGGTTTAGAATGTTGCTAGTAAAATAAGGGTTTCATTAAACCCATGAGACTACGATCTAGACTTGAGCGAAGATACCTGTTGAATTCTAGCTCCCGGTTACGTGCCAGAATAACGTGCGTTCTCGCCGGTAGTTCGAAAGCTTTGACGCGGTTTTACCAAAAGTGGCAAGTCAGCAGACAGTTACCGCCTGCACTTGACTTGTGCAATTCCAGCAACAACTTCCGTTTTCGCCATTTTACCGAACTCTACGGCTAATTCATAAAAGACATAATTAATTTTTTCCAAAAATCTATTTACATTTGCTTTTTGTAGGGACCCATAAAAAAGATGCATGACTGGGTATGGTAAAACGAGACGAAAAAGATAATTTCGAGTAGTATGGATTATAGTATATATGGATAGACGGGTCATTTATGAATAAATATGACATAGATAAAGGGGATGGTATGACGTGAATAATATTAGGAGAAATCGAATGCTTTCATGTGACTAAATGGGATTGAAAAACGAAAATGAGAGCCCAGTAATACTTTATAATAAATTTGATGAAGCATTGAGGGTTCATTCCGTTAATTTGCGGATTTCTACCTTTAATTTTTGTGTGGTTACTTTGTACAATATGAAAACCGTTCAAATAGTTATTTAAAATGCTGGACAAACCTTATGATTTCCAGCCATATGGTAACCCTACTGTTATATCATACTTGAATGTGTATAAACTATTTTTTTTACCCGATTGTGCGACGCAAAGTAGGATAGTCTGTTTATCAGTCTAGGTGTATGTATGTTTGTTCCTTTGTAGTGCTCTAGAGACAAAATGCGTAGGCCGATTTTGATGACTGCAAATATTTGTATTCAATTGAGTAATTTTTTATTTCACCTTTTTTCCATATTTTAATGCATTTTTACGTAGTCGGGTTTTTTAAATTAATAAACTTTATTCTTTGTCCTTGTATAAAATTAAGTTTTTGATTGCAGGCCAGATGACAGCGGCCGGTCGCGTTCCCCCGTGCCGCGTGTTGGTGGTGGGGGGCGGAGTGGCGGGGCTCGCGGCAGCAGCACAGGCGCGCTGCATGGGCGCCGCGGTCCGGGCGTTCGACACGCGGCCCGCTGTCCGTGAACAGATTGAGAGTTTAGGAGCACAGTTCATCACCATGGATATGAAGGTTCTGGAGCTATTTGATGATACATTCTATCGATATATCATTATGCCAATTCTTAAAAATATATTACATTTATGTCCTTTCAAAGTAAAAATTTGGTGGAATATCAATCCATACATTTGAGATACAAAACTATACACTATGACAATACGTGCTTAAACAAATACACTTACATATTACAAGATAAGGAATAAAGGACAATATAAATATTCTTATAATGCTACCTTTTAAATATCTATAGTATATATTGCAAAGAGTGAAAAGTGCAAAGAGTAGTATTAAAAAAGCAAAGTAAATGCTTAAAAAGTTTTATCATTAGACACTTGCTATCAAAAAACAGGTGAAATTTATAAAAATTTTAAAAATGGCATTCTTTATGATGGCACATTCTTTGATTAGAATTTGTTTTTGTTCAAATTTAAGTTCAAAGTTGAGAATACATTGCTAAACAAAGCTATTTATTAAATAAATAAAAAAAAATGTATAAAAAATGAATAATAAATTTAATTTTTAAAATTTAGTGTCTTCAAATTTTTGAAGGCTCAATAATATATCAATTTTATTTATACAGTGGAATCTCAATAATATATCAATTTTGTTTATACAGTGGAATCTCAATAACTTGAATGTCAAGGGAAATGCAAAAAAATTCGAGTTAACGAGTTTTCGAGTTAACAAGAACTTCGAGATACATATGACTGTGTCCACAAGGAACAAACATAACGTTCACAGCTGTGTTACTTAGAAAGTTTCATGAATGTATTCATTCATTGCACGTGTACAAAACAAAAACAATAGATTAGAAGCCCCGCACCGGAACATTCATTTTGGAATTCATTGCTATTATTTTGGGGAATTCCAAGTAAGACATCATTATATTTTAACAACTACGACTTAGGGAGTCTCCTTTTTGAAATTCGAGTTATAGAGTATAAATATGTATTATCAATACTTTGTAGGGAAATAACAATTTGTTCGAGTTACAAAGTCTAAATAATTCGAAATACCGCGTATTTAGGGGTTCATCGGAAGGGAATTGCAATTTTTTTCGACTTACTGAGGATTTCGACTTAACGAGGTTCGAGTTATTGAGATTCCACTGTATTGAGTATTTTTGATCTGATTACATTCTGCAAATTTCATTAAAGTAACATGTAGGGATTTTTTCCCTTTTTTTGTAATGATGTTTCTAGACTTTCAAAGGCTGTGTTTCTTACTCCATTATTGGGTTTTAGCATGTATCTTGCATGTTTTATTGGATTCGGGTATGTGGCCTGTCCACACTAAAATATAGATCTTCGATTTCTCCAAGTATTATCATTCAGTATCAGTTATGTGTGGTCTCTTATATTTTAGGACAATCATATAAAATTGTCAGTACCTACTATAACTAGTAAATGTATTGCAGTGAAATAATGATAATTTTCGAGATATGAGGGGTGTTCACTATGAAGTGAGAATAAGGTACAGACTCTTCAGGACGAAGAAAAGTAAATATTGGCTGGTAAAGCCAGAACATTAATTAGATTTAAAAAACCGGCCAAGTGCGAGTCGGACTCGCGCACCGAGGGTTCCGTACAATTTTTTTTTTTCACGGGTTAAAGGCAATTAGATCTAAGTATTTGATATGAATTTCAACTTGATAGCTCTACGCGTTCATGAGGAAAAAAGTAATAAGTTTATATTTATTAAAAATATATATTTTGTAATGTAACTAAAAATTTAAGGTTTTCGGAATTTTTCCTTTATGTGTGCTATAAAACGTTGCTTCATGCCAAATTTCAAGATTCTAGGTCGACTGGAGTACCCTTTAGGTTTTGATTCCCTTGCGAGTACTTTATGAGTTTCAAAATATGCAGCTTAAATTGCTGTTTCTTTTGATTGCGTTGACATAGAAGTTTGATTTTGTTACAGCTTAAAGGTATTATAGACCTGAGTATTTGGTATGAATATCAATTTAATACCTCTACGCGTTTATGAGGAAATGGGTAGTAAGTTTAAAATTATTAAAAAATATATATTATGTGATGTAACTAAAATTTATGGTTTTCGTAATTTTTCCTTTATCTATGCTATAAGACGTTGCTTCGTACCAAATTTCAAGATTCTGAGTTCACGGGAAGCACCCTGTAGGTTTTGATTCCCTTGCAAGTGTCGAAAATTTGCGGCATAAACGGCTGTATCTTTTGATTGCGTTGGCTTAGAAGTTTGATTTTTTCACAGCTTCAAGGGACAGTAGACCTGAGTAATTGATATAAATTTCAGCTTCATACCTCCACGCGTTCCTGAGAAAAAGGGTCTTGACAGACGGACGGACGGACGGACAGACGGACAACAAAGTGATCCTATAAGGGTTCCGTTTTTTCCTTTTGAGGTACGGAACCCTAAAAAGGAAATAATTTGAACCTCTTTGGTTTTTTTAAAAATGAAAGTCTTGCTTGCAAAAATTTCACTACAGAATGTTAATCAAAACTTACACAATGCTTTATGAACAAATGCTTCACCATATTCTACAATTGCCTGTTGGTGCACCAAATTAAATGTGGAAGAACATCCACCAAAGATGAGACCCTTGCTCAGGTCTCATAACAATGGTAGTGATTGAAAAAAATGATAAAAAAAGTCAGAAAAATTGTTTTAATTGATCTTCGTGTCACGGTACGTTTTATAACTGAAAAAACAAAGATTTGACTGGTAATGCATATAGCATTTAATACGAACGATTGGGGATGAAAAAGTATCTGCTTGCTGTATCCCCAAAATGCTTACCGATGAACAAAAACTAGGCTAAACTTTACTTTGAGCTCCTTTGGAACTGCTAAACAAGATCCCGATAGTTTTTTGTGTCGATTTTCAACTATGGACGAAATATGACTTCACCATTACGATCCAGAAACAAAAATTACAGTCTATGACTTGGAAAAAAACCATCATTTCCATCCCCTAAGAAATTTGAGGCGAGTCGTTCTGCCAGAAAGAGGCTTTCTTTCTGGGATAGTAAATTAATGGTCATGATAAAATATTTTGACCGTGGAAATACTGTTACGGGCTTTTTGTATGCAGAACAAATAAAACAATACGTAGCGAAAATTGAAAGAAACGTCGAGGCAATCTAGCAAAAATTTCTTTGTTCCATCAAGATAATCTACAGGTCCAGCGTTGCTATGGCTGCAATTCGAAATGTTGGCTTGAAATCACCTGACCTTGTCCCTGGTGATTTCTATTTCCAAGGTTGAAGGTGTATTTGAAATGACAGAGTTCATAAATGATGGAACAGTAGTCACTGCAGTACAGATTTTTTTATATGCCAGGATGAAGAGTTTTTTAAGAAAGAATTTTTAAACTTAGAAAAAAGATATGCCAAGTATATTATGCTAAAACGTGACTATTTTGAAAAATAAAATAACATTTATTAAAAGTTGCACTTTTTATTGAACATCCTTTGTATTTACAAAGAACTAAAATTTTATTTGCCTACTTTCACACCCTTATAATACAAAAGGTTTTAAATTTAGAGAATTATAAGGTTATAATTTACAAGGCATCAAAATAAAAGCTTACAAAAATCCAGATTGTCTGAATTTCTTATCAGGTAAACCTTTGTATCTATATTTATTTTGATTGGGCCATCTTTGAAATGAAATTTGTACATTTTATCATTGTATTTTTATCCATACTTTTACTAATCACTTAAAAAAATAATATTCAAAAAATTTTTAAGCATGTAAATCATAATATCATGCATAACTGACCAATTAAAAAGAAATGTAAAACAGAATATATTATTAAGTATAACTAAAGCTTAAATATTAAAATGGAAATCCCCAAAAACAGTCTAATAAACATATAACTATAACTAAGTGCTACTGCATATGATGCAAGTAGAAGTGTTAAATGTTCATGTAAATATTTTGTTCGAGTTGGTGATAGCTCGTTATATAACCAACAAATAAATATAACGCCAGTTGTCAACTAAATAAATTAATTTTTCAGGGGTGGCTGTGGCGCTATCCGTGAGGATGGCGCGCTAAGTCACCCTTAACCTCTGCTGCCCACGGTAAATGGTCCGCCACAAGTGATAAGTAGGCGCAGAGACAATAATCACATTGACTTAGTGACTTTCCTGTTAACACTAGATATTGACTTAACGTTTATATAGCTATTGCAAATAATTTACATGTCAAGCATTGCACTAGACTCAATAACGTTGTTGAATTTACTATTTAGAAGTAGAGTAGTTGTGTTATTAGATATGTCGTGCACGATTTTCACATATTTATTCCATACTCTGCTATGTGTATTCATATAAATAATGTAACATATACATTTTATAAATAGTGCAGTAGGTTATGGGATCAGTTGAATCATATTCTAAAAAAAAATTTAGTTTTTATTTAATGTAAAATAATATTACTATTAAATTTAAAATAAAATATTTTAGGAAGAAGGTGCCGGTGAAGGTGGCTATGCTCGTGAGATGAGTGAAGAGTTTTTACAAGCTGAACGAGCATTACTTGGTAAAGAAACTAGAGCATCCGATGTGGTCATCAGTACTGCACTTATACCTGGAAAACCGGCACCACTGCTTATACTCGAAGTATGAAATATGTTTCTATTATTTTATGCTGTTAATAAAAAAAAAAATCACAAATGTAATTCATTTCCTATCAGTAGACAATAGCAATTAAGGTAAGCAATGATATATTATTTGTCTCAACAATAGGCAAGGTCAATGATAATATTGCAACCATAATAGAAGAGACTAGAATTAATTAGTTTAAAGGAGTGTCAGTCATCCACCTATGACTGTTTGTCTTTCATGAATCCATATTACATCATCTTACAAATTAAGTTACATAATTAAGAATGAGACTCATTATATAAAAAATAACATTAAATGTATATATTTTTTAACATGGAATATACATACTTAATCATTATTAAAAGTTTATTTATAAATTCACGATACATTATGATGAAATAAGCTCAGCCTTTCATTTTTAATCGAGAATAACAAGCTATTGAATATTTGAATTTTAATAATCATCCTGTAATCTTCTTGTTAATGTGTTTCATATTTTTATGTGAAATGAACCTTCTTTTCAGATCTCTGCTAGTCAACATTTTTAAATAACATGGTAGATATGTACATTTGTAAATATGTTACTTCTTCTATATTCCTTTATAACCCATTCAATTACTTTTTAAATATTAACCATAATATATTTAAAAGGAACTCTTTTGTTCTAAATTTGGAATTTTGATATTCACTATATTTGTGGGATTATTAAATTACGATGTTGCGATTTACGATTTAATAATACCTCTCTTAAACTTTATAATGAAGGATAAATTATCAAACGAAAAAGCTGTTGTATTTGTATGTATATATAAGTTATTACCTGCTAGCTTATTATTATTATTATTTTAAAGATTCGGTTATGTTCATGGTTTCGTTCACATTTTTTTACCTATAAGATAATCTTATCTATATATATAAAGAAGGATGTGTATATTATGAAATCGATAGACTCAGAAACTATTTGATCGATCCTTAATAAAAATTGGTATGTATATATATTTTTTCCCGGAGAAGGTTTTTATGCTATCACCATTGACGTAGCTCGCCACCAGGCGGAGCTCCGCTGTATCGACTTTTCCTTCCTTCAACCAATTATCATGAAAATCATTATGTATATATATTTTTTACGGAGAAAATAATTATGCTATCCCCATTGACGTAACTCACCGCCAGGTGGCGCTGCAATGTACCGACTTCCGTATCGTTTAACTGATTGTTATGAGAATTAGTATGTACATGTTACCGCATCACACAAAAATGGCTAAACGGATTTTGATAAAAATTTCACAGTTTCGTAGTTTGGGATCCCACTTAACATATAAGCTATGTATCATCTGATTTGGTTGTGTAGAACCAGATATACAATTTAATCTCTAAATAATAGAGAGGTCATTTAAAATGATCGTGTGGGAAAAATATGAATAAACGCCACGAACGCTTCTAAAACGGTCTAAATATCATAGTCCACGCGGGCGGAGCTGCGGGCAAAAGCTAGTATAATATAAACTTCTTATATTTATTTTATATCAGAATTTTGTTATAATCTGTCCAGCATATGACAAACATACTTTTACATTTTTTGTATTAAAAATACAAAAGATTCCATATTGAATGGTCATAACATCATACCAATACATTAGTAGTTTTCGAGATTTTAGGATGATTAAAAAAATTTTATTATATATTTCAATAACTACTTGAAATTAAGTGATAACATTTGATACATTTATAGAGTAGTATTGCATGCACATGTGACCTAAAGTTAAATAAATGTTGGTCTTTTTTATTATCTAAAATGTGACAATGCCAAGTTGTAACAGTATTTAAATTCAATGATTTATAAATCAAGTAATAATTTTTCAAGACTTTAAAAAAGAATTCCCTTACATGTAAATTTGTATGACATATAAAATAGTTTTTTCTAATTTCGATATGGAAATGAAATATAGCAACTAATAGAAGTTAGTTTTACTTATTTTTTTTTGTAATTGTATTTTTCAAACATGTAATTAGTCCAAAAAAAATAATTGTTTTAATATGGTTGACAGGATGCTGTACGCGATATGGCTCCGGGTAGCGTGATAGTAGACCTGGCAGCCGAGATGGGTGGTAACATACAAACTACCAAGAAGGGCGTCATCACCAAAGTACACGACGTGACCCATATCGGACTTACAGATTTGCCGAGTCGCATGCCCGCACATGCCTCTACACTTTATGCTAACAATATATCTGGCTTCCTACTCAGTTTAGGTAAGTACTTTGGAAGATTTGTATGTAACTACAATGTTATTTGTACATCACAATTCCTTATTGCAAAGCAAAAATCTTCTTACGAAAGAGGAGATTCTGTAGTGGGGCACTGCGGACGCCTCAGTCACCACATGGAACAAATGCGCCGGAAATTTGCCATATTGCAATTTGTGTATAGAAAAACACTGACTAAAGCAGGTCTGGCATTTATTAGCATTTTCTGTATCGCAGATGGGTTTGCTAACCACTAGGCTGTATAGATACCTATACTACAAAAACTGAGCTTAAATAGTTATCTTCAATAATATTGTAGATTGACAATATCACAATAAAAAATAGTCAGTGACGTGAATCAGACGACCGTGAATGGTCGTTGCGATATAGAAATTATACCTACTAACTAGCGATAGTTAAATGCGCGTTGATATACGTTAAGAGGTGTGGGGGATATCATAAATGACTGCAGTGAGCTGTCTGTACATTTCCATCATGGTAGATCTTGCTAAGCCATCACTTAATATTTTTAAAACAGGTACAAAAGACCATTTCCACATCAATTTGGAAGATGAAGTAACTCGTGGAGCGATTGTACTTAAGACTGGAGAACTATTATGGCCGCCACCGCCGCCGCCTAGCATGTCGCACACAGCTGCCGCGCCTGCCACCCCGCCACCCGCACCTGCGCCACCTAACCCGTTCAACGAAACTTTAAAAGATACTTTCATGTATTCCACCGGTATAGTAATTTACAAAATAAATTATTTCCATGTTATATTATATCTTGCCAATAATTATGTATTATGAATATATAATCTTTGGTAAATGCAAAATGTCCATATGCCTAAATGCAATAAAATCCTTATATTTTATATTTTTACCAATCAAAATGTAGTATTTTTATACACTTTTACATGCCATTCAGGTACTAGTTGTTGTATAATCCAATTGTATGTTCATTTACAGGTCTGGCTGGGCTGATGAGTTTAGGTGTGGCTTCTCCAAATCCTGCTTTCACGACTATGACAACAACACTTGCACTTTCAGGTAAACAATATCAAAAACACTTCCATATAGTGTTCGGTACGATTATTTGATTTGATATGATGCAAATAAGATGTCTTCTTGACTACTGTAATGAATTTCTTAATAAATTGTAACTTATTTTCTAACAGAAATATTGGTATCTTATATGCAAAAAAATATACATCACTCATAACATATAAAAATGAATCTTTATCTCACAATATAAAACCTCACAATATATTAAAGTTAATTATTGTAAATTGATAATTAACTTCAGTAATATTATACAAGAGTTAACTTTAATAATCACTAGGCAAAAAAGACAGGTACACAAAGTTTTAACTGTTTAAGGGTTTTGTGGACTTAAAGGTATTTAAAACAGCTACAGTCCCAGAGAACAGGGAATGTGGGTAACAGCTCCATGCTGTCATCAACTACATCTTTGAACATCGCTATCTCATTTCAAAACGTTTCGCACCTTAGACAACATTGCTTTTATAATATATATCTTATAAAAAAAATATATATTTATAATATATCCTGTTTTTGGCACATATCCAGTTTGTTTAAAATTTTAAGTTCACTTGAACTTGAGAATGTGATTTGTAGATTCGAGTGTGATATTTCAATTGTTGTAGACTTGTGTATATGTTGTAAACAGAATTGCCTGGCGCTTTTTTGATTAAAATTTATCCAACTAATTTTTCCTAAACAATTTCGCCCACATAGTATAATACTTATAATTCATTGTGTCAAAGAAAGACATGTAAAATGTTTAAAGAATTTGGGTGTCGTTTCTTTCTTTCCTGCAATCTTTAGGCAACCAGGAGTAAACAGGTGAGATTCCGTTTAATTTTTACATTCACAATGTATTATGATGAATTATACATTTAACTTAAAATTTTGCATCGCTAGCGTGCATACACCACAACTTCTTTCTCCGACGCAATACACGACTAACAAATGTGAAAATTACTAATGCTCCCACATTTATTGAATAGAATTTCATATGCAGCAGACACAGATTAGTCAGTTAAAAGCAGATTAATTTATATTTTGAGAAATAGTTTAGAAACTTATCATGTAGCATAAAGAAATTTTGTACTCATGGTATTCATGAGATCATTGAAAGTAGAGTAAAGATTTTGTTATCTAGTATAACTTCACATTAAACTAGATAACAAAATCATAGTAATATAGAATTATTTTACTTTCATTTATGTTATGAACATTTTTAAATTTTTTTATAAACTAATAGATTAATGTGAAATCAACCCTTCCTATAAAATTAATTCAAAAGATATAACAGATATTAACTAAAAATATTTTAATACATGCTTTTATTTTAAATTTTTCATATCGAAGTTTTCAAAATAGTTTGTCTTTTATTTTGGGATTACAAATTTCTGCCAATAAATAACATGCGGAATTATATTAAATTCTTAATTTATAGATTACAAGCTTATTTATCACATTAATTAGTTTTTACTTTTATTTGGTATGACATAGAGATAGACGCTGAGATTGTGTGCATATTTCTCAAGATAAAGTAGCTCTTAACATGTTATAACATGGAGCACAATCGAAAAGAATCTTAGTGATATTATAGTTACGGACATGTCACATATCTTCTACACTACTTGAGATCCCCTCGATTGAAATTAAAAGTATCTTGGAAGGTACATTTCAGCAATGGAGTAACAAAAAACCTCACATGAAAACCCACACTTGTTTAACTTTTATATTATCTTAATGTTATTTCTTTTTATGATTCATTACTAAAAATAGTAAATTATTAAGCCCATAATTATGTATATATATAAATATCTATAGGCATTGTGGGTTATCACACCGTATGGGGCGTGGTGCCGGCGCTGCACTCGCCGCTGATGTCCGTGACTAATGCTGTTTCTGGGATTACGGCCGTGGGTGGGTTGCTGCTTATGGGAGGTGGCTATGTACCTGAGACCCCTGTGCAGGTATGTTAAAGAAAAATACTTTCCAGATATTAAATGCTTTCAGAATTCCTTGACCAGTAAGTATTCTTCTAAGTTCGGGAAGATTTTATATGTCTATATCAATGCCTCGCAAATCCTATATTTACAAAAAGAAAATTAAGTTTTGGCACATCTTTATATTTTGTGTTATGTAATTATTTTCTGTCATATATTTCAATTAATCAATATAAACTTTATTGGCATAGTCTAGTATCGGAAAATATTTACATGTATATAAACACACCTATTTCTCTATGAGGTAAGCAGACCATAGACTTACGTCTGGTATAATATTAATTATTTTTATGATGCACTCGTTTGTTAGATATATCATGGAAGGTCGATGGTTTCACATGTTTAAATTTTGACCTTTATTTAGTTCGCCACCAATTTGGTCTACATACAGTTTTCTAGAGCGCCCCTTTTGTACACATTATTTGCTGTCAACCAGATTCGCCTTACAATTTTTTTCGTTAATTTACTATTATTCATTCTTTCCGAATTGCCAAATCACCTCAAATACAATTTTCCATTTTAGTCACTTTTATCTTCATTTTAGTTTCACTGTTTGTTCAACATACGTAATATGTTGTAATTTTAAATTAAAAAAGACAGAATCTCAAACATACACTATGCATAGCACTATGCAAATACTGCAAGAAAATCCAAGTATTCTAATTGTACTATTACATTCATATATTTATAGACACATGTTTTATTTTAATAGAAATAATGTGGCAGGTGGATATTTTTAAATGATTATAGTTAGACTATTTATTAAGTTTTAAATCTTTTTTATCAAACATTGCACATTATAAACAAATTCTTGTCACTATTTTGATATTACAGTGAAAGCATGTGGGATAATTCCGTAAGTATACCGTGAATACAGAAACCATTAATACTGAAATGGTAATTTATAAAGGTTTATAGGGAATATGTTCCAAGATTGATAAAATAAAAAAAGGATAAAACAAAAGTAATTTAATGTGAAATTTTTAACATTTTTATTTTCCATAAAGCTCTTATTTACATCATTAAATTGCATATTCTGAACAGAGCAGAAATTATTGCGAAAAATTAAAAATTTAGCACTACGCAAAGCGGCTTTCTTTTAAATACCAAAATAATATCAAAGCACAAAAACCCACATATGTAACCTTGGCGGCGACTTTTGAAGAAATTTCATTGAAGGGGCAATGAAGTTTATTTATAAATATTTTGTTGTGTTTGGTTTGAAATGTAACATTCAAAATATATATCTTTATTCTAAACATAATAAATAAATGCACATTCTTCTAAAAATACCATGTGCATTGTTAGTTTTAAATCCATAAATCAATTACAAAGAATAATGTCATAATTATTAATCGACAAAAAAAATAGCATTTTGATATATAATCTAATATTTTATTTCAATCTTATTATTTGTAGCAATTGATACCCAAAACATCACACACAATTTTTGTTATTCTGTAGTCAAATTACTAATTGAAGTAAAAATGCAATTGTGTTAAATTCTATATTTTAATTGTTTCATTATAAACTCATTATAATTAAGACTTCATCAAAATGTAGAAAATATCTTTCATTCAATAAGTGACTCAATGGATAATTATCCTTTTTAGTTTTTTATTTTGTAAGTACATTGCAGTAACAAGTTAATTAACAATGGACACTCCTTGTGTCTAAGAGTTTTTTTCAATAAAATAATTCAAAAGTTCAGTTTTGAATTTCAATTTAATTTCAATTTGGAATATTTTTTCAAATTTTTTTTAGATGTACACTAAACTATTTTTATCGAGACCTCTGCGCAATCTCACATGATGACAAATTCCCTGTAAAGCACTATAATGTGTTGAAACCTGTCATTGACATGAAATCACAACTGAAAAGATCATGAACAGACATAGATGTAATGGTGGGCTTTGTTTTATAATATGTAATGACTACTATACCCTACTTTTATTTATTGAAATTATTTGTTCACAAGGCATTAAAAATATAAATAACTCTAACAGGAATATTCTTTACATAGGTATATACGATTCCAATACAGTTTTTGTAATGAGGGTTTGAAACCAAGTTTTTAAAGAAAATATCAATTTTACACTATTCATTATTTTTTGTCATTAATGGTGCTGTTAATATTCAAAATGTCTCAATTATAGATTCTCATTAAATGGTATAGAGTATGTGGCTAAAAACACCCATGAGAAGTAATATATAAAGATCTTTTATATGTATTCTTATTTCTTTCAGTGGTTGGCTAGTACAGCAGCATTAATTTCGTTCGTAAACATATTTGGAGGTTTTCTTGTTACTCAGCGTATGTTGGACATGTTTAAACGGTAAATAGTGTAGTTACAGTATGATTTATTAATTAGTTGTGATTTACTGCTTAATATATTAATGCATTAACTTTCACTCGTTAGCCCCGGTGATCCTCCAGAATATGGATATCTGTATGCTATACCCGCAACCGCTCTTCTAGGAGGATATATAGTGACATCTTTGCAAGTAAGTTAAATCTAATGCTGATCTATGTTAATGTGCAAACTTCTTAATAATTTTCTAACACTGTATAATATTTTTATTGTGATGAAGTATTGATTGTAAACCTTTCCTATTATATTTTACAATAGAATTCGTCCGCATGGATATAGAATGAATTTTTACATGTTTTATATCAACTGTCAATTATGGTCTATTGATGTTGTAATTGTGTATTCTGTTAAATTTTCTAATACTCCCCAGGATAATTCTCAAATATCTTTAATGTACAGATTTTCTCCCCTTACTGCTTTATTATATGTATAGTTTATTAAAATGGGCTTCAAAAATAAATGACATTTTTTTTAAATAAATGACATTCAAATTTTTCACAAAAAAAAATCTATTTCTCATACACTATTTATAATCTAAATGCGTGTTCTCAGGGGTATCCAGAGGTTCATCAAATGGCATACTTAGCTTCGTCACTATGCTGTGTGGGCGCACTTGCTGGACTAAGTTCCCAAATCACTGCCCGCAAAGGCAATTACCTTGGAATGGTAAGATAAGAGATAACACGATATCCTTTTATCAAAGATTAAGAGCAATGTAAATTATACAATAATTGTTATTCTTTAATTTAAAAATAAGATTTTTAGGGGTCTACTTATAAAATACGTATACGATAAACTGTGAATTATAAAAGAGACAACTTTTTTATGGGACTATGGCAAAGCCAAAGTTGGGTTAAAATTTTAAAAGTTGTGTGCATGTATGTGATTTTGTTCATCTGTTACCTCGTAGTTTCTAAGATACTTGCCCTAATCTTACAAATGAAATGTCATTTGACACATCTTAATACTGAGTGTCATAGGGTATAAAATGTTTTATTAAACCCAATATGGCCGAATTTATACGCAATTTTCAAATCTCGAGAAAAATAGATCGAGAATAAGCATATCATATTTAGTATCAAAAGAAAGGCTTGAAACATACATTCCTAACTTTCATATAGAAATACATTTATTAACAAAATCGTTTCGCATTTAAAAGTGAGCCCTTAAGGAATGTACGGTTGCCGCGTTGACACTGCCCCGTGCGCGATGCGAACCTATAATAAAGGCTAAACCTATTTTGCACTCTGTAGAATAGTGTTCGGTAGATGAATTTATTAGTGCCTTTGATCACAATAGACTTAGTCTTCATGATCTACAATCTTTTTACTGAGTTAAATAGATTAAGATTTACTTCTATGTAAATAATTTACAAAATATTTATAGGCAATAAATATATGAAAGTTACAAATAGTATAGTCTAATAATACTATATTATATAACATATTATATTATAATCCGACCTTAATAGTGAAGCGCAAACTGCTCTGTGCCAAATTAAATACTATTAATTTCACATATAAACAGAGTAAATCAGTTGCGGACTATGGACAATGCTTTATAAATAATTGTCAAAAGTGTGTATGAACTAGTCTATGGGAAAAGTCTATTTGAAATTATTGATTGATTTCTCATTTGAACTTGCACAACAGACTTAAGGGACTCAAGGGATTGTTTATTCATAGCCAGATTATTTTTCTGCATTTTTAGGAGTCTAGTTTTAGTTTTTATCTTTTCAATCAAAGTGATATCTGATAATGAAAGGAAAACGAGCAGACAAATGTGTCAAACACTAATAACCAGAAACAAAATCAAAATGGAAATAAAATTAACAATGCTGTGTCTTAAATATTGGCTCTATTATTATTTATTTATTTCACCAGTGCAGGGTTTACAAAATAAAAAATATATATTATTGTTACAAAACTATATACGAAAGGGAGAACTAGGATATTAACTTAATTAACTGGAATTTATATCTATTACCCGGATTGATTGTAATACACTTTGTAGATGTTAATAACTGTGATAACTCTACCATTACCTCTTAATCAACCCTTAACTAATAATTGTAATTAATATTTATTTTAAAAAATGTACATAATAACAGATTGGTGTGAGTGGTGGTATAGCAGCTACCTTGGGTGCAATGACACCCAATGCCGAAATACTGGCTCAGATGGCAGGTGTAGCCGGAATTGGTGGACTCATGGGTGCTGTTATAGCAAAAAAGATTGAAATTACTGATTTACCTCAACTCGTGGCTGGATTTCATAGGTATGTTATTAATGAATTTGGGATTTTATAAATAACGTATTTCAATTATTTAAAAGTATTTTGAAAAATATTTTATTTTTATTTAAACATAAATAATATATTTCAAAATTTATATGTATGTATATCATAATATGTCATAATCATAGATGGTAAATTTATTTTATATTTCCATTTTACTATAAATTATCTCTATAATAGTAACTTTTATGTATAAATGTAAATAATTTTCAACTCGGGTCTTGTATTTTACAGTATCCAATACTTTTTCATATTTCTATTTCTTATATATATTTTTTTCATGGGGACTGTTTGTGTTCTATTAATTGTAATGAAATAGTTTTTCAAATTTCTTCATCTAAAATATAAATCAGAAAATAATCACAGTGAGATGAGCATACAATCACATAATATGTGGAATTAGTATTGAATTATTATTGTCTATTGAGTAATGTACAAGTAAGCTTTTTTTTAATGTTATATTTCAGAAATTTAACTAAAATATTTTTTTAAGCCAAATGTGGCCCCATAGGATATATATTTGAAGTAAAATTTTTCATCATAAAATTTATTGCTTTACTATTTTATTTGTATACTATTTCAGTTTGGTAGGTATGGCTGCAGTTTTGACTTGCATTGCGACGTACATGCATGAATTCCCTGCCATGGCGCTAGATCCCACTGCTGCTACCTTAAAAACATCTCTCTTCCTCGGGACATACATTGGAGGAATCACATTTACGTTAGTGTTTCTTAATTTAAATATTTGTGATAAACTATTCCATTTCAAACTACATATACTTACAATTTGTAATGTGATCGTTCAGGGGTTCATTGGTGGCATATGGTAAGCTGCAAGGTAGCTTATCTTCGGCTCCACTATTGTTGCCCGGGCGACATGCCATCAATGCAGGCCTGTTGGCGGGCGCATTAGGCTGTGGCGGTGCTCTGGTGGCCATGCCCGATGCACCTGGTTTACCACTACTTTCCGCCGCCGCAATTCTTAGCGGCATTCAGGGTCTTACACTTACTGCTGCCATTGGAGGTTAGTTTATATATTATTAATATTTATAATTAATATAGTAATAATAATATACAATAACAAAGACCACAGGTTAATTATTAAAAAGGAGAAAATAAAGAAATGTTCTATAAATTTAGTATGATTTGACTACATTAAAATTTTGTCTATAGGAAATGAAAATGTAAAAAGAATTACTTCTGTATGTGATTTAAGCATACGTTTCTTTCAGAATATATTAATTATTAAATTTGTACTACATTACTCGGCCATTTAAAGAACTGTAATGAAAAATTGCTGTCTGTAACAAATTGTATTTGATGCTATCAAAACACACTTTACAAATATTTTCAGTTTTTGGAATTTTTATTGATTTTTGTACTATCCTATTTACTAGGGGCTGACATGCCAGTCGTGATAACTGTGTTGAACAGCTACTCGGGTTGGGCGCTGTGTGCTGAAGGATTTATGCTTAATAATTCCCTAATGACAATTGTGGGCGCGCTCATAGGCAGTTCTGGTGCTATTTTGTCCTATATTATGTGTAAGGTTAGTATAGTACTCTGATTAATATAATTATGTTCGATTAACAATTAATGTAATGAAATAACTATATACATGTAAGTTCTGTTATTGAATTAAAGGAAGATAGATCTACCGTAGTTTCCAGGATGCCCCACCAGCTACCATTTTTGCATGCCTTAAGCGCGAGCGTAGGTACGCTTCTACTGTCACCTGCAAATTCCGTCTACACTGGGTGTGATTACGATAACTAAAAACTCTTTAACTTTTAAATTGAATTTCTTTTTCAATCTCATCACTAATCGATTGGGAATAATTGTATTGAAAATCACAGCTTGATATAGTACCGATTAGCTGTAATTGAATTTTTTAACTGGCAGTTATTCATATTTTGATCCGTCATTTCGCTTAAATATCTAAAATAGAGGTTGAGATTGAGCGTGAAGTTGTTTATTTTTGTAATTGCCAACAGATGACGGTAGTATTATAATATTCTCGTTAAAAGTGAAAAAACGTCATGCATTAAACTACACATATAATTTTGCATTATGATGTCTAATAAATATGAAAAAATTAGCTATCCTTTTTTACAAGCTTTTATTTAGTTTCATTTTCGATTCAAGTTTACTATAAAACTATTTGAAAATCAAAAATAAAAAAAGAGGATTTTTGATGAGAACCTCATATGTTATCATAAACCTCTAATTTAAATAACACACGTATGGCACGAGCGCTTAAGGCGTGCACATTTGGTTTTACCAAATTTTATTGTTATATGTAGATACAATAATACTAAATAACCCTATCGACTTTCTTTCAACCAACGCGACACTAACAATTTTTGTAATAAAAGACATCTATATGATGATAAGACCACCTCAGGTTGTTTCACTGATATTTGTTATTCTTTGACGTTGTATCGCTAGTATCTATGGCTCATATGATTAATATAATGGAACAAAGTTCCAATAAGATCTTACATTTAGACATAAATACATATATTTTTGCCTGTTACATGAAAAAAAATATATTTTTGTGCGATTTATGAAATAATGAATTTCATAAATCTGATGATTTATGAAATTTATTATTTTCATATTATATTTCATGATTTTCCAGAATTATTAATTAAAATGTGCTTATTTTGTAATAAAGAGTAATTTAAAACGATTCTCCAAAATGTCAATAGTCTATTGTGATTAATGTATGTTTCCTTGATTACCTTCTGCCCCAGTTGGTATCCATATTTTGTTATGTATTAAACTATAACACAAAAATATATCAATTAAATTGAAATTTCATTATAACATTACTCAATCATAATTAGATTATTTGATTGCTAGTCCATAAGTGCCTGCAATGAGTTTTACTGGTAAAAGCTAAATATTGATGGCGCCACCTTAGCTAGGTCCCGTGTTATGTCCTAAGTTTAAGTTTCTGCCTCCAAAGAGCTTTCAACTAAAGTTTTGAAGTTTTGTAATTTATAGGAAAGTAAAGAACATTTATTTAACACATTCGGTAACACAAGGACATTTTTTGTTGAAAATAGTCTTAACTAAACTTGTAAGGTAATACAAAGAAAATATTTTTTTTAGAATTAACGACGACAGCACCGATTTAAGAATTGCGAACCCCATGGGTGATATTTTATCTAAACACTTAAATTGGAATGTAAAGATTTTTTGACACTGAGTTTTTGAGGAAAAGCTATTTTTTCTGTTTATTTTCCTACTCCCTGATAGGCTAAATTCTCATACATTACATGTTTCAAGATTTTTATTGGATATATAATTTATATAGTCATTGTAGGTAGTCATAGCTTCAATTAATACATGTAAATTGTATTTCTTTTGTTAAGTAAATGCTGATTTTAATAATTAACTAAAATAATGGGTTATCTCTTAAGTAAGAGATGTATAAAAACTTAACAAAACACTATATAATAGGCGATGAACCGTTCCTTGCCCAACGTGATTTTGGGCGGATACGGCGTGGTGACGGGTGGTTCGGCGCGTCCGGCCGGCGCTACTCATACCGAGCTCAATGTCGACAGCGTCGCCGACCTCATACACCGGGCCTCCAGCATTATCATCACACCTGGTAAAAGAACTTTGACATTTTTGAGAAACTTTAATTCCACATATTGCATATAGCGATAAAATATTCAATGGCCTACCTAAACATTGTTTTGGATGTATGAATTACTATTAGTGGTTCAACATGTACCATATACATTATATTAGAATTTTTTAATTTTGATGTAACTATCTTAATTTGCAGGTTATGGGCTTTGTGTAGCGAAGGCGCAGTATCCTATAGCAGAACTTGTAGATGTACTTAAAGAAATGGGAAAGAAAGTACGATTTGCTATCCATCCAGTAGCAGGTGCATTATAAGAATTCAATCTACTGAATCTAAAACTTGTTCCATTCTGAGAAGAAAAAATATTGACATATTATGAATGAATTTTAGGTCGTATGCCAGGACAGCTGAATGTGCTACTTGCTGAGGCTGGTGTTCCATATGATGATGTTTTAGAAATGGAAGAGATCAATGAAGATTTCCCTGAAACAGACTTAGTGCTTGTCATTGGTGAGTAAATTAATTTTATCTTAGAACAACATAATAACTCAATCCGTAAAATAATACAAAATTTCACTCTGTTCTCAACAAAACTATGAACAATTTGACTTGGTAGATATGACATTAATCTTTATTTTCAGGCGCAAATGACACCGTGAACAGTGCCGCCGAAGACGATCCGAATTCGCCGATCGCTGGTATGCCTGTGCTCCGGGTGTGGAACGCGCACCAGGTAACTTAAGCAAATAGATTGTAATATGATTTTGTTGGTATTTTCATTTTTTTGTTTGACTAGCTTTCCACCAATAACTTTGCCCACATAATTATATGTATGTATTCTTTCATTTTTATATTGATTGTTCATCCTGTTTCACTTAATTCTGATCGCGGTATTGTTAATGTTGGTGAATGATTCTAATCCCGGTCCCATATTCCACTGCGACTGCGGTTCCATACTCAATATCAGCTACTTGTTACGTTTGGACAAAGCAGGGGTAAAGGCTAATATGAAAATAAAATATAAGCTATGTTACTCAAAGATAATATAGCTTATTCACAATTTTTAGAATCAGTGTGGTAGTTGGGTTCAATGGTACAAATATGCAGATGAATTTGGAGACAAATGCTAATAGATATGTAAATATGTAGAAATGCGCGTGTTCGAATGCTGTCGTGTCGATATTTCAAAGCATTCAATGAAGGTCTTTTGTATGTTTAAGATTTTATACAAACAAACTGACATTTTTATGTATATAAATGAACTAGAACAAAATGATTATTTTCAATGTAAGTACTTAATAAATAATGCCATGTCATCATTGTTTTGCACCCAAATTTTTAGTCTGTGAAGATATTCTATTGACTGTAGAATATTATTTAAATTTTGATAATTTCTATGAATGGTCGATGTGATAGTTTTATGTAGAAAAATATTGTCAACTTAAGTAACGATTTTGTTTAAAAGGTGGTCGTAATGAAGCGTTCAATGGGCGTTGGTTACGCGGCCGTAGACAATCCCATCTTCTACCGACCCAACACGGGCATGCTTCTTGGCGACGCAAAGAAGACGTGTGATGCGTTGCTCGAACGAGTTAAACATCTTGCTGGATAAAATATTTCAGTAGTATAAATGGAACAAAAAGAATTGTATGGTGTTCTAATTTTTCTCCTAATAACATCGTAAAATGTGTATTAGATATTTAGAAAAATTGTGCATTTCTTTGGCTTTTATTTTGTTTATGTGTTACTTTTGGAAATTATAATCTATTTGGAGATCTCGTCTTTGACGAGTTTACACATTTGTGTTACATCGCTGCAACGGATTTATTAGTTATATAGATGGAATCTGATGTCAACTAGTCCAATAACAAGAATGTGATAATAAAAAATATGAGGAATATGGAATAATACGATTTTCCTTAACTCAACTTCTTTTGACATTCCATTATTCCTTATGAAAGATTGTGTCATATTTTAATATATGTTTGATCCCAATAATTCATTCCATCTATGTACATTTTCATAAAAGATGAAATTAGTTTGAGATTTAGACATCTTGTTTATTATCAATTGTAGAATGTCATTTTATTTTAATTTATTAATTCACATAAATCAACTCTATGACTTTTTTGTACTTACCACATAAAAGAAAACCAACACCGAATTTTTTTGTATAAATATTTTTATTTAAATAATGTAATGTAGTACTAGTTCGCTAGATTATTTAATAAGATACATTATAAAAGTTACCTATGAAATATGAAATTCCAGTGATGAAATTGTATATTTGTTGTACAATGAAAAATATATACAGTGATTTTATACTATTGAAATAAACACTCTAAACTTATTTGGAGTTTAATTAATTATCTATTCATTCATCATGTTATTCCTGTTATAGCTATAAGTTATATTCCACCGTAATTTACAGACAGCAAATACTGTCTCGAACGACAAGTTAGCTCACTAGAAATATACAAGCCAATTAACTCAATTCACATACTAAGTAGCTTTTCTTCCTCTTACGAGGAGGAGGTAAAAATGCATAATACACGTCCGATGGCCGGCCCCGTACGTGGGGTTGAAACCCACTAAAACATCCCCCTGGATTAATTACTGTATCGGCCATGCTGATTGTTCGAGAGCTGTGACAGTATCACCATTGACGGCGCGTAATTTGCCTTATGGGCGATTTCTTATGGGTATTACCTCGACGTAGGAATTTACTGAAATACCAACACGGGTTGGGTCCGTTTTTATATCCAGGCGCGGGAGCGTCCAAGTACGTGATAGGGGATGACCTCTCTAGGTGTTAGTGGCTATGAGAGTCATATTCCTATTATTTAAACAATAGATTCGTTTACTTCAATAAGCCTTTTGACCTCGGTTGTAAGGGCGTCAAGCGGATCGGTCAGTTCATTCTGTGGCCCACGGATGGTATGGTAATGATGGCTGCTGAAGAAAGAAGTGCGTTAGAGTGAGATTCCGTACTAGTAAAGAAATACTCAAATGCATTCTTTATGTACTTGAAGATCGTAGCTATTTCTCGATCCCTGTGAATTTCTAACGCACCAATGGGCGTTTGTGGCTATTAGGCAGAATTTACTTCGGACTACTTGAAACTTGTATAGTGGAGGCGAGACTACTTAAAACTTATATAGGAGCGAGCAAACACAGGAGACGCGTATATATGCATAGGTCATCGCCGACCTTTTTTTTTTCCCTCTTGCGGCGAGGAGGAGGTAAAAATGCATAACGCAACCCGCGCGCCCGTGCACGCGGGTAGTGTGGGACTGAAACCTACTCAAAACTTCCCCCTGAAGTTTGGAATTATTTGGTTGGCAATATAGTTGGACTTCTATAATAGCTTCACCGAACGCGGACGGACGACACACGGAGGTGCCGACGGCGCGTGACATGCCCTATGGGCGATTTCTTAAGGAATCGCTTCGGCATACGAGTCACTGGATAGCGACACGGATCGGGTCCATTTCGCCTACCCGGCGCGGAAGCGGTTGGGTAGAGTAAAGGAGCTAAGATCTAACTGATCTAAGGAATTTCTACGCTAAGTCAGTCACATGTATCGTTGACTTCCATTAAACTTTCTACTGCCGCTGTAAGAGCGTTAGGTGGATCATTAAGTACATTCCGTGGTCTACGAATAAAATGGCGGGAATGTGGTGGTTCGTAGTTAATTGCTGCACGAAGGAGCGCATTGGGACGAGACCCCGCGATATCGAAGAATCGTTTGGATGCGTCCAAATGAATTTAGCTATAGCAGAGAGTTCTAAATCCCTGTGAAGTATTGAATTGCGGATGCACCAATGTGCATTCGTGGCGGATCTACAGAACTTATTCTGAATAACTTGCAGTCTACCTAGTACTTTCGGAGCGGCGTGAGCGAAAGCTGGAGACGCATACGTCATCACCGTCCTTATGCACATCTTGTAAATAATACGTTTATTGCGCCGAGATAATTTCCTTTTTCTATCGAGCATGGCTCCGAGCCGCGCTCGGTAGAATATTGGAGTTTCTCTAACACGCTCGATATTATCTCTGAAATGGAGATTTTTATGGAGCGTGACTCCTATTTATTATTAGTTAAATTGCCACGGAATGTTCGCGTTCAATAATCTAAGGTAAGACTTGTCTAAGTCGACTATTTGTCGACTCCTACGCTTGCTATACTTAAATTGTATAGCTGCTGATTTATCTGGATTAACCTCGATCCTCCATTTACGGAACCATCGACATAAACATAGAATAGATAGTGTTAAATATAAAACAAACATTCAAATTCGCAATAAATATCTGAACTTTTTTTTGATTTATAAAAGAATTGTAGATTAAATAAAGACGTATGAAACGTACGTACGTTACCATTAGTACGAAGTTGTTGTTTTAGACTTTATTAACTCTGCTGTTAAGGCATATACTACCACCACATAATTTTTTAAATTCAGATTACAGATTTGGATCTTGAGACTTTATTACGAAAATATACAAAGTAAATATTTAAAATGAAATATGTTCAGAATTTACTCTTCAAGACCTTTCTTTTGATACTAAATATAATAATAATATGCTTATGTTCAAATTATTTTTTTGAAGTTGAAAATTATTTTTAAACTCAGCCATATTAGATTTAATAACATATTCTACTCTATGAAACTCGGGGTGCTAAGACGCATCGAATGTCACCTTATTTGTAAAATTAAGACAAGTATCTTAACAACTACGAGAGAACAGATTGTATTATATTATATATTCATACACATACAAACATACACTTTTAAAATCATAACCCTCCATTGACTTTGCCGTATTATAATACCCAACAATAGGCGCTTGTTTTTAGTTATAAATTTTATATACATTTTCCACACATTATTATAATTTAGATGTTAACGTAATTTAAAAGAGCTTTGAAACCGACAAGTATTACAAAGTTATACTTAAATGAATAATTCTTTTTCAGCATTGTAACAGTTGAAATTGTAGTACAAAATTAATAATTTAACGAGTGGTGTCGTGGGACACCAGGTAGGAACGAAATTCCTTCGGCTAATGTAAAATCGACACAATTTGCAAAAAAAAAAATATAATGTACTTTAAGTGTTATGACAGGAATATGTTTTATTATAAGATGCTACTTAAATCGTTTGGTGATCGTTGTAGTGGAATTATGACATTTACTCCTTACTATCTGTTCTTCAATCATCTTCATTTTCTGTTCTTATTGTTAATTCTATTTTCGAAAAAAATTACGATTATTATGATTTATTTCTTATATTTTACCGACATATATTTGTTAATGGAAAATAACCCCGACCGATTCTTGGTAATCGCGCGAAGTCGTAAACAAGTCGCGCGGCCTCATGCCAGCCGTGCCCGGTGTGATCCATCAATCAGCGCTCGCCGTTCGCCGAGCTCGCGTCACCTTGCGCCAATAAACGCGCAGTAAAATAACCCATATCTAAAAATATACGACTGTCGCGCCTGCGCACGTCTCATTTAACGGTTTTATTCCACGGACTTTTTCTTACGGTTTTATTATCACATAATCATTCGGTCGCGCAGCAAAATCCCTATCTCCTCCAAGCCCGCCGTAAGGAACTTCGTTCCAAAAAATCTAATTTGCGAATGATTATGTACTACTTGTATTTCTAACATGTCTATATACAAAATATTTTCTTTTTATTTTGGTGTAACTTGTGGTCAATTTATTAACATAACTCTTAAGTTTAGTAATATAATTTGCAACTAACTTACGTTGGCAACACTGTATACTTTATATGTATTATATAGTTTGATAAAGTTTCCAACATAGAGAAGAATGGATATATATAATGTCAATAGAGTATGATTAATCTATGTATAGTTAGTATTTTAGTGTTCTGTGCTATGGTTCGTTGTAGAGATACACCACAAGATACACAGTTCGTTATTTAGTGCGCATGTGAACTAGTAGTAGTTTTGTCATTCGTAGTCATCGATTAGAGTTAGCCAATTTTATTACTTTATTTTGAAAGATTTTTATAAAATTGTGCAACAAATAAAATGTCCCATTAATTTTAACTTTATTTTTAGTTCAAAGTAAATATAGTATTTGATTTTTGACTAAATATTTATATAAAAATAATTTTAAACCTATGTGAAAAAAAATTATATCCGGTTAGTTTCCTTATAATTTTTATACTTGTTTGTGGTGTATCTGCACAACAAATCATGGTATGTTTCATGCTTTCCTTGTAATTGTGTGCTTCTATATATAAACGTGACTTCAGTATTCTTTAAGAGTGCCTAATTAGTATGCACCATTCAATTTATATGATCTGTTATTGAATATATAAGTAATATAAGCAATTGCCTGAGCGATAAATTATAGGAGAATTGACGCCAGAATTGATTAAAAAAAAAACTCCATTTGTGTGTAAAAGTATGTTGAAAAAGCTGGCAATTAGGAAAAAACTTGTACATCCTTATCAGAAAAGTATTTTTTTAAGCTCTTAAGGCACATTTTCATGTATTTTTGATGAAATATTTTAACAAAGTTTAATCGAAACCTCGTGCAAATATTGCTTTGTCAATCTATTTTCACATGATAAAATGTATTTGTTTTATTTTAATCCTTTATGACATCCTAAAGATGTAAATATTTTAACCAAACTATGGTTAAAAATGATAGATGTTAAAAAACCTATTTCCCAATTATGTTTGCAATTAAAACTAACATTGACCATTATTTTTGATCCATATTGAACATGTCTCTTTGTTTCACTTTCCTCTTTGGTGAAGAGGATTTCATTTAATTTCAATCAGTCTGTTTGCAATAACATGGATTGGAAAAACATCACATGTATTGGCAAATAAAACAGTCTCACATAAATATTTTCATATTGGTTTTCAAAATTTCTGCCTTTAGTAAAATTTAGTTTAGGGGACAAGTTTAGTTTTGTATGCCAGTTTCTTTTTCAAAATGCTGACATGGATGATTTTAATTACATAATCCCTTAAAATTGCCTTGTGATTATGATTTGATTAATATATTTTAGGAGGAAAAGAATAAAATGGTTGCTCCCAGTAAACCTGTTGTTAGCACTGATGGCGAAGTCAATGTTTTATCAATGATCTATAGATTCTTCAAAAGGTCAGTATTTTACTTAGAACACATAGCTAGCTCATAAACAACATATTTTGGTATCAACAATGTAAATTCAGATTAATAGTAAAAAATAAATTTATGATTCCTTATAAAATTTGAATTCTAATTTCTTTGTCATTTGATACTCAGTTTGAGTCAGGAAAATGAATACACTTTTTAAACAATCATATGTGCATATGTTACTTTTGACGTGACAACGTCTTAAATTAGGTTGCGGCTGGGAGTCACTTATGAAAAGTGTAACGCTCGGTAACGTTCGATGAGTCACCGAACGAGAGAGCCAATGCCTTGCGTCTCTCTCCCACTCAACTATGATCGGTCTGCCGCGCGCAGCACTAGAGAATTAGTGCATAGCTTGCAAATGTATTGCAAGTTATTGTATGTATATTTGTATATAAATACGTATGTATGTGTAAAGGTAAAAATAAAATTTTGTTAATATGGAAATTCAGTGCAGATTCTTTGTATAAATTAATGTTTTAAATATAATTCTTTGTATAAATAAATGTTTTAAATTGTTACTATTATTTCATCCTTCTTCCTACTATACTGAATGAATATTCACATTAAAATGATTTTACCATTCAAAGTCGTTGTCACGTAAAACTTTCGCCCGTATACCGACTTTATTTTTTATAATAAGTATTTCATTTATATTAGGTATATTAGGTACAATTTATCTAAAATAATTAGATAACATATATGTAGATACGGTGCGAAATGTGTAGGATGTAGGTTAACGCCTACAGCCTCCTGGCTGAACAGGTCTCTTGATTTTAGACAATTGATGATTCATGCAGTTTTGGTTCATGTACAACATTTTCCTAAGATCATTAAAATCCGAGACCATAAGTTGTATGTTTAATTTTTCAGATTTTTAGTGGATAAATCATTCAAGTGATATAAATTTATTCAACAAATTAAAATAAAACTTTCAATACAAAACTTACTACAAATGTTATTGCTTAGAAAAAATTAAAATATCTTTTCCAGTGTCTGTTTTTTATATGTAAAACAATCAAATGGCTTTTATTTATCTATTTTGAAGTTTAAAATCTATCATAAATTCAAAAAAAATTTCAATTACTGGAATATAATGAACCTATTTGGATGTAACTTTTAAGTAGTTCATGGTTGGTTTGGGCTACCCATATGTCTTGTACATACAGTATTGCACTCATAATAGTATTAGGGGTTAACACGCGTAGAAACTTTTATTTTAAAGCAAAGTAAATTTTTGTGTTATTTAGCATAGAGGTAAATGCACTATCCTGAATTTTTGGTTTTGAGTATGCAAGTTTCTATAAGCGTGTTGATAACTTCTGGTGCTACCGTTTGATAGTCTTTACATAATTAGCATAATGAGCTTGATTTCTTATCAGTTTTCTTTTTGTTACTAAAAAAGACATAATTGCCGTCTGGTATAGTAGATTCATAAAGTTTAATGAAGTATTTCAAATGTTATATAGTACCTGTGAAAGACAGATATTTTTAGTTTAAAGTTGTCCTTTTTGTTGACATTTAAATGTGAGCATTTTTAGAATAATTAACCATTAAAATGATGAAATATTATGTGGACTTTAGTATGTAATTGTAATTTAAAAAACATAGTCTTATATTAGAAAAAAACATAATCTAACGTCTAATTAGACATTATCATAGTGTTTTAAAAAAAAATCACTAAGAGTTGTAACATCAGAAGAAGAGTATGTAGTAAGTGGTTGTACTGAAATCAGCAAGTCATGCTCATTTTTTTTTAGATCAATCCTAATTGAGGTAGCAAGCATAAAAGCTTTTTTATGGGAACTTAGAAATAGCTGAAACTTGAATTTACTGTGGATTGTTACCACATAGATATAGAATTAATTCCTTCATCTTTTTTATCGATATCATTTTAATCTAGCACCCAATTTTACTGTTTGTCGTTTACCAAGTCGACTTTTTTCTCTTATAACGGTTCCATTCTCAGTGTTTTTCCGGTTACATCCCTGAACCCGTTTCCAGTCCCGCTTTTAATACTGATACTTAATCTTGGTCCTTCCTTGAACATCATTATTAGTAATAATCAATTGGTATAATAAATTCAAGAATTAGTATTATTATTAAATGAATTTAGACTTTATTTTCTATGTCATAGGTTTATTTTTTGTATTTGTAATGTACAACACAATTTATATACGATAAAGAAAAATGAAAAAGAGTCTGAAATTAGAACTGGTTGGCTGTGGAACCAGTAATGCTATTGGGGTCTGAATTGAGATTGGGATTTGAATTGAGACCGAGATTTCTTTTATAATCCTTAATGGTAGCTTACTTTTAGATGAAAATGAGAACTTCAAAATGAAACCTAAGAGTGGGATCTAGCTTGAAACTAATAACGATATCGAAAATGACACTGAGATATGAATCAGAACTGGGAATGGAATTAAGGTACTCTCTACATAAAAGACGAAGTAACTATTATATGCATGTGGAGGACAAAACTGCGAGCAGTCAGCTAGTTTTATTGTATGTTTTAAAATTAAAAGAGGTTGTATGAATCGGACCCAAATTCTGTGGACAGATAATATATTCCATATTTAATAGTGTAATCATAATTTTGAACATTACAACCCACAATAGATGTGTTGGCTTACATGGTTTTTGGTTTTGAGAAGTTGACATAGTACTTTGGCTTACTATTAAGCTATTAGCTCGCTGACGCATAGCACACAAAGGAAATTATTACTCACAAGAGATCTTGCACATATTGAGATACTACAAACATTGTTATCGTCATATTCTATCCTAATGTGGAGGATCAAGTACTTATATTTTATATAATGCAACAATTGAAAAGAGAGCTGTACCGAAAGGGTAGTATTTATTGTACATGAATTGTATACAATGGAAATAACTCTAAGACATTGCACTTAGGGTATGAATATAATACATACATTTGCTAGTATGTAGCTAGGAAATGGTGATTCTTTATTCACCTAGTTACAAGACTTAGATGAGGCAATTGTGATGTTCTATTTCAAATACATCTATACATATATAATGAAAATAGGTTGTCTTTGTTCGCCAATCACGTAAAAACTACTAAACGTATAGACATGGGACGGGGACCATTCGATGCGGAATGATTTGTAGATGGTTCTAGGCTACTCATTTTCGAATTCCATAAATCCTTCGCCATTTTATTTATAAATAAAAATTACCCAGCGAAGCGGACGGGACAGCTAGTATAATATAAAGCATCAAAATAATAAATCAAATATTGAAATTAATTGCTTATTTTTTTATTTCATTCTGAAATCTATTCAAGTGAGAACTTTTCTTGTAATTTTTTGCATTGTGTAGTCATTGGAGTAAATAAAAGGTTAGTCATTGGAGTAAAAAAAAGGAGGTTAAAAGCAAAAGCTATTACCAAAATTAGCATTGGTTATTATTTTTTTTTATGGGATCTGGGCTCCTATTCTTTCATAACATATGCTCAGAATAGACTGCAAAAAAAGCAATGCCATACTTAATAATATAAACACTGTTTGTTAATGTATATTTTTACTAAACATTATGTATTCTTTAGCATACCTCATTATAAGTTAATTATACCCTGTCGACTCAGTTAATGAATCAGCACGAGAAAACCTTGAATTTATTTTGTATACGTCATAACACTTATTCACATTTAGAAATTCACTTATTTCCTGCCTGTTACATTTTAATTTTTGTAATACCATATATGTATATTTTATGTACCATATTATCTATACATTAATAAAACAGTAGAGAAAAAAGATTTATACATTAAAAATATTTGAGAAAAACTACCCTGCGGTATATTATAAATGTTCACATAATATATTTCAATAATTTTTGGAATTTATTTCTCTGTCTGTCTCTGTGAATTTGTTAGTGAATTCGGCAGAAACTATTAGACAGAATTTGATGACATTTGGTATGGTAATAGCTTAACTCCAGAATAACATATATAATAGTTTTTATTGTGTTTTGTTTCCTTTTTTTGTATCATTAATATATTTTGAATAGAATCGCAATCTAGATTAAAATCAGAATCTGAATCAAAAGCGGGGCCAGGATTGGAATTGAAACCAAGAACGAGATCGGGTTCATGGTTAGCAGTATGACCAGTTAATATAAAATGTATAGGAATTCATTATATGTCCATGTAAGTGGAGCTGTAGGCAAAGGCTAGTCTTAAATAAAATTTTGAAATTCATTCTAACCAATTTTAATATACTAATTTCATTTTATACTAGATAATATATATGAGTGATTCATCAAATGTATCATGTTCCACTTTTGATGCAATATAAAAATCCCTGATATTATATTTACTCCATTATTTTAAGTACTAAATTGATCAAGTAATATAAATTTTGTTATAAAATCAATTTTGAATGATGCTTCTGACATGTTTATATTAAGCTTCATATTTTAATATGCCTTAAGACTCAATCAAATTCAATGCATTTTATTTTATTGCAAGTATAAAAATTTTTTGTTCAGATCCATTTTGTGACTCATGTTGAGTTATCATCTAATGTAATAAACAGTGACATCATTTTACATTGTGCACTTGGTTTAATGTTATCATGTTGCAAACATCGCCATGAAATTATGGGCATAGTCAATTATTATGATACTTGTTAGTATATTATGATACTTCTGAACAATTAATTGTAAATTAATATTTTTTTTAATACAGATATAAAACAAAATGAAAAAATATGAAAATTTTCTTCTACATCTACCTCTTGGAATATAATCATCGAAGCCTCTTTTACAACATAATTTTTACCAAAGTGTAAATAAAATCTTTGGTATTCTATTGTATATGATGTTACTACACGGAAATTCATTATTAGACACTTGCTTGACATGCATTAACATGTAGTATGCAACCCACCGCTGACCCTCGAATCTGTCCTTCCACTATGAATCCTCACCGAACAAATTGAATATTAATTTGAAAGTATTGACATATTTAATTTATCTTAGTCCACTAAATATATTTAATTTAAAATAATATTTAGCTAAGATGAATGAAATATGAACACTTGCTTAGGTGTTCCATATCTGTCAATCCTCTCAAATCAATATTCAATTCGTTGGATAAGGATTCAAAGGTCAGCAGTGCATTACATGCTGTATGTCACTGCATGTTGCAGGCAAGCGTCTAAAATCTTTGTTTTAACAATTATTTACTTTAACATAAAAAATGATAATATCAATTGTTTCATTTATATTAGTATCAATATTTTCAAAACAAATATTTTTTGAATTGCTAAAAATTTGCTCAATAATTGACATTATTTGTTTAGGCATCCATTGTAGGTGTGGTGTACCTAATAGGATACATGCAATGGAGTGTAGCTTGGCTCATTGGACCTGTGGTAATGTCTGTCTTGAGAGACCAGTGGCGTAAACAGAGCGAATACCGTCGATCACTAGCCAAAGCTGCAGCACTTAGTTCTGAAAAAGATATTGTGTTGGCAAGACTAGATGATCTACCTGCATGGGTAAATACTTATGGCGATAAGTTGCTTATGATAAAACACAAAGAAAAAATATTTTAATGGTATTAAACAAGAACTTTATAAGAACATCTAAATATGTTTTAAAAGAATTCTGTAACAAATATTTAATATATGTTTTAGGTGTTTTTTCCTGACATTGAAAGAGCAGAGTGGTTAAACAGAGTAAGAATTTTGTAATCTTTTGTATTGTAAAAATATTCTATATTTAATTAAATACTTAATTAATATTTTCTCATATTTCTCATAGATTTTACTTCAAGTGTGGCCTAATGTAAATCACTATGCTCGAACTCTGCTCAAAGAATCCATAGGACCCGCAGTTGCTGAAAATCTAGCCAATTACAAACTTAGTGGATTTAGATTTGAGAGAATGATCCTGGGCACTATAGTAAGTTGCCTTTTCATACAATTTTAAATATTTTTCACATGGTGGATGAAAGCTGTACACAAGTGCAGAAAGTGCCTAAGTAATCTATCCAAATTAATGCAAAAAGATGTAAGTCTATAAATAGTTATTGTGTTGAAAATGTTGAAGGTTAATCATTAGAAAAGTCAATATGATTGTTTTTTGGTGATGGAAAGTAATTTTATAAACCAAATATGGAGGAAAAACTCAACATTTTGATAATAAATGACACTACTTAGACAATTCTTGCATCAAATCGAAAATGGAAACCGAAGTTCATGTGAAAATTTGCTAAATTACTTGATTAAGCTTTTTGTATCTTTCAAAACAAAAAGACAATAATCAGTTTATACCCTTTAGAAAAATGATGATGAATAAATATATTTTAAGAACTTATCTTTATTAACAACAGGCACGGGACATGTGTAAATATTTTGAATTGCATTTTTTCTGCCTTATCTCGATAATGATGTCACTTTTGAAAGTGACATTATTACACAGATAAGGCATGCAATATTATTAATTAACAGATCATTAACTGCATCTGAATCATATAACAGACTTATTTTGATTGATTACAGGCTCCACGAGTAGGCGGCGTGAAAGTCTATGATAAAAATCTTTCCAGAAATGAAATCATTATGGATGTTGATTTATTGTAAGCTATTTTATCATTGCTCAGTTTGTTCGAATGCAAATGAAAACAATTGCTGACGATTTCGTTTGACTGTTTTATGCAAATGTATGTATGTATTGCAGTTACGCTGGAGACTGCGATATCTCTTTTGTTCTTGGAGCCATCAAAGGTGGAATAAAAGATTTACAGGTACAAATTTAAGCATATCTGTTTATAAGTGGATTCAATTGCCTTATCTGTTTCATTCACATTAACCAGATTAACACTTGTAAAGATAAAATTGATAAGCATGAAGTTTGGAGATAAGTTTTCAGATAATATTCCATCTAATTTAGTTTCAAAAATAAGATTTTTAATTTTAAAAGTATTGTTTATATTTTAATTTAGTGAATATTGCAAAAGAATGTCATTAGTTAGACATAAATAAAATCTTTTCATAGCAATACAAAATAAATAACATAATATATACCAATGCATATGACTCGCATATCTTAGTCAAGTATCACTATTTGAGTCAAATAGATAACAAAAAAACTACTGATTAATAACCAGTTTTATTTTAAATTAAAATTTGTTACCTTCAGATTCATGGTATGGTTCGTGTAGTAATGAAGCCATTAATTACTAAAATACCTTTGGTTGGTGGTCTTCAAATTTTTTTCTTAAACAATCCATCCATCGACTTTAACTTAGTGGGAGCTGTGGACATATTGGACATGCCAGGCTTCAGGTAGGTATATTGATACAAAAAAATAAAATAAAATAAAAGTATGTATAATTTATAATTACGTTTCTTATTAGCGACATCTTACGGCGCTGCATAGTGGAACAAGTTGCGGCCATGATGGTCTTACCCAACAAACTGCCAATCAAGTTGAGTGATGAAGTACCAACTGTAGATTTACGTATGCCAGAACCTGAGGTTAGTTTAAATGGGTATTAAAGAAATGATTATTATGTCTATTTATATATATTAGTATGTATATCCTACAGTTATATCCCACAACACATCAAATGGGATATCTTAGCGAGTGAAAAATTAAAATAATGATTTTGTCTATTGTCTTCAAAAATCTATAATTGAATTTATTTTGTCAAAAGAGATTTCAAACTATTCATCTTAATTTTTCATCTGCCGTACATGATATTATGACCATATTGTATAATAATATACTATGGTATTTAATATTATATGAAAATGAATTCAGAAATAAGAAATATTGCATTATTAAAAAATATGTCATTTAAGTCATAGCACAGGAAATTCGCAATTAATTTATTTTGCCAAATGAAATATGCAAATATTGACCTTCATTGTATGAATTTCATCCATACAGAGTTTTCATTATTTACAAAGCAGTATTATATTATCAATAATAGAAGTGATTTAATTTTTTCAGGGAGTATTGCGTATACATCTTGTTCAAGCTAAGAATCTAATGAAAAAAGATATCTCCATGTTAGGTATGTTGAATTGTTTATTGCTATTATATGTACATACATAGATATTGGGATGGCCGAAATAGTGGTTTGACGAACATCAAAGATTTGGCTATGCTCTTGGCCGAAATACTGAATATTCGGCCGCCGAAAATTGCTGAGTGATGTGTGCATTTCGTGAGTAAGTAATAAAACGTCATCAACTTATGATTATGAAATTTTTCATTAAGATAGCAATTTGGCTGTGCAGTAAGGAAATGAGATCTTTAGCAGTTGAACTTAAAAATGGTGCAACTGAAATAGTATCCTAACTTGACAAAATTTGGCTAAGATTTATTTATCAGTAATGTAGTAGTGAGCAGTAAGTAATGTATAAGTGAGAAATTATTTACAGAAGCTCGGAAAAAAGTGCACTCATTTGCTATTAAAAAATGCTGATAAATGTTTTTATTTACAACTTATATAAGTATAATTTTGAGTACTATGTGCTTTTTTTTTTCATTATTAGAAATTCTATTTAAATAGAATACAGGAATTACAAAAACAAAATTGCCAAACAAGCTACATTCTACCAGATAAGATGGTAATTCGTGGAAATCCATAATAGATGCTTGCCTGCAACATGGAGCATACAACCCACCGCTGACCCTAGAATCTTCCCCTTCACTACGAATCTCTATCCAAAGAATAGAAAATTGATTGGAGAGGATTGACGGATATAGAACACCTAAACAAGTGTTAATTCTATAATTATCTGAGGATGTGCCAAACAGGCACATCCTCAGGAAACTGCAGACAGTCACATCTAGCATAGTGGATATTGACATGGTGGATGCTGCACGTTAATGCATGTTGCAGGCGTCCAATAAGCCACATTTCGAAGTGTAGCAGATTTAATCATGGATCTTTTCGCAAATATGCATAATCTCTTCCCTCTAAAACAATTTTGCCAAAGAATCCATGGCCATTGAAGTAGCCGTTTCTGAGTAAAATAGCTTTAATATAAATTCTATAGAATAAATCATGTAAGTGCTAAGGTTATGTTATTAAATATAATTTATTTAATTTTGAACTTAATAATATACATTTACAAATGTATTTTCCTTTTGTTTTTGAAGTGTATAAAATAAGCATATAAAAACCTAAATGTGGGGGCTCTCTCTCAAGAATAAAGTTTTTTTTTTCAATATAAATAATTCAAAGTAAGGAATAAAATGAAAGAGATTTTAAATGTCTTAGAAAAAATATTCATTTATTAAAAATTAATTACATAGTGAATTATAAATTATAAAAAAAAATTTCAAGAGCAAGAAAGAGATGAAAGGAGAGAGATAGTTTTGAGAGGGCTTGATGTATTTTCGTTATGTTGCGATTTTTATCACACAACTCCTACCGCAACATTATAATCTATGTAACAATTAGTAATATAAATATTACTAATTATTTTCAAATTGAAGAATTGGGAAGATTCTTTTATTTTTCTTAAATATGAAATTAATTTAGTCTGAATATACAGGGAAAGGTAAATCTGATCCATATGCTATCATATCTGTGGGCGCACAGCAATGGAAGACTAAACACATAGATAACAATGTAAATCCACGATGGGACTTCTGGTGTGAGGTTAGTACCTTAATGGCTTCTTAGTCGTTAAAAAAATTGGTTTATAAATTTGGATGCATATGTGAAAAGTAAATAGAGGCAAGGTTTCGATAACTTTGGTGTAAAGAAGGGTGTCGAATAATCTTTACTATGTTATGTGATGAAAAAGACAAATTTTTGTAGCATGATATTATACAAACTAGAGTTGAATTCGTTCTAAATTAGGTGGCATAAAGAATTGGTCTCCTGTGTGTGTTTTACTCTACACACTACAAAAAAATGTCAGCACAAAACTTAGTTGTTTCTGTATGCACACCTGATTTAGTTTTATGTAGTTTTTTCAAAAGCAACATTGCGATAATGAGGGACAAAAAAAAAAGTTGATGTTCATACTAGCAGTTTATTTCTAAAACAGATGGCAAATTCTCTTACGGTACTAAAAAGAATAAGATTTAAATTTTAAAATTAATATTACAAAAATTGACAGCGGCGTGCATATCAATAAAAAAAAAAGTTGGAATAGTGTGCACCTGATACTTTGGACTATAAGTTTATATGTGCAGCAAAGAAGTGGGAGATGTTAAAAGATTATTAACCTTTGCTATTCATCGCGTGGAGCTAACTGTGTAGTAGTTTTCTTTTGATATTAACAAAAAAAGTGAAACATTAACAATACAATGTTGCGTCTAGTGTTTAGTGCAAAACATGCACAAAAGACATAGTAACACTTACCTTTTCGAGGTACCTGCTTGTGATTTTCATGGGATTTATTTATATTTTATTACTTATGGTATTTTCGTTTATTCTTTCATATGCATATCATTGCAAATATTAATAGAAATAACATGGAAATGGTACTTTCGTAATCTTGGTGCATTTAATTGGTTAGATAATTATTTAGCAATAATTCTAAGCCATTGAAAGGAGCAGGGAATCAAACATTTCTTTATTTAAAGAATAAAATGCAATCAAAGTAATTATTTTTTTTTATATTAGTATTTTGCTTTTCATATTGCATTGATTGAGCATTACAAACCATTTCACATCCAGAGCGCATGTGCCACACACACAAGACGACAAACCACATAGTTGTATTACTTGAGAACTTGCTTTTTGCTGTTCCTTGTCTACAATATTTTTGAGATGGAAAAAAAATATTACAATTTAAATTTTATATTCTTTTAGAACTAACTCAAACATGCATAATATTATCAAAATTTTGTCAGGAAAACATACAAAATTATATCATAACTCTAACAGTTACATAAGTCGAGTCTAGTCTAAACTACACCTATATGGTCCTGCAAAACATTTCCTCAACTTTAGTCAATCTCTTTTATTCATCTGAACTGAAAATTAAATATATACAATTTATACTGAATTGTATTAATTCTGTTCTTACATAAAACTATCACTACTGCTGAATGTAAATTGAATGTAAAATTGAACTGTGATTTGAATGCGTTTACGGTATAATCAACACTTCCTGAACATTAAGCAATTAAAATTATTCATTTTTCTCTTAACCATTTACATAATTGTTGACCTCAATAATATTATACAGGGTAAGCTGCACTTACAAATGTATTTTATGTTTTGATGGTACTATTCATTGTGACTAACTTGACAGGAGCTACGTAAATGAGAAACTGATAAAACATGGTGTAATAGGTATTTTTACTAGTTTACAGTTTTAGTACAACAATTATATTTTCTTGCAATTCGCTATTTATACAGCCTTTTATCGCTTACTGCTCTTTTATTTTCCTTTATAAAAGGCTTTTGATTAATTTGTTTAGCTTAAGGATTAGTCGCGTTGGAAAATAGATAGATTCTTACATAAATAATAACATTTATAGTTGTGAATATGATTATGTTTTGCTCCTATGGTATGGTTGGACGTTTGACATCAGGCGCGTATAATGCAAACGCTCGGGCAAGCTCTCGAAATCGAGGTCCTCGACAAGGACGAGGGCAACAATGATGACAAACTGGGCAGGTAAGTCGGTGCGGCGGAGGTCCATGGGAGCGGGAGCTGGTGGTGGGGCGGCTAGTTGCATGATGGTGCAACGCTATACATTATGGCGCATGGGTCTAGCTGCATTGCATTAAGAGTTTCTGTGTTGTCGGAGCGATAAAGCTTTTATTGAAATAAAACAAGATCCAAAATAGTTATGCTAATTTTATAAGTTCGACGTCATTATAGCGACAACATTGAAACCGTGAAATAATACATTGCGCACGATGTAGTAGTCACTGTGTAGTAAAATCGCTATTTCTAAAAATTCTCGCTTCTTCCCATACGATCATACATAAATAGAACCATTGTATGCTTTTGCTTTTATCACATTCATATTAAACATAAATATGTTTGACTGTCTGAAATATATTAATTTTCTTAAAATATTTCAGATAAAGTTATAGTTTTTACTAATAGTGTCTAATGGTAAGACTTCGCAATTCCATTGTGAGGTGGGAACTATTTACATTAAAGAAATTGTATTTATTAAAAAGTACTCGAATTGTGAACGTCACGAAAATTGATACTTGCGCATCACGTGATTTTACTCGCACAGTAACCTGTTTATAGACTAATTGGTTACTGCGCAAGTGATATCATGCTATGTTCAGGCTTTAATTTTCATGGCATTGATTGCAGGACCGATGTCTCGATCTGGAAGAGCTTTAATGTGACACAAAAACAATTTATAAAATTGAAGAATTTGTAATTGCGTTATAATATTTCAATATCATTTATTTTCGCTTCTCCAACATAGGATTGGACATGGGATTGACATAGGATTTTCTTGAATTTAAATTAGTTTTCATTTTTTGCACAACAGTTTGAATGAAATGAACAGTATAAAACGTAAAACTTACACTCTTTACATGTCAATTGTTATCAAATTATTTTCAGATAAAAATGATCTTTGACAGAATTAATGTATCTATTTGTCTTCAAATTATATCTCGTGAAATGATACCCGTTTGTTAATTTAATAAGGCCCACCAACAGGACAATGTCGCTTAATATATTCATAGTGTGTGAGGTGCGCTCGTCTTCCAATAAACACGCACGGACGAGTGATTAATGTGTCAATATAATTTGTCCTAAGGCGATAATAAGCTCAAGAAAGAGCCAGAGGTTGGCGTGCGAGCTGTGGGACTGGGACCCGGGCATGGGCATTCAAAACGATGATTTTCTGGGCAGGTCCGTCCCGTATTTGATTTCTTGGGCTAAATTTTTTTTTTTTTGAAGGTGTTTCGTGTGTATGCAGTTAGTTGCATGGTTCTCCAAATCATGGGATGTTTGAATGCATTTGGAATTTCGTATTATCATATTTTAAATGATAATGCCCCAATTTCTAAAATCACATCTTTTTAATAACTGTAAAAGAAATTTAAAAAGTCAAAGAAAATTATACTTCTTATAATTTGTACTATATGCACACTGTATGATGTATTGTAATTTACTTTAATAACAAATGAGGAAATAAAAAGACTAATATGTTGCAACAGAATTGTTCTATTCAGTACAGACATTAGTAGTTGCTATATTGTTGTTCTTAGAATGAAAGTTACCTTAAATATTTGAATTTGTTGTCGTTTATTGGAATAGGCCAATTGAAGGATTGAAGAATTAATAAAAAATGATTTTGAGAATCATTTCTTTTTGCTGTTTGTCTTAACTTTTTATTGTTTGTTTGTATTTGAAAGGTGTTTTTACACAATTACTTTGCTTTTATAAATTGCTGTTGCAATTAGGAATTAATAATTTTTGGTTTCTCAGAAATATACCAGCCAACAGCTTAGGTATATGATAGTTACATAGGTGTTATAATCATAATAACATTCATTATTTATATTTTTTTATAAGACTAATCAGCAATTAATACCGCTATGTAATAACTACATACATAAATTATTTTTATTTATCATTAGTATTGTATCTCAAATGGTGAATAAAATGATGTAATAAAGTTTATTTTTGATGTGTGTTTGTATATAACATACAAACGCCCGTTGAAAAGGTTTTGATTGTACTTTTCAAAATATATTGCCCCCAAAAAATAATTCAATTCCAAATGCTTTTCAGCGGCATATTAGATAATTTCTACCAAACGGGGGTGCCAGAGAGCAATAATTAGCTTCAAAAGTTTAATTTTTTTTTTATCCACCGTTTTTTACTCACAAGCTATGGATTATTAACCTGTAACACGCTTCGGGGCGTTATTTGGACTTTTTAATGCCTTCATCAGCGGCAGAAAAAAAAAGGTGGGTGTGTATATAACAAGTTGTTTTGTGTTGTGTCGTCTGTGGTGGCAGGGCGTGCTTCAGGTGGGCGCCGGCTCGCTGCTGGTCCGCCTGTACGACTGGGACCGCACCGGGCGGGACGAAAAGCTCGGCAGGTTTGGCGCTATTGATAAAGCACCTGGCCGTTGTCCGGTGATCATGTGCCTTGCCTCCACTCTATAAGGAATCATAAACGACTGTCACGATATACGATTTGCTTATTAACTTTTAAAAGTGATTGTATTTATTATTGTAGTACTTTTTCATAAGTATTGCTAACAACAATGTAATTAAGAAATTAATTTTGGTTTTGTTTAGATCGTCTATTATATATAAATACAATAGAGTCTCGCTAATTCGGACAGGCAAAAATAAGGTCTTTGGCGGATCACCAAAAGAAACTTTGTTCTGCAATATTTTAAAGGTAGCTAATACAGAAACATTCCTATGTTTAACTTTAGTTTCCTTAATTGCATATCGAAAGATACAAGTGGGACGGGTAAGGTAGACAAGAGTAAATAAAAAAATTAATCAGTCTGCGCGTTTGACATGATGTCTGTAAAAACAGAAACTTAATTGTCCCCCGATCCTCCCGCGAATGTTCCCCGCCACCTCCAACATCTATCCGGATTTCAGCGATCACCGCCAGAGGTCTGTATTAGCGAAGCCCTACTATACTGCTATATTTAGGTCAGTAATTATATTTCCTTGCTGTAAATATTGAAGTATTTCATTAGCCATATATATTTTAGTTACGATGGGTTTTAAAAGAGAATCCTTTTCTTCAAGAAACATAAAATGGAAATAGTCCTCATCAAGTGGAATACTTTTTGTTTAAAATCCACATACTTATAGTTTGCAAGTGAATAAGTACATCTCAATTGTAGTTTAAAATTTGTTGTCATTCTTTAGTTAATATCATAAACTAAGATTTTAAAATGATTATATTTATATCTACATATTTTATATTTATGATGTTATTTATCAGACGGAAATTAATAATTTGCTATGGTCAGATTTTTTTTTGTAAATATATACATACTTGTTCAAGTTATAGCAGCCTTTGAATTGGCATTCTTCATATTCCCGACATTGTTGGTTCGTCTAATTATTGCTAAATACACAGACGGTGAAAAGTTTTAACCATTTTTTTTTGCATGTACGATATTTTTAAAACCTATAATCTGTACCTGTATAATTTTATAATCATTGCAGGGTATGTCAATAACAAAATTGTTTACGCATCAAAAAGTCGAGAGACGTAAGGTCCGTTGACCTAGTTTGTCAACTTCGCTCTCCTGTCCAAGATCCGTTAAACACAAAAGTAAATCTGCGAATTAATCACGTAGAATAACGACAAGCGCTATTTTGTTGAAGCTACACAAAAACTTGGGTGTCAACTCGTGAACAAAAATTACATACAGTTCTATGCGGTATGCGTGAAATATAGGTTGTTGTTAATGCTCGCGTTCGTTTATTTATTGATTATCGATTTTAACGATCAATTTCTGCGTCGGGTGACATTTCTCTCGCACCGAATTGCATATTGGAAGTTTCTTCTATTATACGTCTCTGGTGAATGTGCTTTCTTTATTTAAGAGAATATTACACACGAATCCAGGATCCCTCGTAATATTTATAGCCGAAAGTTAATGATAGAATTTCCATTTTAGTAAATATATTATTGTAAGCTTGGTATTTGTTGAATATCTACCATCTAAAAGTAAATTTTTTATTCATAATTTTACCAAATTTTTTTAAATATCAAGTTTTTTGTCTAAATAAACTGCTAAATCAAAAGTGTTGCATATGGTAAGGACTATACCTGCAGATTTTCTAAGTCATCCGATTTTTTGCACACCCATCTTATATTATTGATTAGATATGATAATTATATTATATGTTAAATACGACTCTACAATATTGAGCCAGACGATGAATGTTTCATTAACTGACTCACGTAATCAATTACGTGACCTTTATTAAGTAATTATTTTTATGTTTGGGAACGAAATACGATTCGTATATCGTAGACAGTTAAGGCACACGCATATCAACAAACACGTCATGACTATAATGGAATTAACTAATCTATTGACATTAACTCCTTTTATGTATAATATTTAACATGCGTCCGTTTTAAAAACATTAACACAACTCATAAAATTCTAGAATGTTACATTTTTTTTCACTTGTGTAATTTTTATACTTTTGAGGGTCCATTTTTCATTATATCTATTGATTTTTATTCAACAAGAATGCATATTTCATTCCACTGTTAACACTGAATTGTTCATTTTAAAAATTTCTAATAAATTTTGGCTAACTTTTGCTTTTTCATCATTAATTTGCACCTATTATTAGCAGCTTTCAATGTTTTTGCTTAATTCAGTGTAAGCGTACTAAATTATCAGGTTTGTGGGACATTTTCATAATTTTGAGATATGTTTTAAATAAACATATTACAGTACTATAATTAGATTGGAACAGTAATCAAAATGCTATAAAATCTTTTAGATGTTCACTGGACATTTCCCAAGTTGTGCGATCTGGCAGAATGGATACAGTGAGTATTTATATACACAATTTCTGTATTTACAAAAAATATGTATATTGTTAAATTGTATTAAATGAGTTAATGTTGATATTTGATACATATAATCTTTGTTTGTAGTGGCAAACATTACAAGAAGCGAAGCATGGTCAAGTACATTTACGTCTCTCGTGGCATCGTCTCTCTTCTGACATTGAAAATTTGAAACAAGTCTGTATTATTTCATTTTTGCCCCTTATATCCTATTTTACATTTATTGATATTTATTTTTATTTTTTTGTTTTACCAGGCATTACTGGAAACACAATTGGTGAAATTTGCAGAGCTGAGTACCGCCGTCTTGTCTGTTTATATTGATTCTTGTAAGAAATTGCCTGTGAGTATAGTCTTTAAGGGAATCAATCGACATGGAACACACTAAGGACATGGCTATTACAATTCTTGGATTCTCTCTGTTACTTGCATATTAAAATATTTATGAAAATTTATTCATACCTCACAAAATCTTAGTAAACAGTAATTAAGAAATTTTCTCTTTTCAAATTTATAAATAGCTATCTATGTAAACTTAAATCATAAAAAAAATGGTAACTTGCGATATTGTCAATTATCATTTTTTATTCAAGTGCACTGATATTGTTTTTTTGGATAACTACAAAAATTACCACTATATGTATATTTTAAATTGTCAGATAGAGAGAGCATAAGGAGGTCGTAACGTCACTGCGACGCCACATAAAATATATTTAACCTCTATTTGCAAGAAAGATATAGCAAAGAATCTTTGTTGACTTGCATTTCATTTTTCGATTTAAAGAAATTTATTTCTCAAAGAATGCATATATTATACAATAAAATTCAGTTATAGAGAAATTGTAATTGCAATTAATTCTTTATTTTATTTACAGAATGCTAGGACACAGTCGCGACCCGACCCGTATCTGACGGTGACGGTGGGCAAGAAGACCGAAAACTCTGCTGTTCAGATGCGTACGGACAGCCCCGTCTACGAAATCGGTTACTCGTTTTTGGTGCAGAACCCCGAAATTGATAATCTGGAAATTAAGGTTTATTCTCACTCTTTTATTTGGATATTTTTCATATGCATGTATTTATTTATTAGAATCAACATGTTACAACTGTCGATCAACATATTAGTAATATGCTTACAGACTTATTTTGTGGATTGAAAACCGATTCTGAACATAGGACTGCAATGTTCGCAGAGCGTTTTGTCCTTAAGGAGCTACTCTGTTTATAACTATTCTCTTAGACAATGCGCTTATAAGTTTCCTTAGAGACCATGAACTTGGGTAGACCAAAGTATACAAAACTATAGATAGTTACACTAAATTACAATTTGTAATTTTTGTTTAATTAAGTTCAATTAAGTATATAATAATGTAATAAATTTAAGCCTAGGCCATATTTTCCATAACTAGTTAATAGATGATGCACTTTTTTGATTCTTTTAAATTACGCTTTTTTAATAACCTACAAAAATTATATACATACCTATATAAAATACTATGCTCCTACTCGTATCTTATTACTACACTCCAGAATAATTACAGTTTAGTACTCAATCTACTGCAAGGGTTGTTTATCTAAATATGAATAATGTTCAATTAATTTTAATAGTATTATAAACATTATAAAAGAACATTTTTTAAACTCAAAGCATATAGATATAGGGCAAAATATGTAAGAAAACATTTAATATTAATTCATCACGACAGAAGTGCACAGTAATTTTTTAAGGTTATTTGAAATATAATAACTATGAAATACAATGTTATTTGATTCCATAGATATAGGATTGTTTTATATATGGATATAAGCCCATTGTTTCAAGTTCCATAAAAAATGTTTCGTAATATGTGTAACAACAATACATTCGAGTAATAGTCGACATACCTACTTGTTTTTCTAGTTATAGGTGATGTAAGTGCTTATATTTCTATGTGCGGTAAACATGGAAAACAACATAGTTTTTCATCTGTAGTGCAATGCCTTATAATAACGGCTTCAGAATCCTACAGTGAGCATATTCCGACTTGCTCTTAGCCAGTTTTTTTTTTACTAAAAATGTCTTAATCTTTGTATTCCACTTAAGGAACATTTTGTGTCATTCAAAAATATTGGGGATTTTTAGGTTCTGGATCAGAAGACTGGTAGCGTGTTGGGACAGCTGGTTTATTCCATTGTTACACTTTTGAAACAACCTGATCTCACCATTATTACACAACCACTTATGCTGCAGAAGTCAGGTCCAGAATCCAAGATCATCATGTCTATGTGCCTTAAGGTATTTTATTATTCCAAGTTAATCAACTTTATATTGCATTTAAAACTTCATTGTAATCTATTTATATGTATATATATATATATATATATATATATATATATATATATATATATATATATATATATACATACACACACAAAGAATAACTATAATCTCATATTCCTATTAAATAACATTTTGAGTCTCATATACTGTTTATATTAATTAAGGAAAACCTGTGTCAAATATTTTATACTCAATCTATACAAATTGTAAAATAATTGTATTATTTTACAAACAGATATTAAAAGAAGCAGTACATGAAGATCAGGCAGGGGATGAAGAAAGTGTTGAAAAGCTGCCTGTTGAGGGTCCAACACCTGCTGCACCTGTAGTATCTGCTCCTACACCTGATAGTCTAGATGCTGGTATGCCACCAACTGCAGATAATGGTCCAGGTAGATATTTAAAATACGTATTTGACATGATTCCACCACTTTACTAAGAAACAGAGAGCCTTTACATGTTTTCAGTCAATGACCTGCATCCGTATAATTAGACAATCTTGTGAAGTGAAGAAAGGCTGAGTAAAAACTACTGTCATGTCACGCACATTTTAAGTTGATGTCTTTTTATACATAAATCTCTGTATTACATTTGTACATTTTAGCTTCAAGATAGTTCTTAATAGAAAATTGTCAAGAACTCACCCTACTTTATTGGCATTGTCCTCAATCTGATTTCATAATTTATATACTTGTAAAATTTAGACTCACTTTCCTTTCAAATTTTAAACAGTCTTACTTGACAAATTTATATTGATAGAATGTTATGGTTTATGATATCAAAGAATATTATAGCATTTACATTCATGAATATCAATAACACTAGTTAACATTATAACATCAATTAAATTTTGATTCTAGTTTTGGCCAGGTACTTTTTTATTTCTTTTTTTTTTCAATTGAACATATTTTGTATTTTATAGTGAAGATTTAAAAAAAATGTTTTTTGCATTACAGAAAATATTGCTGCAGAGCCAAAACCAGCATATGAACCTGCACCTGACAGTGCATCAGAAAACTCCGTGCCTTTGGAACAAATCATTAATAAGGAATCTGGTTTGTGTTCAACAAAGATTATTGCTTTCAGTAATTAATAATTGTGTCTGTTCTCTTTTAATGTATAATTTAAAAAAAACTCTCCTAACAGGTAAATATTTAAATTAAATTAAATTTTATTAAGATGTATAAATTTACATAGCAAATTAATCTACTACTGCGCCTTGCAGTTGTTGTGGTGATTTCAGTAAAACAAAGGAAGCATGACTCCCGTCAGACTTGTAAGGTGCTATCTCTATCATGTGACTCATATAGCAATGACAAAAGAAGATGGCCTTATACAAAGTCAAACATTTTTGACTGTTTTTTTCTTCTTACCATTGTGTAATAGACCTAAAGTTTATCATATACCATTATTTTGCAATAAAAAAAACTACTTAACCTAAGGTTTCTTTGCTTAGTTACTTTTTGTTTGTTCAGATATACCACAGGAAGCACAACAGTCTTCTGTTCCTGATTCGCCGAAACTAATTCATAGAACATCTTCTATAACTACGTTAGTTTTATTTATTTTTATAAGGACGATATTCAATAAATGACATTCATTATTTAATCTTATCGCATGCTATTTGATATGAAAATTAAATAATTTACTGTACAACGCACAAATCTTTGATAGTGCACGAGGCTTTGATGATTATGAAATTAGTGAAACAAAGCGTCGCATTGGCGTAAAATAGGGACGCGGGAGAGAAGGAGGTCTCAGGGGTGCGCGTCGCATCTTTCGCAGGCAATTTATGAGTGGTAAATTCGTGCGTTGTACTGTATATTGTTTCATCCTAGAAAGCTTTATTATAATAATGAAAGATCTCAAACAGAAAAGTGACATTCATTAGGAGTTTGTTATATGAACAAGCAATAGAACACATTTATTAACAAACATCTGATGTATATGAAGTTGGCAATTGGATACAAAATTCACATCGCTTGTTTATGCCTGGATTATTGTTTGTAAATACGACAAGGATCCAAGTAAATCCGGAATATTGCAATAAAGATGTTATGTAACATCTTCTTACAAATAAGCATAATCTTTTCTTGTTTTAGACTGGTTATAGTTTAGCAATATTGTAATAAATTTAGAATAAAAAAATTGAAATGAAATTAATAGCATTGCCGTCCTCACAACCCTGCTCATGGAAATTGACTTAGCAAGCAAACGTTGGTTATATGTGGTTGATGCGTATCACGGAATAACTAACATTTAGTTATTTGCCTCAAAATTATACATTAATTAGTTTGAGATTTATAATTAAATAATCTTCCGATTCTCTTCGTCTCTTCCATTTGCCACATAATTTTCTGAATGAAATTATTAGGATGCTTATTGCATTTTTCTCACATATTAATCAACAATATTTAACACACTTTTTTAATCCATGGTGGCCAAGAGGTACTAGGTTTCAATTCTAGGTATGGACAAATTGACTTAATGGTTTATTTGACACAAGCTATATGCTATTGAGATTTCTCTAATAAATTTCAACTACAAGGGGACTCATCGAAAAAAAAAAGACGTCGCCGCCCGTACGTGCTTAGTTGCTCTTTATTTATTATTTACCTACGTGTGTCTAAGAAGTCATAGAACATGCTATTAAAAAAAAATCTTGCAGATGATGAACAGTGAGGTCTTAATAATAAACACTAATAATTAGATTTAAAATTAGTTTTTTACATTTTAATTTATTTCATTAATCAGTCTTGATAATAGACAGTGACTTCGCTAGGAATGGGTTGAAGGTACTTTAATAGCTTGTAAATTATGATTTGTTATGAGATTAACAATAAATATGGAAATAAAATTAATAAATATTTTTGAAAAATTTCTGTTAATAATCAATCAATACTCAAGTGCCCTCTTAGGCGTCCTAAAATAAATGCAAACTGTATATAGCTTTGGCGTTACGTACGTCACCAGCTTGCTACCGCGTTTTACATGACGGTTAACGTTAAGCCACGCATACACCATCGGCTGCTATTTAAGATGTAATTTCTAAGAGTGCTCAATGCTGTTTATTTCATAGAAACTAACAATTTAATGATTATAGTTCTTTTTGAAAACTTATTCTAAAAATAAAGAGAAAGTTATACCTATTTGGAAAAAAAACGCATAATTGTATCTACACTCTAAAGGCTTAATTTAATTTCGTCTGCCGTCCTATAGCAAGAGTGACAGCCCAACTGTCAATCCTAGCACATCTGTATTTTTTAAGATCGCCTGTCTTTGATAATGTATGCATAATTTAATTTAACCCAAATTATAAATAACAAAAAATCTTTTACGAATCATCCAAAAACAATGACAAAAACAAAATTTATGAAAAAAGAAGGGCACTTGAAACATTGAAAAGAATAGAAAAACATGACATGGAAGACCTAAATAAAGTCGATCTGTATTGGAAAATAATTTACATGCTTCTATGATATTGATGTAACTATAGATCCAAATTTGTGTACTTAAATCCTCCCTTATTTGGTTTATAAATTAATAAGCATTTATATATATGACTTCTATTTCAGTTATGTTGAACAGTTTCAATTAGTATTTTTTTTTATTAGAGTAATAAATGAAGCAGGATTCATCACAAAAATATTTGTTGAAAATTTATAACTCAAAACATCTTACATTTAAAAACTATTTTGATATATCCAAATGGTAGTTATTATTAAAGTTTTTATTCTCGCTTTAGGTCCGCAGGGGAGGCTGGACTCGGCCGCATTTTGCTCTCGTTGCGCTACAGCATGCAGCATCAGATATTATATGTTGTTGTACACAAAATTATGTAAGTGTTTTGCAATCAATTCGTTCAATTTCGCCACACATATATGTGCTGCAATGTATCGTTTTCGTCCAGGAATATACCGTTGAAAGATCCAAGCAACGTGCCGGACCCTTACGTCAAGCTGTACCTGTTGCCGGGCCGCTCGAAAGATTCCAAACGAAAGACTGCGGTAATTATATATTTCAATACATTAAAAATAAGTATACATTCTAAAGGCGGCCGAACGCACATTTCTTGACAAAAACAGGTGTTGAACAAAAAGTTACGCGTTTTAGCGTTTTAATTGAAACACTCATTTTTTCACTTTAGGCAGCTTTATCAATATTTTGACTTCGTAGAATTTATTGCTCTGTTTAGAAGTTATTTTTTAATTCAAAGTTTAATGAAGTTTCTCAATGTTTAATTTTATTAAATTATGAAATGTTATTACATATGTTATAGGTTGTGAAAGACAACTGCATGCCGGAGTATGATGAGCAGTTCGAGTGGGCCATACCACTGGCTGAGCTGCATTCGCGCCAGCTCGAGGTGACAGTGGCGACGCACAAGGGTTTTCTCGGCGGCAGTCCCGTTATTGGACAGGTTTTATTCTTCTATATTTAAATAGGAAAGCAATTGTTAAATACAATTGTCAGGAGTACCCTCAAATATTTTCGATACATTTAAATAATCACTGCTATTTCGAACCATATTTTTCTCAAGACATTCGAAGTATTGAAATGTGATTCTGCCGAGGCCCTTTATTTTGTATCTTTCGTTTCTTGAAATATAAAAATGACGTGAGACATTGAAGTGTAATGCACCAAAATAAGAAGAAAACGAATGCACAATATATTCATTTAGAATTTCCAATTTCAAATAGAGTACCATGCATGAAATCTTACCGCTCTGAATTGCCTGCGCATGATGCGATCCGTAGGTTCAATGTTCCCCGATACTTCTTTCCCGTTTTCCTATTTTATGCCATTACGACGCTTTCGTGCTTAACTTCACAGCGGTAGTTTCTTGCGTTGTACTGTACTAATATCTATCTATATCAGTTGTGTGAATGAAAATTCATTCGGTCATTCTGCATACATATTACTAGAATAATTGTTGTGATAGTTGAATGAACCTTTTAAATGGTTGTTTCAAATCGATTTATAGTGTGCAACTTTCATAATATGTTCATGTTTCTTATAATACAAGGATAAATTAATTTTTATTATATTTCAGGTTGTAGTTCACCTCAACCAGTATGACTTCAGGGAAGCGAAAACATTGTGGTTCGATCTGATGCCAGAATTAATGAGAGAATAATAATATGAAGTGTTTATACGATTTCTTACTAAATGCACAATAACAAGCTTTTAATGTTGAATATAAATGTTTTATGAATTTATGTAAAAGTTATTTTTATAATCATTACATTGTGTTATTGTTGTAATTTTGCCATATTTTATGATCTGATATTTATTAAATATTTTGCAAAAATATGATCTTTATAAAAATAATTTAGAAAAATCAGGAAAGTAATATTAATTTATTTGTTTGTTCAAAGACACATCTTATGAAAGTTAATTTATATTACGTATAAGCTTGCTCAGAGAAAAATCTTATGAGAATTTTGTACTTATGCTTTGTTTGGTTTATTAACTATTTTATTTTTGTATTTGTAGCATTAAGTATCAATTTATGTGAGCCTTATGATATTGAGCTTTTTGCATTTATTTCATTCTTATCAGTCATGTGCTTTTTATGAGCTAAAGAATAATATTAAGAGGATAGGCATTCTTGAAAATTGTGTTAGTTCCTTGATGGTTTGTCAAAAAAAAAAAAGAAAATGACGCTTTTATATTTTTTATTATATTTTTACAGTCAATTATAAATTGATAAAGCCTAACACTTGTATGTGTATGTTTATACTAATAAAATCTATAACAAAATCAAATCTTTTATTTCGCCTAGACACAATGCTAAGCGTCAAATAAACATATGTGATTTACAGTGAGGAATTTTAAATTTACAGTTTTAAAATAACAAATTATGATAGTATTTTTTTTTCAATGTAATGTGTCTTTTTCCTCTTGAAGATTCAAAAAATAATCCAACAGGTGGCAGCACTGGTAAGAGGTATAAATTCGATTGTCCTACAAACTAATATTAAATATACATTATGAAATAAAATTAATGTAAGATGTAACTGGAGCGGAATAAAAAATTGTAAAAGTATTAGGCTGTTTTGTCCGCAATTATAAACGACGGCTTGCACGTTGTGGTTTAGATGTTTCAGGTTATAAATGTAGTAAAGTGGTTAATCGTAGCTAACAATTTGTCTTATATATTGTTACAAATATATGGATTTTATATAATGCATATTTTATATTCAAGAATCGATGGTGATAATAAAAAAATGACAAAATGTAAAATTACTCACATGAAAGTACTTAACCCAATTCTAACTTGCATATTTTCTTCTAGTGATCGGGAAATTTTCCCATCCTGGGCTATTCTTTGTAATTTTTATTGTTACAATTTGCACTTAAATGACTCTCCTATCTGATGAAGATGAATGAAAACTAGAAAGCACTTCAAAGTGGAAGGCAATATAGTTTAAGTGAATGCAAATTATTTGTTATATAACTTAGGAGAGATGTTTTTCTTTAGAGCAACTGTGATGAATAAATTAAGTATACTTATTGAAATAATAGTAATAAAATTACTAAGGTTCAGTGTCCAGTATGTAAATTTAAAAACTATTCCCACATTTATTACTTTGATTTATAAACCTGAAAATTAGACAGTTGTGATGAATTTACATGTACATAAAGATTTATAAAGTGAAAGAGGAGCTAAAATGTATCTTAAAGAAATTTTAACAGTTAGCTGTCCAATGAAATGTAAATATCTGAAAAAGTCAATCGTTAATTTTATTCATAAAAAAAAATAACAAATAAATAATGATCATGGTAAAAAACAGTTCACTGGTTAAATAAATTAAACAAAAATATTTAATGCTTTACATACATTAAAATTTTATTTAACTAAAAACTGTATTCGGAATATGTATTTATATATAAATTGTACATTTAACATTACATTGAATAGGGATATCAAGATATTTGTATCCCCTACAGTGCTGCCTCTGGTGGTTTTTTTGAGTTTTCAGAGGAAAAAGGCTTATTTAACTAAATTTGATTGATGTTGATTTTTATTGGTTCTTTAAAGGTAGAGATGAACAATAGATACGAAATTGTACGTCATTATATTAAGACGCTAACTTTCCGCCCGCAGCTTCGCCCTTGTGGACATAGAATGTGTTTTCTCGTCTTTTATAATGAACGATTTTGTTGTTAATCCCAATTTCGACCTCATTTTGGATTCTGGATCCAGTACTGTCCCTGATTTCGGTTCCACCAACCTTTGTATTTAAAAAATGCCGGCTTAGACATTAAGCTTCCCACGTGGGCTCAATACAGGTCAGACATTTTCTAATGCGGTAATAATGTCCAGGACCGACGGCTTAATGTGCTTTACGAGACACGGAACGATTGCATGAATTTGAATTCGGTTAAAAGTTCCCTACCCGAGCAACTGAGTTTTACTCAGAATCTTTCAATTTTGCCGAGAAAACCAGAGTGTATTACGTAGTATAACTTTACTTATCTTCTGTCACGTTAGTACTGTCATATAATGACATCTGTCTTATTTGTCCTGTAGTGCCATGTATTGTTGAGCACTTTATGTTAAATCTACTAATAGTACCTCGACACTACATCCAAAATTGCACATCATTAATGCAATTTTTTCAAAATTCTACGAGATGACGCTATAAAGCAATATTTAGAAATTGATAGCATATGAAAGAAGACTTAACTTTAAGCACCCAAATTCAACTATTTTACACAAAAAAAAACTGAACTTTTTAGAGAAAAATGGTTCTTTAATATTGATATTTAGTTGCAAAAAAAATTATTAGTTATTAAACGCGTTTTTAGGCAATAAATAAATTGTTTTGAGAAATAATTTTCTTCATAAAAATCATTATTTTTATTAAAGAATAGATGACAAAAAAAATTTAATCTCATAAACAATCCATTTGTTTATAAGTTATTTAAACAATCGAAGTAAAAAACAAATTTAAAATTATTTTCACGTGGTTTTTAACAATAAGAAAACGAAATAACAGAAGTTAAAAACAAATTTAATTACCTTTTTTAATTTTTCAAATTAAAAACTGTTAATAAAAAAGTAGATTTTTTTTTAATTTTTCCAACGAGAAACTATAGCTATGTAAAAATGAATTCAAGATGTAAAAAAAATCAGATTTGCAATTTAATAATTATCCAGATTTTTATATAAATGTTAATTGTTTAAAATTTACTAATTAACAAAGCATAACTAATTGAAAAAATGGTGAAAAAAAAATTCCTGTCGGATTATTGTTCTTTCATGATTCCCAGTGGTACCTAAATTTTTTCATTCTTTAACATCCATATTTAGTTAGTTCAATCAATTTTTTTTTTATAAAATGTAAAAAACGAGAAGCGGACGTGGTCGCTACGCCACCCGTTTTTGCCCTAAATAAATATTAGCCGTAGTGTTGGCGGAGATGGACCTTTTTTTAAGAAATTTTCTCCTTTTTTAGGATCTTTTTATAAATTACCAATATCTCAAATATTTTTTGAGATGTTCGCTAAAAAAAAGCTTTTTTTTACTAAATTGTTTATAACTTTTGCAATTCTTCCTAACGTGCTTTGATATTTTTCGAATAATTTCTAGATATTATTCCGAATCAAATGGACATATCAATCATAATTTTCAGTAAAAAATAACCATAAAAGTGGAAAAAAACGACACTTGCAATAATCGTTTTGGCTGCTTAAATGTTTGAACTTTTTCAAATGTTATTAACATATTAATAAAGTAATTCCTATACCTTCAAATAACACTCTTATCTTTTCATCTATTTTTTTAAGAACACCACATAAATTTCATAGAGGTCGCATCTCTGTTGCATTGATTTCATGTTGTTTATGCTATATTCAACTTTCACTACTACAGATAAATGTAGCTCACCCCCAAACTCTACTACATAATTTAAAAAGTCTAAATACTTATCACAAATTTATTCCATTTCTATAATGTTCTATTCATCTCTTTTTGTCCTAAGTTCTCCATCTGTTTACTTTTTGCTCTATGACTTCAAATTTTATTTTCTACACACAGAATACATGTATGCGAACATTGAACTTGCATGAGATGAGTAACGGATGTGGGATAGTATGAAAGTTATGTAAAGCTCGTACTATGTAGAGATCTGTAGTCTCAGCTCATCCTACTGAGAAAGTGGTTTGAACTTAAAAATGGAAAATATAAATAATTATAATAAGTGAAAAGAAAAGTCAGGAATGTAAAAAAACCTTTATTCTAATAAACTCATTGAAATATTTCAATCAGCAGTCTTATATCACACTCATAACCAGTTTTCTTTTAATGGCATTTGTCAGCGCTCCATAGTGTTAGGTGTTATTTTCTGGGCTATGATCTTACCATAACCACCACGGCCTCCATCATAATCTGTTCTATATTCATCTCTAACCTGTAATTGTAATATATTTAGCAATAAGTTATTTATGTTGACTATCAACTAGTTTTTTTACCTACAACTAGTACAACTAGATGTAAAACAAACCTACATTTTCAAAGCCCATCCAAAAATCTATCTAGATTCAATCTCTATTTATCATTATTGCAATCACGGTCATATTACCATGTAACGCAATGATAAAAATACTGTTTTTTTTAATTACTAATAAGGATTTATTAAATTGCTTTAAAGCCATGACATAGAGCATAGATGAACCTCTTTTACAGTGAAAATAAATTTTCACATTTATATGGATAAACAGTTGTTAAACTATGTTACTCAATTGTTATTTAAAATAATGAGATTCACAATGAAAATTAGATTTTAGTGTCTTATATAAGTGAAACAAGAATCATATGCTATACATAATTTCTTATTACAAATGTATTTACTACCTGTCCACCGGTTTTGCCTCTGCCATATTGTCTTCCTTCGATAAATCCTGCGTCCCAATCACAACGGATTATTCTATCATCAAGTCTTGTCCCATTGATATACCTATAGACCGATACACAGTTTAAAAGCATTTGTGGAAATGTCAAATGTTTATTTATATTGAATAATTATACCAAGCATTATATAGGATTTTGTTGTGGCATTTATTTTTAACTAGAGATTACAATGAATTATCTGATTCTTGATAAAATATTAAATTAAATGATCTATTTAGATAGTTCATTGAATTGAATTCAATTAATATCCATGCTGATACAGAGGGAAATGTAATCATATAATTTGCATTATTACTTCAAATCTTATATGAAAGTTGGTAAAATTATGTTTATTCTTTGTTAAGACAATTTATTTGAATCTCAGAATATTTTTATGCATATTGCCTATGCTCTTAGAAACACCTTGTAAATCTTCACTCTTAAAACACTAGGTACATAACAATATTACAATAGATTAAATTGTGAGTTGCTGTAAAAATAGTATCTCAATGAATAAATCATGACTTTGATTTTATGGAAATTAATTTATTCCTTTGAAAAGACTCAAGTGTACATTCATATCGATGTCAAGAATTTACATGGCACATTAAGAATAATGTTGACATTTTTGAATAAGTGGAGATAGACAACATTATTGTTATAAACTGGGCACTGGAACCTTCGTATAGTAAAAATCAAACGATAGATACCCTTGCTGAGCGGTTGTTGAGTCATTGAAGTGATCAAAATATTTTATAGGCATTGAGGGGAAACAATTTTTACCAAAATATTAAAGTTTATTATCTCAAGCAAATATGTTTTATTAATTGTTCTGACTATTTATTTATAATTTTAGTTGATACTTCATCTTATACAGACTTACGGGGGAAGGAGGCAATCAATTCTTAGTTTTTCTTATATATAGCGGAGGGGCACAAAAAGTGCTGAAAATTGTATTACGTAATAAATGAACAAGCTCCCTGTAATTTTTAACAAGTCTCATTGTTAACAGATTAATTTAAGGAAATATCTAATTACTTTAATTTCAATAAATTACAAATAAATTATTAAAAATAATAATACTGTTACAAACATATAAGTATTAATTACAGTTTTATTATTTACTTTAATAGTATTAATATTCTGATTGTATAATTAGCTAATTTTTTATGCTACATACAAGAAAAAACTTGTTTAAAGCTCAAAAATCATTCTGTAACTAATATGTAAAAAAATTAAAATTATTAAAATACAGTTGCAAAAAACAGGCAGGGCCTGATTACAAGTTTTGCACCTGTCGAGAAAAAAATAAAAACTTTACATTTGTCCAATAAATTCAGCTTAAATTTTACATAAATTAATTTAACTTAACTAATTGGTGGTTGGTTAACTTATACACATAAATAAAATGATAGCTATGGTCGTCAATGTGCACTCATGCAAATCGTGCAAAAACTTCTAGACAGATTTTGATTAATGTTTTTTTTAGTTTTATTCCTTAGACATTTAGTTCTCGTCTACAACTGAAATTATCCAGACAATTTTTTAGTTCTTATAGTTGGACCAATTTCAATAAAATTAAAGTATGGATATAATTGAACTCCAGTGAAAGGAGTATTATATTTTTTAGGGTTTCGTGACAATTGCTAAGAACACCTTATAGTTTGTCTGATTTTGTTGAAATTTTCACAAATTATTCTTATTGTTGAAGAACATGTGTTTATGGTGGTTTATTTCCATGGTTGGTTTACTTGCAAAGGAATCACCAAGAATTATTATAGGACTGATATAAGAAGAAATCAGAAGCGAGGATAGAGCCAAGGTCACATTAAGTATGGAGTGCAGGTTTAAAGAAATAAGAACTGTGTCTGTATGTTTATCTTTTGATGGGTAAGCTGGTGATTAAATTTTGATAAATTTTGCAATTGATGCGTAGAAAAAATGTGAATGATGAACCCATTAATGTATTTTGTACTGTTTCTATCACACATTATTTATTGAAACCTAATGTCTTTGTTAGGGGTAGGCTTGAGGAGAAGTTTACCTCATACATTGTTCAGCATCAGATCTAGCATAATATTCAACAAAACAAAAACCACAAGGTGTTTTCTTATATTTATCTAGACCCATAATAACTCTTCTTATATCACCACATTTGGAAAATAAGTCATAGATTTGTTCTTCTGTAGTGTAAAAGGATAAATTTCCAATATATAATGTGGAAGAATTGCGTAAAAGTTTTTCTTGTTCACTCCGAGATCCCTGAAACAAATTTGTTGCACACTTAGTATGAACAATATGAAAATCTAAAATTTCGCATGACAAAAATATATGCATTCTTTAATTCTGAATAGCTCCAATACAAACTAAGGCTGTAATTGAATGTGAAAAACAATCAGTTGTAAATGGATATAACCATCATATATACGTTATAATTGAATTGAATATAACTGAATTGCCGCTTGTCGTGGCAATTGAAAACATCTCAAAGCGAGGCAACCACAAAGGGATCTAAAAGAAAGAAGTTAAATACTGTCAAAAAGAAATTTATGTATATTCAATTTTTATCCTTCAAGTAGGTAATCGTAATTGAACTTCAAAAAGGTCTTATAAATAGCCTTAATATACATACACACGTATTTATCAGTAAAACCAAATTTCATTGAATTTACGTAAATAATTAATAATAATATGCAAAAGCATATTATTATTAATTATTTATGAAAATTAAATAGAAATGCACATACTTTGAAATGTTGGTCTCTGTATGAACTGATCTCAATAGACGAATTCATTGAATCGTAACCTCTCTTCATTTTATATCTATTTCAATAAATCAATTAAATATTTATTCTTTATTCACGATTATTAGGTACAATAAAAATGAAATTTAATGCCTTGAAACAACGTAAAACCACAATTTCACAATAACATTAAATAACATTATAAAAGAATTACTCTGTGTACTTCGAGGACGTCAGCTTCTAAATGCCACCACACACAAACGCTTTGATTGGATGAATTAATAAATGCTTCTGAAGACTTTAATATCAAAAATATTTGAGGAAAGATATTTCATATTTTGTGAAAGAAAAGAGTATATTATTGAATCAAATATGTTCATTAGTTTCCCATAACACACAAGAATTTTAAATAGTTGTTTTATATCATACTAGCAATATCTATACACATTTAATGAACATGTAATTTTTGCGCGCAAAAACTACTCAACGTATCGATATGGGACTGCAATCATTCGACGCGGAATCTTTTGTAGACGGTCATAGGCCATTTATAATATAAAAAAAATGTAAAAGTATGTTTATAAGAATGTTCGTCATACACTGATGGCTAGACGGATTTTAATTGGAAATTCGACTATTCGACGCGGAATCAAATTGTTATAGGCCATTTATAATGTAAAAAAATGTAAAAGTACGTTTGTGTAGATGTTTTTCATACGCTGACGGATGAACGGATTGTAATTGGGACTTTAACCATTCGCGGTCGCGGAATTGTTTGTAGATTGTTATAGGCTACTTGTAATTTAAGAAATGTAAAAGTATTTTGTATTGTAATTTGTCATATACTGATGATTTAAAGAACTATAGTCAAATTTCGCATGGAAGTACATGATGTCCTCAAATAGAATATAAAATTAATAAGATTATATTCATTAATAGTATATTATATTTATAACAGAATTACCTTTTATGTAAAAAATGTAATAATAGCAGTAATAATGGTGTTTATACATTTTGTTGTCGATTCGATATCCGTTCCAGTATAAATCGTAATTTTTTATTATTATCATTAATACCTAAAAGAGGACCGAGATCGGTATCGAGACCGGTATGAAATCGAGAGTGGGACAAAGATTTAAACCGACAATGGAACTAGAATTTATATCTAAAATATGTCTTTGATTGTTATCTAAATGGACAGCAAAATCAGCCGATATAGAAGTGAAGGAATTCATTTTAATATATATCCACGGGAGCGAAACTAGGGACAGATTTGGATAATAAAAAAAATTGCTAAATTTAAATTTACGCCCAGGGAAGTGGGTAGGTGACCACTACATCCATATATATATATATAAAAGAATAAACAGAAAGACTGATTCACTGACTGATCAATCAACACACAGCTGAAATCATTAGATCTAAAAGCATAAAATTTTGCTTTTGATGAAGATGCTTACGTTTATCCAAATGTATTTAGTAAAATGATAAAGTATCGAGAGAACTCCTCAAGATTTTAATATTTTGGTAATGAACCGATTTAATCGACTCTCTAATGAAAGCATAAGTCCGAGGGTGATTGTACTCTAATAAAAAATGTAAGGATCTTGGAATAATAATTATTATCAATGCAATCGCGAGACGACAGTCTGACTAATGACCGATGTTTACATATACAGATAGAATCATTCACATATCTTTCCGCAAATATTCATAATCTCCTTCTTTTTTAAAACAAATATGCCATTGTAACTATAACAAAAATATATCATCAATGATGCTGATATTTCAAATTGATGATATTTCAAAATATATTTATAAACAACAAAAATTAAAAAAGAGAAAACGCATCGTGCGCACATCACCTAAGGATGTATCTCGTGAGAGTACACGTTGACGTTTTGACCTATTTTTCTCAGGAATGGCTACTTCAATGGCTGGTATTTTTGGTAAAGGTGTTCTAAAAAAGAAGAAGATTATGAATATTTGCGGAAAGACGCATGATCGATCCCATATCGTATAATAAAAACCATGGGTAAAAGTTAAATTAATTAATCAATTTTAAATAGTTAATAAGTAAAAAATATTTTAAAAAATACAACTGTTCAAATAATTAAACTAACAATCAATGTTCTATAAAAATGAATACAAAACGTGAAGTATAGACTTAAAAAGATGTCATATTATGAAAACTGAGACACAACCGCATCTAGTGTATCTTTATTTAGCACCGATTCAAAAACAAATTGTTATTTTAATAGGTTTTAGAAGGCAATTTCTTTCTAGATAAGTTATATTTGTTTATATATATATATGTATATATGTGATGAAACGTACTTCACGTTGTATTATATATTTTAATGTTATTCGCTGTAGGTGTAGGATGTAGGTCTGTTTTATCGTAGACATAAGCAGTCAAATGAAATTGCTACAAGTTAGTAGTCTTGTCTATGTCATTTAAGTTTTTACTTTAGTCTGTTATGGAGTTCGTTATTTTGATACAATTAAAATAGAAGAATTGTAAGATTCTTTTTATGGTCGTTTATCTCTAAACGCTTTAGTGAGATCGAAAAACTCGTCAGATAATAATTAATAAACTTTCTTTAAAATCTTAATAATCAGTTGAGGGGATAAGTTTTGCTTTTTCTAGTTCGTTCACAACCATAGTTTTCGACATGAACTCTTTTGAAACGTTAGACAAGGAAGTTAAAGATCTGCTAGAAAATTACAAAGTTAAGAAAACTAGTGTTTACGAACCGTGTACGCTACAGAATTTTAAGGAATGTTTAATAGGACTTCGTGAAGTATGATACATGTTTTGTTTTTATGTATACCTGTTTATTATTACAATATTTGTAATACTTATTCTTATTTGTTTGTTGTAGGAACTGGGCTTTCTGAACATAAGTTACATTTTTAATCCTTATCTTGATGTTATTGATGGTAATTTGTCATCTGAGGGTCTTGTAACATTAATAAATGCTGTTTATACAATACTTTATCAATATAAAACTTTGAATGAAAAAATTGAAATGTTAACAGAACAAAATCACATTTTAGAGAATAATAACAGTCATTTGAGTGTAAGTAATTTAATAAGCTTTTGTAATGTTCATTATTCAAAATTTTGTTTTCTAGTTAATTAAATGGATTTGGTTGTAGTCAAGAATAAAAATCTTAAAAGAAAAATTAAACGGAGAAAAAAATGAGGCACGAGCTTGTGTTATTACAGCTCAAAGAATATCGGATCAATCAGAAAAAATTTCCTCACAGTTAAATGATAGCCGCAAAGAAGTTGTGAAGATTAGAAAACAAAAAGAAGCACAGGAAAAATCTCTAAACAATGAGGTACTTCGACTTCGTTTGGAAAATGAAAAGTTGCGTGATCGATTAAGAGGAAAAATTGGTAAATAATTTATTTTAGAAAACAAATTAGAGAACTTTAATTTTTAGTTATGAGTAACTTATTTTTTTTATATAAATACATAACTTATTTTTTTTATATAAATACAAGGGAGATGTATCATACATCAGTCTATAAGTATTTTCATGTAACAATGTTTTTTGCTTTTTGTTAACATAATTTTATTTACTATCATGAAATGGGGTTTCCTCCAACTCATTCTCGATTTTATTTTGACATTAACATTTTCATTTAAAGTGTTTGTTTTTCTGTTACAAACAACTTCCATCATAAAAGTTTACTTTTCAAAAGATTTGTTCATAATTGTGCTTGACACATGTAATTATTTGCTGAATATTTTATTGGCTTTGTTGAAAATCATTAACTAAGAAATAAGCGTGGGAAATTGTTTAGTCGTATTTTTATCCAATATGCTGTCATGTTTATAATTAGAATGACTTGACTTGGTAATGTACACCAAAATATTTTGATGAGGATAAGTAACTATTGATTATGATTGTATAACAATCACATTGCAGCTTGAAAAAATATTCTTGGAAATTGCATTTTTCTAAGTCGAAACTTTAGCAATTAAATCCTTTGTATCTCGAAATTCTTGGTAAGTCAAAAATTCATTAAACCAAAATTCTTAGCATTTTTTTTGGAATTTGAGTTCTTGAGATTCCAGTGTATTAACAACATATGACCAGAAATTTTAAATTGGGACTAAACAAAAATTATGGCAATTGTAATTTATAAGAAGTCTACTACAATAGTGATGGTCAGGAGTTATTTTATTGGTGGAATTACTATAATTACTGTTTCTTTATTTTGGTCAAAATTGACTGATTTTAAAACACAACATTTTGTGAGATGACAAAAATTCCTATGTATGATATATGTAGGAATACGTAGGAATGAATTTAGGATTTTTTTTAACTTTGGCAGGAAATTATTTATTATCCCTATAGTATAAAATTAATTCAAGTTGCATGTTTAATAAATTACCATTAACTTATATATATTTCCAAATCCATTAGGACCCCACACATCTTGCAGTGAAGTATGTGATTCGACTTTGATTCAAATCAAAGCATGTGAAGAGAAACAGAAAGCTGTAATCACCCAGTTGCAGCTTCATAACCATGAACTTCTACGAGAAATATTGGCTATGAAAGAAGAATTGTTAATTAATTCATCAGATCTCATTAAACATTAAATACGAGTATTATAAATAAAGAGTTACTTACAAGAAAGATGTACATGTAAAGTTATTATTTAATTCTTATAAAGTTACATAATTATTTGCAAATAGAATTTAATAATGTAACATTAAATTTATAATCATTATTTGTAACTTAAAGATATTGCAATAAGATTTGATTAGTTATTTATAAATTATTGTAACACCCATTCATTTAACACGAATTAAGTGAAAATTCAGTATGTCTTTAATAAAGCGATTAATGTCATGATTGAAAAGAATCATTGCCCGGTATCAATGTTTTACAAAATGCTTCTCAAAATAAGGGTATGATTATTCCGTAGAATCAGTAGCAAAATTGAGATATTTAAAAATATTACAATATAATTGATGCTTTCCTTTACTTAAACAAATATGAAGTTTCTTTTTTCCAGTTAAACACTGTTCAGATTAATAGTTAAAGACTGTGGTGACATATCTTGTTATCTCATCACAGTACTGCGATAAGTCGGATTTATTATTTTGTTTTACCTCGCTTCATTACTCGCCTTAGACAGTTGTCAAAGTGGGTATATCGTCTCGGCACAAGTATACCTATTTGTAATTTCAATGAAAAAGTACTTCTAAATATATTAAAGTATACACTGATAATGTTATTGATTTGATTTTTGAAATATCTTTCAAAAAGTATTAACCATTTTCTAAACTGTATTGAGTTCAATCCACCATTTGTTTATTTTTGGGTATTAAAATTGATTATAAATGTGTGTTTCTGGAGGTTGCATAAAGATTATTTATTTATGTTTTGTCAAGAATATCTTGAAGTGTGAAATTAATAAAATAAACTCCTATAATTTGTGGACAGTATGTATTATATGACTTCAAGGTAGGTAAATTGAAGATGGACACTTTTACAAATTCAAAACAATGCTTAAATAGAATATTGACTTCAATAAAATTATCAGTGATCATTTTCATAAGGAAAATCATTTAAATATATATTTGTTAATATTTCACAAAATAGTAAATCCTTATTACTCTATGATATCTCACAAAAAGTTACCTGCCTGTGCCTGCGAAAGGTCGTGATACCTGTGTCAACTTGTAATACATATTTTATGTTAGTTTATATTGTGCAATTAAAATAACAAATAAAGATGCTGTGTTGTAACTGTTGTTTTATATTGATTTGGTGACATAAAAGTGTTGCTATAGATATTTAAAGGCCAATTTGTTAGATTACTGTAAGAACCTACACAATGTTTAAATTTTGTATTAGAAATCACTAATATTTTGTCTTTAATGTTATGGGACATGTAAACATTGCATTGTGTTTTCAGCTATGTAGCATATTATATTACACATACAGTGATAATAATATAAAAGTAAAAAGGCTTATAAAATTATTAATGTTAAGGTATATTGGGAAATGACGTTTAAAAGTGACATTTTGAAAAAACGCTCGTCAAATGTTGACATGTAACGTGTCTATGAAAATGTTTTACGAAAAATCGAAACTACTACGTGTAGGTACTTAGTCTGTTGTTTTTTGCGTGCTTAAACCATTTATTCGGTTACTATGAATCTAGTTAAACGTTATACGCACGAACGAGCTTTCCAAAAATACTTCACATTTCTGCTACTAAAGATTCTCAAAATTCTTTTCCTACGAGTGCTATGCTATCACCAAGTGATCTTATTTTGATGCTACCAGCATTTGCTAGGTCTTCATCTAAATCAGAATCGTAACCGGTAGCATATTTAAAATTGCACACCGAACGGAGAGATTAATTGAAAGTCGAGATGGATATTGAAATCGAGAGTGAGACCAAGATCAAAACCGAGTATGGGATCAGAATCACGAGCGTGACTAGAATCGTAACGAGAAGCAGTATCGAGATCAAAAGTGCAAGCGGGACAGGGACCAAGAACGGCATCGTAATCTCCTTAGTTCAAGACCGCAGTCAAAATCAAAAGCGAGACAGGGACCGAGAATGGTATCGTAATCTCTTTAGTTCAAGATCGGAGTCGAAATCGAGAACAGGGTAGTGATCAACATTTTTATTTCGCGATGGGTTGATATACAAGATGAAGAATTTCATTTTAGGTCTACGCCGTCAAAGCCGCCGCGTGCAAACGCTAGTATATCTAATTATGTATTTCTCACAATAGATCCGTTCATTTGACTTACCTATCACGAGTTTTGTTTCGTAACAAAATCAGAATCTGTTTCTCTTTTTGCATTTTATGTTCATAATTAGAGCGAACTACAGCTATTTTGATTCTGTAAATATGGATAAAATATGCTGTGATAGTCCGACATGAGAGTGATCCTTTAAGGGTTCTATTTTTTCATTGGATGCACGGTCCATGCAAAAAAATGGTATATTCCTTTGTGAAAAAAAATGGAATATCTACCTGCGTTAGCAGCACGGATCTCGTTTAGGTATTATATTTATAGTATATTTGTTTATATTTATTTATCTGTTCATTTTATATACGTTATATATATCCCAACTAATATTATAAATGTGAATGTGAGGTTGTTTGTTACGCTTTCGCGTAGACACTACTCAACCGATCATCATGAAACTTGTACACATATTTTAAAATGTATAAGAAAGGACATTTTATCGCGGGCTTTGAGCGCGGCGACTGAATCAAGAAATTCCGTAACGAAAATAAAACCTAACACCCCCCACTCCGCCTACCATGCAGCTCGGCCGAGCGTTCGCTTAACGTGTATGTATATAGTACGACCAAAGGCGGCTCGTCTTAAAGAGCGCTGGTGCAGTGCACTCCCACAAAAATTAAATAATAAATATATTTCTTTATGTAACCTATAAGACTTATATACATTCTACTATACCTGCCTATGCACTCATAATAACAGATTACTAGAAACTACCTACGCGTATTAAGTTGAAAGTTCTCTAACATATTTGGTGTTAAGTTGCAACGAGTGGAGCGCCAGCGATTGCGCTCCTATGGAGCAAATTTTAGTACAATCTCTTGCACTGTATTCAAGGAGTGCGAAAGAGAAACATCGACACGGTTCGACGCGTGAAACAAAAGATTTTGTATGAGAAATGAACTTCATCTGGAGCGCCGCTCTTGCGCTACGTTGCCAGATCGCGGTGTGGTGGCGACTCGCCATTGACAATTTGACATATGTGGCCATGGCGAATGACTCGCGGAGCAATGCGTTGTTGCCGTCCATCATGTAAACAAACAAACGTGTATTTTAAACCGGTCATTAGTGCCGTGTCGTGTGTCGGTTTGTTGGTTATTTTACGGTAGTTTCTTGTAATTTACGTATTAAAAATAGTTTGTGCGCAACGTTTGTGTTAAAAATGGAACAATACAATGTGACTTTTATTAAACATTGTGAAAAAACTCTAGAAATGCGTCTCGAACTGAAAGCTAAGGGACCACCACGGCCTGAAATTGCACTTACTCAAAAATGTCGTTCGAAAACTAAAACTTGTACGCGTGCTTTTAAATCTGAACAATATATCAAAACACCTTGGTTGTGTGGTTGTGAAGACAGTAATAATTATTTTGTTTCCCGTACTGGGAAACAAAATACCTGCCGCTCCACAGACGAAATGGAATTATAATACACGTATAGTGAAAGCTATACACGATAATTTAGAGCCTTTGAAAGAGTGTATGCAAGCAATAATGGACAGTCATAACAGTGATCCCAATAGCTACAATCAAGCTCAATCGCTCCTTTCATAATCAAATAATGAAAACTTTTTGTATTGGCTGAACTTTCATGCGACGCTTATGCCGCATTGTGAAATGTTGTTTAAATTTTTACAGTCTCGATCACTTGACTCGATTAAAATCATGAATGAAGTCAGTAAATTCGAAAGAGCCATAAACGAGTTACGTGATGCAGTTCCACCACCTTCGCCGAAGAAAAAACGTCGTCCTGATGACGTCAATCATTCAGTTATGAGAAAAGAAGTATGTGATGTATTAAGAGTGCAGATTAAAGACAGATTTATACATACGAACCATTTATTGGCTCCTAAATTGTTCTACACAGATAGATTTGCGGACTACAATAAGAGTTTTCCTGAAGATGATTTTAAAAAAATTGTAAACACTTACAATTTCCTAGAAAAAACCAAACTAAAAAATGAGTTGTTAGTAATTTATAGCAGAGAAGATTTTCACAATGCTGACGGCGCCTTTGCTTTACTTCAATATTTTATGGAATTTTCATTAGAATCTGTATTTCCTAAAAGCATGAAACTTTTAAATATTGTATGCACTATTCCTATGACCTCAATAGAAAGTGAACGCTGTTTTTCGACGTTAAATAAAGTAAAAACGTTTACGCGCAATACTATGGCGCAAGACTGTCTTAATGCATTATGTATGATAAGCATAGAAAAACACTTAATTAATTCAATATCAGATTTTCACAAGAAATTGATAGATGTCTTCGCTCGCCAAAAAGACCGGCGAATTGATTTTTTATATAAATAAAGTTAATGGTAAGATCTTGTTTTTTGTTTTTAATTTTATTGAACACCCATAAAAATATGTCACGAGCCGCCTCTGAGTACGACTGTACGAAGCTCGCACGGATCGAGACGAGCTGCTCCGAAATCGGACGAATACGTAAGCAGCTGTTTGTGAGAAAGTATATAGGTGTATAGGTATCTATCATATCTTTATAATGCCACACTCAGCGCATGTGCCCCGTAATTATACATGTAGGTATATATGTATGTATAGGTGTACCTATGTACAACAGTGAATAGCAGTTTCTGTGTATAGCTATACGCGTAAAATTTGTGTATAAAGTGTTTTAAATATAAATAAAAAAAAGTGTATTTATTAATGAAGAAAGTGATGAAAAACTTGAAATAATATCAAAGAATAAAATACTACATAAATAAATAAATAATTGTAATCGCATAAGTTGATAAAAAATGCTATTCAATAGCTTTACCGCGGCAGTCTCTGAGCCACACGTTTTTTTATTTAAAAAAAATACGTAGGATAAAAAAAAATATTTTGCCAGGTATGATTGTTTATCAAAAAATTAGAAAATCTAGCAACTTGAACGCCATTTAGCATTCCAGTACGTACATTTAAGTAGCATTTACCCGCAGCTTCGCTCGCATTGAAGCCCTTAAATAAATATCAAAGGGGCACTTGATGCCACTATTGTAACAGGTAAGCGAGAAAGTGTTATCGTACCTCGGTTTTTAATTATTCCCACTGACCTTCTGTTCCAATTCAAAAGGGTTCAGTTTTCAAGCTCAGCTTTACTGTTACTATAAATGAAGCACAAGGCCAGACATTACAGGTAGCAGGGGTGCCTTTAGAAAAGCCATACTTCTCTCATGGTCAACTATATGTAGTCTGTTCTCGTGTGTCTAATGCCCGAAATTTACAAATTTTTGCACCGGACGGAAAAACTTACAACATACTATACAAAAACATTCTAGCCCTGTTGAAAACATCCAATAGATTCCAATAAAAAATGATTGTGTTGGAATCTAATGTGCTTTTGTCGCTGCAAATCCATATCCATACCCATAAAAACCTTCGAAGGGACGAAACGGACAGTTTAATGGAACTTATTTGTCTGCAGAGTTCTTATCTGGATTTACACATAGAATACATCATTTTTTCCGATTGTGGATTTGTCTTTAAAAAGCATTAAAAACATTTTCTATTTCGTATTCGGAAATCCACATTGGTTTTTATGTCCACATGGACTTACGATAAAAATGGATACAAACCTACAGGTAAGGTGCAGTTAGGATCCATAGAGATACAAATAACATTACAATCCCATTAAGTCCAATGAAGAAGGCTCGCTATGATGGACTTACACATAGATTCCAAATTTAACTCTATCTGGAATTTTTTTCTTCCAGATAGATTACATATAAGCCATTACAGATTCTATTGTTTTGTATGGGACTGTATTGGATGTTTTCAACAGGGAGAATAATAACTTTGCACTTTATCTTTTTAAATTGTTAGAATTCAACATAATTTATTTTTGTTACAGTAAAATATGTTATAACTTTTGTTTTAATAAATTATTTCAATAAAGGATGTTTTCAGTTTTTGAAACTTCATTGTATGTAGTAATTTTAAAATATTGATGATCCCAGCCAAGCAATAAAATACAGTTATCAGATTGATTCATTTCTATTGGAATGTAATGATCTTTGATATTTATTTAAGGGCTTCAATGAGAGCGAAGCCGTGGGTAAAAGCTAGTTGTAATATACATTTATAGTATATTCCATTTTTTTTACGAGGTGTATAAATGAAAACGACTATGTTTAACTTCTAATACAACATTACCAAGGCTCGACAAGACGTCACTAAGATTTAAGAAAGAAATATTTTTTCAAATTTTAACGATGTGCATTATATCTATGACAAAATAGATATCTGGATTTCTTTATAGACCGGCCGTCTGGCCGCGTGAAATTCGATTTGTCACATAAAGTTTTAATCGCACCTCAACGTGCTCCCTCATTGGTCCGTCCACTGCCCTTCAACCCCCCACCCTCTTGTATATTTTTTAATAAGTCGAGCATGTCGTGACCAGGAGATCGAGTGTAGGTTTTAGTGTTTTCTTCTTTTGAATGTTATTGTTCGTTTGTACCGAGACGTTTCAATAGGCTTTCGACGTTAGCAATTATTATTTGCTTTTTAACTTCGCAGGCTAGATCTTTCTATGAAGGTTGTTTTTTATTGACATCCTATTTAAATTATAAGTCTATATTCTGCTCCAAACCAAGCTATGTCTATCCATGAAAATCGCATTTAAATTCGTTGAGTAATTTCAGAGATGTATGCGAACAGACAGCAAAAAATGAAAGCAATTGTTTTTCTCTTGTATTATCTTTCTTTTATCATCCCTTGTTCATTTTTCATACAATCTTTCAATATGCAGATAGATCGGGTTCTGCTTTTTAGGGTTTCGAGCCAAAATGGCAAAAATAAAACCCGTATAGTTTCGTTATGTCTGTTCATGTGTCACAGGCATTTTATCCGAAACCTACAAGACGCATATTGATTAAATTTATAGTGTAGGTATCTCGTATAAACCGCTACTTAGTATGTTAGTTAAATATTAAGAATAAACACTTCTAGGGGATAATAGTATAGGATAATAATAGGGTATAATAAGGGTAAACAAGAATAAACACTCCATACATGTAAAAGAAGCTGAATAATTTTTTTTTCAGCTAACATCAACGAGTGACACATTACGACAGTTTTTTTTAAAACACATTAAGGTTTCAAAAAAAATTTTCTGATTACGTGAATTATTTCGGAAATAATAGCGTCGAGCTGCATTGGCAGAAATAGTGTCCCTCCCTTTATTTTCTAAACCGTATGGTCAAAAAACATGAAAAAAATAACGAAGGTAACGCTTAATAAATATTTTTAAATATTATCGGATATATTATTTTGTTGAATTATTGCCGAAAACCTACGCTTCTCAACAAAGGGACGTAAGTGCAATGAAGATGCACTCGTTTGCCGGTGGTAATTTACCCTGGTTTAAAAGTAATAGTCGACATACCTACTTGTTTCTTTAATTATAGGCGACTAAAGTGCCTACATATTATGTACGGGAAACACGAAAAAAGTGTAACAACGTACTTTTTTCCTCTGTCGTGCATTTCTTTGTAATAGTGGCTTCGGAACTGTAATGAATATGGTCTGTCATGCTTAAGCCAGTTTTTTTGATTATATCTTATGTATCGATAATTATAAATATTTATTTTAATAATAGTCACTATCAAAAATATTTTTGTATATTTTTGCCTGTTTAATATGTAAACCGGGATGTACCTACTTCAACAAATCTTTCTTGATCAGTAATATTATTTATAAATGATAATTTCTTATGGAACAAAAAATAATGTAAATTTATGAATAGAATAACGCGGTTGTTGTTTGAAAATAATTGAAACTTAGATTTCTTGTTTATTTTTATTAAGGTTTCGTTTCATAAAATAACGGTTTCGTCCTGTCTGTCTATCCATCCGTATTTGAATTATATGAAATTCAACAGGTGGGTGTCTTATATAAACCGTAATACAATTGCGTAATAAAATCTGTTAACTGCTTTTTGATATATACAATTTTCAGTTGCCAGTAGTAACAATTGAATTACCGGTATATTATTTTAGACTGAACTTACAAACAAGTAATAAACGATAACCATTTGATTGAAATTTAGTGCAATTACAAATTTCACGTGGTTTAATTCGTTGGTAGTTATCCGACTCATATTGGTCGGTTTTTATAATTCGAGTAGTTGTGTCCTTAGTATGCAGATGTAGGCTTAATTTTTTTTATCAGCTTTTTTTATCATCTGTTTCATATTTCTAATATGTTAATTGAATATTTTTGTTTTAATGGTTTTTTAATTAAATTTGAATCCGATAAGTTATGTTATGTAAATAATGTATTGAAATGCTTTTAATTTATAACGTCAAGTTTAATGTTATATTATATACTAGCTTCCCGCTCGCGGCCTCGCCGGCGTGGATATGGGATGTGTTCTTCCATCTTTTGGTTTGAATGATCATTCTGCCTTCAACTCTGGTCCGGTACCTTTCCTGATTTTGTTCTAAAATTTAAGTCGCACTTAAGTAAAACTTAGCCTATCGACAATATCAATGTATCCTTTACATGTACACAAAATTTCATTCTGATGGGATGTTTATGTCAATAGTTATAACGGAACAACCAAAAAAACCTCTGTAGATTTATATATTAGTAAAAATGGGACATATTAGTGTGGACAGTGTTATCCGAAAACGAGAGTACCTACCACCTATAAAAATTAATGATTTTTGCTTTAATATCGTGTTGCATGTTGCGTTTAAAATAATAAAGAACGTTGTAATTTATATTTCAAATGAATACTTTGCTAGCCTTATACCTTTATTCCAATTTGGCCTTGTTAATTGCGAGTTTCAATGAGACATTTAAACTAATATGGTATAATTAAGACTCGCACGTTAACCGTAAATATGGCTGGCGGCGCCGGTTGTGTCGTTATGAGTGACGTCGCAGTCGACAAAATGAGTTCGAGCGGAATACGTTTACCGAATTAATTACGATTAACCGGCGAAACGACCCATCGGCTACGTCACGCACGACGCGATGGGCAGCGCGCGCTCGCAAGCGCGCCGATTCACTCCGGGTGAGCTGCCCGAGCGTGCGCGCGCGCCTCGCGATTCGCACATGACTACGCCGTCGACGGTCGCTGATAACGTTACACTGCTGCGATAAGGCGTCGGCGACGGTCGCGGGCCCGCCCGCAATGCCCTAGCGCCGCCGGTCAGTGAGTGCCGTCGAGTGAAGTGCCGTGCACCGACAGCGGATGTGTCGACGGGAGCCATGGAGCCGTCCAAGAGGCTCAAGATAACCGTCGTCGGGGACGGTATGGTCGGCAAGACCTGTCTGCTGTTCGTGTACACGAGAAACGAATTCCCCAAAGAATATGTGCCGACTGTGTGAGTAAAAAAAAACCTACTTATCAATTACAACACTAAAACAATACGAACGTCCAATAATTATTATTGTGCTCAAGTACGAAAGCGAAGCGGTCGCCGCTTCGATCGAACGCGGCAGGTGCGAGAAATGTTAACGGGAAGCGTTTGTAGGGCAGCGGTCGGACAGAACGCCGTCGGAGATGTCGCTCGGCGCGAGAGCGACTGCCGCCGAGAGGGCCGCGCCGCGCGACGTTATCGTTGATTAGCTCGTTATGTCACTACGCCGCTGCAGCTGCCGCGGGACTCGCTCGCCTCGATTATAAAAACTACATCCATTATAGTAATGACGTCACGACACGGAAATTTTAATTGATTCCACTTTAAAATGCACGAGTCTAGGTATACCTGATTACATACACACAGTCCCGGTGAGTCAAATGGTAAGCGTACTACACGCTTTACGCCATCCGAAGGCGCTGTTCGTCATGTTTTTGTAGTGGTATAAATAAAGTTCGATTATTACGTCATGGACTCTTGTGTGTGATCCAATCGAACAGGCTATGACTAATAGCTGTTATTGATAAAAGATTTGTGGAAGAACGAGAACCACCTGTTATCTCATTTATGCTTCCACGTACGTATACAGCAGTCGTACGCTCTAAATACGAGGAAAGATCCTTTTAGTTACGGTGTAAAGGAATTATAATAAGGCGTAATGTCGAATGGAGACAGGAAAGGTTCGGAGATTCCAGAAGTTCGCTTTCGAAATTAAATTAACATAATAAAATTTAATATCCGACGCAAAATAATTTAGCGAGGCCTAATAAAAGATATCTGTAGTGATGTATGTATCAATTCGGAACCGACAATCGTTAATTAAACAGATGCGTTTCGCACACAATCGAGGTGGGTGCCCACGTACGTAGCGTCGCGACAACTTAGGCTGGACTATTCATAAAGTCGCATGGCCGACGTCGTCGCTCATTGTTGCATTGTGCGCCGGCAAAGCGTACTTCCTTCAGAAATTGGACACATCGGTGCGGTTCGTACGCCTACGGGGAACGCGACTTCCTCTCGGTCGGAAAGACATTCCACGAAGCCGATTCGTCACTGTCCCACGCGCGTCCAACGACAATGTGACAAACAATAATCGCGTACTCCTACGTGCACGTACGTGACAATTTCTGAACGGGGTTCGCGTTAAATTCGGTAATAGGCAGTCTAACTTAACGAGGCCTACCTACCGTAGTGTTTAGGTTTGTCATTACAATCATATAACGGTCCACGACTCGGTTATTGCCGTCACGTTGATACAGATATGCTTTTGTGACAAATTAAAAAGTGAGAACTGCTTTTTAGATAACATCATGACGAAATAGTTAATTATCTATTTCGTATCGGCTTTCAACAGGAATTGAATTTAAAGGAAAAATTAAGATTAACTTCGGAATATTAAATATCAAAGAAACGAGCGTTGGTAATGTAACAAATTAATGTTAAAAAAACGTTTCACTCAATGGCAGATGTAGGGGCATCGTGGGGAACATGACCCCCATTCAGGCTGGGTCTTTGTCTTGCTGTTGTGATCGAATTAGAGCCACTCCTGACTGAACCTCGGATGTGTTGAAGTCGACTCGAAAGCTGGATCGGCACCTGTTTCACTGTATGCCAACAAATCCACTTTTACAAAAGCGTGTGCTTAAATGTAGCCGATAATGTCTGTGTGCGAAGTTAATACGATAATATTACCTAATGTCTCTTGGAAGGAAAAACCATTAAAAATATCCTTTAAATAATTTTTATCCTTAATTATTTATAAAATTAATAAATTTGTGAAATTTAAAATCCCGCCATGATGTTGCCAACAATATGCTGCGCTGCAGCTGCTCGTAGCGCATTTCGGAATTAACCCAAAGACGTGTTCAAATACCAACTGGGCGTTTTAAAATCAAATGAGTAATTGATACAACAACGTGCGTTAGATACTAGGTGCTTTGTGAAACAAGTTTTTTTTTGAACGATATTAAATTATGATTATGGCGCCCTCTGTAACTGCCGCCCGGGGCGGGTGCCCCGGCTTGCCTCCCCAGATCCGGAGCTGAACTTCGTTCGGGTAAAGTTGTATACGTTTATTTCCAACTATATTCAATTGAAAAATTCACCTATATTTTTTTATTTGTGTAATACCATCTGTAGTTTGTATCATGTAATGCCATTCGCTGTCGAAACCAAAAGATTAGCAACAATGCAATACCTATCATCAAAATCGTACGAAATGATGTTATGAAGCAGTGTTTAAAAATTTTTTAACGTAAAATCCATATTTTATCGGTAAGCGATTTATATAGACAAACTTGAAACTCTACTAAAAAAAAAACAATCGCAATCGTTATGGCCGTATGCGAGGTCGTCGTGATATACGTACAAGAATTACTAGTTTAGTAGTATTATATGTGTAATGCAAGAATATTATCGTTTCATTTCTACGTACTTACCGAGAACCGTTCATTTCCTGACAAATAAATAAAAGGTAGTATTGAAATTTATAAACATCAACAATATCTACAAAGTCCAATAACATGTAGTTAACCTTGACCGTCGTTAGCGCCTAACCACAGCTAGCATTGTCCGTGATCTTCGAGAGTCGATCGCGGTATGTATTGCGCCGTATTTATGGGGATCCTTTGGCTCAGAGGCGCGCGTCAGGGGCCCAAACTCCGGATGTCGCAACCCGCCGCAACTTGTCAAATGATTTTCTTCTTTGCGACACATAATTTTGTATATAGCGAATATAAATTTTCCGCTAATGTTAGAGGGACGCTTTTAACACTTACCGTTCAAGTGGTATTAACACAATAGTTCGTATTAGCAGTAATAACTGTTACGTAACGAAGTATGAAATTTCATGATGGCGCTTCCCCTAAAATATGATTGTTTTACCAACGCTCTACTGTTGCTATAATCTAGTAATGTTTGCTTTATAATTCATGGAATACAATTGCGATGGTCTTGTAAATTAGATACTTTACTTAACATAATGTTATATGGAAGTTTGAAAGTTCATCTTAAACTTGTCAAAGTAACACGTACTTTTGCTTCTCATTCAGAATATTCTCTCTCTGTAGGAAAGATCTATTGAGGAATCAAGAAAATCAATGGCAGATTTGGCATTAAAATACAAAGATGATTTACATGCTAGGAGTCATGTGGGAAATTTAAAGTTTCTAATTTCTTACCGTCGCGTTTAAAAAGTGCAATCACTGAACACTGATCAACCATTATGGAGAACATTAGTTACTGTTGAGTTATCCAAATTTAGGGATTGCACTACATCTAGCCTTGAAGAAACCGTAACATTCGCTAGTTGGGAACGATCGTTTAGGAAATCAACGTTAATTAAAAATATTTACGGCCACAAATTGATAGATAGAACATTTTTTTTATTAAATAATTGGTAAAATGCCAACCGAACAATATACAATTACACTTAGTTAATATAAATTATTAAACATTGCTATAACCTACGAATACGCGTAGTTAATATAGATTATTAAACATTGCTATAATCTACAAACACGTAGTTAATATAAATTATACCTACTATTTCATTTTACAGTACAGCATTTCAGTACAATAGCATTGTACTCAAATGCTGCTCAAATGTCATATGTCATAAACAAGTAATAATGCACCATGCGAGATATAAAGAAAGCGGGCGGAGTATTGCCAAACAGTGGCTGAAGCTTTCGTCATCTATATTGTCATTAATTGTCGATAAAGATGTAACTCCAAGAAATGATAAATTTTATTACAAGGCTAAAATATTTTTACCCTGTTAACACTAAAATTTTGTAAATTTGATATAAGAGCAGTAAAAAAGCTATATGAACGTCATTTATATTCACTTGGCAACGTGAGTCTCATTGTTAATCTCTACCATCGCATGTGTAAAAATAGTTGTTTGCTGTAACAGCTTCGACAACTACGTGCACACTATCACGGTGGACGAGGAGCTGGTGGAGATGACGCTGTGGGATACGGCCGGCCAGGAGGACTACGAGCGTCTTCGTCCGCTCTCCTACAATAACGTAATTATATTATTGTAATTAAATACTGTATTTTAAATAGATAAAAAAAAAATTAAAAATTCAGTGCCTGTACCAAAGGGATTTAAATAATATTTATATTGATCGGACATTGTTAATAGTATTTCTCTATGGAAAAATCGTCTTTAATTTTTGTCTAGTTACGCTTAGGCGTATCGCACTACAGATTGAGCGACTATAGATAACAACTTTTAGATTAAGATTTCGTCCGTTCTAGAACGATACTAAAATATCAATCTCTTTGGTATATACCTAGGTAGGTACATATAAATCAATTTTTAAATGTTCATCTATAATTAAGAGAAATTAAGTAATTTTTTTTTAATGAAATCATTAAGAGAATAATTACTTAAAAGAAAAATAACAAGAAAACAACGTATTCTAAATATACGTTAACGGATTTAGACCATTCGAAGCGGAACCGTTCGTGAAAGGTTTTAGATTATTTATTTTTAGCAGATTTCATAAAAACCTAACTGTTGTATTTGACCTCATAACTCAACTTTTGAAAAATTTTGCAGTTTTCCAACTTTACTCGATGATCTGAGTCAGAAAATACATATGCTTCATAAGTATTTTCTGACTCAGATGTATTTATATATGTATGTATATATTATATAATGCGGGGCTTGTCAGCACGATAGCGTCTACAATTCTTTAGAGATCTTAGTGAAACTCAACATACAAGTTCTATGGACAATTACAAAGGTCGAGTTCATTTTTGAGCCAAATTTGTCAAATAGTTTAGAAATTACAATATTTTAAAATTTTGGAAATCCGAAAATTACATATTTCATATTTATTACATATGAAAATAAAATGAAATCTACTTTCATTTCGGCTGCCGAATGGCCTTTTTTTTAAGTCCATACACTCATCACCGTTTTTGACGTCTGTAAATTTGCTTCCATAGTGGAAGGCAAATCAGAAAACTCCTAACAAAATCGGGGGATACAGTTTGATGCTATAGCTGCATAACTATTATCTACATCCAAAATTTAATTTTACCAGTCGATAGCTAAGGATCAAAAAATTCGTTATGTTTAATGAGGACTGTGAAGCATCGCGCGCTTCGAAGGGGGAAGAGCCGATACTTTGGGATCGTTCCTCAGTGTCACAAAATTTATTTTTAGTATAAATTTTGACTCCAATCGTCAGCTCTTGATGGTATTTATCGATTGCTTATATAAAATATTGGTAAGAAAAAGTTATAGAATATATATAAAATTGCAAAAGTTTGGGTTGAACACGCGTGAAAAGGGTTCCGTACGATGTATGTGTTATCTACCAATTTTTTTGTATAAATCCGACCCAAAGATGTTTCAAATTTAGCCTGCACTTAGTATAATTTTCAAAAATCAAAGAATTTGTTTATTATACTTTTTATACGGAGCAATATTATAATAATAAAAAAAACGGGTGAGAAGTATGTCATTATGAGTTCATTCCGAAATTTAAGGCGAAGTGTTGCTTAACTGTAACTGCCAATCGCAAATGAAATGAAATAGTTTATTATTAAATTTTATTAAATCAAGTCGAAAAAAAAATGTATGAATCCTCTTGATCATATATTTAGTCCAGACAAAATATATAACTGACGAGCCTAACCATGATTAACAGATGATGACAAACGGAAAAGGTCAAATGATAACATGTCATTGACACCATTTTATTATTTAGATTCAGTATTGTCTATTAGCATTAGTTGTGCTTTTGTAAAAAAAAACACAGATATCATGTACTATACGACCTTCGAGTATATTAAAAATAAACACAATAACAAAAAGAATAAATTAAAAGGAATAAAAGCAAAATCATTCATCATTTATTACTAATTTTAGAAATAAATGTTATTTTTTTTTATAATTACAAAAAAGAAATGTGTTGATGTATCAAATTTAATGCTTTTATTTATTACAAACCAAAATCGGTAATCTCGTTCATATTTGACACAAGTCATATGTCGTGAAACCAGCCAATTTAAAAAATTATAGTTCTAAATACGTCATTAATTTCAAAAGATGAAAAAGTGTATTTAATCTGTGTTGAGTTAACCTTCCTCATAAAAACAAAAAAAAAATATCTAAATAGGTTTGAAACTGTCCTTTTGAAAAACCGCTAAAAATTGATATCTTCGGGATCCTCAAAATTGGGCTGAGAGGTGAACTGGAGAATTTTCTCCAGTTCACCTCTCATCACATTACAAATTTGATGAGTGGCCGTTATTTTTCTTCGAATTTCATCACTGTGTCAGGAATTCTTCACTGTAAATGACAGATATTACCTACTGTCTACCTATAAACAGTCACCGTATACTCTTATACTGGCAGAAGGTCATCCAGAAAGGATACATCTAATTGTTCCTATGAAGCAACATCACCACACACAAATCCAGCAATACCCCAATAAAATTAATTACAGTAAACATTCGCATACATGTTTTAAGGTAAATTATTGTTTAAGCCAATACTTGGTTCTGGAAAACAATTTGCTCACGCAACGTACAATGCTGATATAAATGTAATGACGTAGCCGTTATTTTGCGCTTTGTAGTATAATAACGGGGAAATCGAGTACGAAAAAATAACGGGGAAATCGAGTATGAAAAAATAACGGGGAAATCGAGGATGAAAAATCAATCAATAATAAATATGGTGTTGATATTTTGTGTGCAATATTTTGCCTGACTTTAGATGTCACATTGTGCGATTCCTAATATTTACTCTAAAAAATCGACTTTCCACCACACCGGAACACCTGACTTAAATGCCAATGTCAATTTATCGATACAATGAAATTTGCTTTGACATGTTATGCCGTTATTCCTATACGATAGTTATGCCAGTATTTTATTTGTGGAGTACACATTTTTATAGGTTCTTCTTATTATACTGATTCAGTGATATTGACGCAGATCGGTCAAATTATATTTCTAATTCCATAATACCTCGACTTCGTGTACCTTGCGATACGTCATTATCGACCTAAGTTATTGGTGTACTCTATGGCTCGACTTTCGTCCTATGCGAGTTTAAGTATTTGAAGATGCACAACATCATACTAATTTATGAATAAATTAAATTCTTATACATCTGTACAGCAACACTTTTAAGTTACTTTAAAATAGTCAAGAGATATGTTGCAATCGGTTTTAATGCATTTTATAACAAGTTTATAGATTAAATATCTTCGTTTCATTCGCCACGGGCTGATATTATAGATTCAGTATTCCTATATTTTGTATATTACCTTATGTAGTTCTGTATATTAACTTAGAAAATTATAATTATTGAGTTAAAAGTTGTCTCAATTGGACAAGCACACGATTTGCGAGATAGTAATGGAAAATACCACCCGGGCGCAGCCATCTGTACATAGAAAACCATTGATGTCAGTGTTAAGACACCTCAATATCAACTCTTAGCATTTAATCGCATACGGCACTCACTGAATGATGATTCTTACAAAATCATTAGTGATTTAATGATCTTACTATTTGACCTTGTGAAGAGATAGGTACCTATTGCAATTCTTTACATATGTCACCGCATATATTGAGCGAGGTTTTGTATTCATACATTACTATATTTTTATACTCAAAGGTTTTATATTCATCGCCGTACCTCTTATTGCAAACTCAAACTTCACTCACATCATATCGACGAGTGGCGGTCTCTTATAGTACATTTTTCGTGCAACTTTCTAGCGTGCACATATTGAAATTCTGAAACGAATGTTTCGGTGTAGTTTCTGGTTACATATATTAGAACCCATAAAAAAAATTGGGGTATGTCTTAAAAAGGCGTCAAGGCGTCAACAACTTGCCCGACGTTGCCGGACATTCATGGGCGGCGGTGATCGTATTTATTGATTATAGCGTGACGTATACATGTTCGTTTGCATTTGTACTATGAAAATAGTTTCATAACTGTTCTTCAAAAGGAATTACTACTTTATTATTAAAAATTCTACAATTCTTTACAGACTGCCTGTTTTCTGGTGTGTTATTCCGTGGATAATCGGGCCTCTTACGAGAACGTCTCGCTTAAATGGTTTCCGGAGCTGCAGCACTTCGCGGGCAGCGTGCCCGTCGTACTAGTCGGTAAGATGGACAAATTGTCTCTTACACAATTTACAGCACAACAAATTTAGTACAAGCAACATTACATAAAAATCTATAATACAATTTCAGAGTAGTTAACAACGTTGCGTTTCATTGCAGCGATCGTAATTTATCTTTGAAAAGTTTCGAGTTACATATTAACGTGATTTATTTTCTTTTCACGTTACAGTTTTAAGCGAAAACTTCACAAAAGTATTCCTAAACGTCAGGAGATTATGTCTATTAATGCTGAGTGAGAGATCGCGTGATGACATTAAAGTCTATTTAAAATAGCTTTCAATATATATTGATTTAAAAAATTGTCTATTCTAAATTAAGTCATAGTAATGAGCACGAAGTCCAAATTCTCATAAATTCGTATTTATGAGAATTTGGACTTCGTGCTCATTATTCATCCGGTTGGAATAATCAGTTTTATAAATATTGTTAAAATTCTAATAAAGATTGACGAAACGTGCTATCACTCGACTATATAATAATCCGTTTTCAATCATTTGCAACAGTACATTGTTTAAAAAATTACGCGTCAATTTTTTTTTAGCAGCGTTTTTATCCGGGTCGCCTGTTTATTCAGGCATCCCGTACGACGTGTAAACAGTTCGTGTATTGTTTGTAATCTATGACTGGTTATAAAAAAAAAAACAATAATGTACGCGAAAGTACGTGATAATTCGGAAAAAACCTTTGTTAGAAAGCTGCATTCCAGCATTCATTATTTTTACAATAAATAATACCTCGAAGCGTGTGGAACGCACCTAATTCGCTTTTACATCCACTTATTTACTCTGTTGCGACCTGTCCAAATAAGTTAAAGAAATTTAAGGATTTTTGAAAAGGAATACAAAATAACAAATATTTGAGAATACTAAGTGTATACAACTCTTCGCCTCTGACTTCCGCCTGTTCGCCGTATCCCAGGCGGGTATACGTTTTAAAAGCGGGTTTATTTTCACATAAGAATATTCCATAGTGCAATAAATCCTGTTTATGTTAGATTTCACAAGTTTCTCTAGTTTACATATTGTTTTTTTTTTATAAATAACTTATAGCTTATTTACCTTTGAAAAAAAAAATAGAGACGGTTCGTTAGTTTTATTTTTGTGAGTTGTGCGTTTATAAGCCAAGTGCGATCAAGTAGAAGGTTTTAAGCGGTTCCGTAATTATTTATTGTATCTCAGTGTTCCTGAATATACCTTCCCCTTTTCTGCATATTTATTTTTCAATTCGTTTCAACCTTCGAAGTCCCAAAGAGACCATTACATTACAATACGTTATGGGTGAAAAAAATAGACTACCATATTTGAACTGTGGTCAATGAGAATTGAAACCAGCGGCCATCGATAAGTAAACTAAAGGCTATGTTTTGACATCCTAAGGCTATGTTGTGTGTACTAGACACAAGACTCTCCTTACTTTTACGCATGGTTGTAAACTAAGAGTTTTATATATATATATATATATATATATATATGTAATGTTATATACTAGAGTGTTATTTTAATGTAAAATAATTTTAAAACCAAAACTGTTTATTTCTTGAAAGATAGATAAACTTCGTACATATTTCTCTCGTTGTCTTTTAGTGACCCTTCGTGCAAACATATTCATAACATGAATACCTAATGATCTATTGACGTATTTTGTCACATAAGAATTATTATAAATTAAATCGTTGCCCATCAAAGTAACGAAAAAAAAATGTATGTGAAATGCATTATGACTATGTAATAGGTTTACAGCCCTCGTACCTAAGAGTCACATTGCAATATACATTCTAGATTTAAATACTGCATTAGATTTAATACTTACATATTTTTTGAAATCTCAATTGAATTAAAGAAAAATTAGATATGTAGCATGCTTTAATTTGTAAATATATAAAATTGATAAAGTGTGTTTTTTGCTGTTCAGTTATTTATAAAACATGTTATATTTTACTGTTAACTAAAACTTAATTTTAATGGCGATAATAGTTGTTATTATAATCTCTGAAACAATTATATTTATATATTTTGTGCAAATTCACTTTCATCATAAATTTAAAAACAAAATTTTTGCATCTAAAAAATAATTACTACCCTCTTAGTTACACCTCACAAAAAAAACTAATCTTGAAATTTGTATGCACGAGTGAAATGTTACACTGTTATAGGAATTTGGCATAAATAATTTTGTATTACAAAGAAAATGACACTAACGCACTCCAATAAAACGAGTTGAATTTGTATATCATTTTTCCTTTCTTCGCATTATGTGCTAACAAATTGTAATATTAGCGGCTAATTGCGTCTAGAGGCAAAAAGGCAAATGCTAAAACTAAATTGACAAGAATTGATAGATAACGTGAGGACAATGCGCCATTGTTAAGTTTACTTTTACAATCTATTTTTATACATTCATATACAACTCGGCTTTAGATTTTTCAAAGAATCGGTGATTAAAACAAAGCGTTTTTCACTTGAAAATCTGCGTCGTTCGCCGCCAGTTTTATTTAAGCTCATCAAGCTAAATCGAAAAAAAATATTTAAAATAACCGTTAGTTCCTTTGCCCGATCTATTTTTACGACCTAAATAATTTTTGAGTACAAAATCTTCATCGTTTGTTCGAAAGATCTCTCTGATAATATATATAGATAACAATAAGCGATCCTATTGTACTTCTAATAATTTTGAAAGAGAACATTATTAATTTTGAGCTCAAAAACATTAGCAGCAATATTTTCACGATTTCCGAAAACCTTAACTTGTGAAACGTCAACACAAAACAATTCAGGAAATTTTACGGTCGATCTGCGAGATCATTTTCATATAACTTAAAAATACGATTTTCATTGGCTGCTGAGTCAACCGAAACTAGACAATTGCAGATTGATGCGACTATTGGCGGACAGTTGTGTCAGAGTAGCTTTCGTTTTTCTCAAACCTCTGTAAAATGTCATTCTAAGAATTAGCTATTTTGTCAGATAAAATAACATAATAGAAATAAATAAAAAAAAAATGTTAAAATTGAAGTGAAACGGCCTGCATTTTAATAAGCTCACAGACTTCGGGCCACGCCTCGAAGTCTGTAATCGTCAGATTTAATCTTGTCTCATCCCTCATACGTGGGGTAGACTGAATGTTTTGCGTAACTCATAAATAAAACAGTTTACATGTAAAGTAAAATATTTAGGTACTGCTTTTCGAAGTATTCTCCATTACATTTTACGCATTTCTTCATTTGTTCAAACCATTTTCAAAAACATGAAGACCATTGATCTAAGGGTGTGTTTTTCGAGTTCTGGTGGAAAGCTATTGCGGCCTCTTCTGGCCCCGTAAATGTTAAACTTCTAATCATGTATTTGATTTTTGGGAAAATAAAGAAATCGCATGGTGTTAGGTCTGGACTAAATGCGGGACGGGTCACGAGCTTCACCTTTTCAGAAGCGAAAAATGACTCTGTCTTATTCGCGATGTGCGGCGAAGCGTTGTCACGGTGCAAGAGGACGCGACTTCTGGTCGTTTTTCCCTAACTTTTTCTAAGACACTGGGCAAACGAATGGTTGTGTTCGAATCGACATTAATTGTCTTTTGTTCTTCAAGTGGGATCGTGCAGACAGAACCCGTCTTGGAGCCTACGCTTCTTGCCTGCCTCGATTTTGGTGGTTTGCTGTTGCCTTAAAACACCTATATAGAAGACTGTTGCTTTCTTTCCAGCATGTAATAATATATCCATGTTTCATCTCCTATCACAATAGCATATACGATATTTGAACGTCCATGATCGTATTTCGACAACATTTTTTTACATGAATCAACTCGAGTCCATTTATGAGGAATCCAACGGCAACAAAGTTTTCTAACTTTCAAATGTTGAGGTTCGATTTTTTGAATTTGTATCATACCTATTCCCAAATGTCCGGTTTTCTTCCATTAATTGCCTGACAGTAGCCACATTTCTCAGTGATCGCGGTTGAGGGCCGACTTTCACGGATTTCGTCATGGAGAGAAATACGGCCACGATCAAGTTCTGCATACCATCGTCTTACAGTGCTCGGATGAGCCAAAAGCATTTTGAGCGAGCGGAGACAGTGAACTTTTAAAATCATAAAAAATCATCGCCCTAAAATCTTTTCGCGTTATTTCAAAATTTTGCTCCGGCGACAAATTTCAAACTTGTATTAGAAACAATTGACACGCGACTTCCCGTCAAAAAATATTTTAACCAAGGAATGAGATTTTTTTGTGTTTTGAAAAATATAACATTCGAAATTCAAACATTTATGAACAGCCAGGTGTGTAGACCTTCCAGTGTGCTTTCAGTATGTACGCTATTTCCAATAACTTTCGATAGATAGGTATACAAAGTAGTGAATGACGCGACCACACTGACGACTAATATCTCTCTGGTTCGTCCACTCTAAAACAATATCGTCAATATATATATATATATATATATGGATGTATGGACTATGTGTCAGATATTGAGGTTTACGTTTACAAGTTGTGTTTTTTGTTTTGGTGTAATTCAATGTACTAATTACTACAAAAACATTTTTTTTTTCTTTCACGGTATCTCTGTAAGAAATGAACCGATTTCAATCAAGATCACAATATATTCAATGCAATTTTATTAAGAACATAAGTGATTAAACTTCGAATAAGATCGGCCTAAGGATTTGGAAATTACAGAAAGAAATATTTTTTCGTTTTTTTTCTTCTGAGATTACTCAGAACCTACCAAGTCGATTGATTTTAAATTTTCAGAAAATTTGAGATAAATTAAGATCTTTTAAATGGCGGAAGCTTAATTCCAGTTGGTCCATTCGTTTTAAAGATATTAATGTATTACATACATATGCGTCCAAACGTCCATGCATATGATTGGCGCGCATGCGCCGTGCATACAAACAGACATCCTTATAAAATGCCCAGAAAACCTTTCTAGGACCTAAAAATGTCTATATCTGATGAAATTATGTTTTTTAAAAATCGGACGTTCTTATTTTAGGAAAATTTAAAATTCCTTGATGGGGAGTTAAAAGTATAAAACAAACTTTCGATACAATCCAATAGAGACAACCGATTAAATAGGAGAATAAATATAATGACGGATAATTGTTTATGTAAAACGTATATCAAAAAGAAGAAGTCTCGCGTTAGTTTCTAAGATTAAAATACGACGTACAAACATTTATACGGAATGCCGAAGTTTGAATGAACATTAACGCCGTAACTATGAGACGCCTTTTGCGAATAGCCCTTGTAATAGTTAAAAATTTTTTGTGCGCATGCCCCAATTTCCGCCATGTTTTTCGAGCAATTTATTTTCAAATGTATGAGCAGTGCATGTGTTTTTAAAACAATTAGCAATAAAACAAATAATAGTGACTAATCTTTTGTAAACATTTCGGTTTCAATTATTATGCATATATAAGCAAATAATAATACAATTATTTTAATTAGAATATATAATGTTATCTGTAAATAAAAGGCCTAAAAAACGTTGTTGTTATGGTGTATGCCGCAGTGATTCGCGCAGTAAATCATTTCGGGAGAATTTTTATTATTTTATCAATTTTCCAAAGCCTTGTCTGGAATATTGTCCAAAACTAGTAATAATATAAACTAATGCCTATTTCCCAGAAGGGTAGGCAGAGACTAAAGATTTTCATCTGATACGGATCTTTGCATATCTCTCTTGCCCCACTAAGATCCATCAATAAAATCAACAAAACAAAAACATTTACAAGTCTGTTCGAAGTGTGTAAAATGTAATTTGTGTGTTAAGAGATGTGGACGATGTGATGGTCAATTTCAATAGATTAATCATGTTAATAATATGTATCTACATATGCTCGTTAGATTTTGAAGTAGAAAGTTGTCCAACAACAGAACATCGTGACCCCATCCGTTGTTTGAAAAAGAAATGATGTAGATAATCAGATAATCTGTCGTTATTTTATTGCAAATGTAGTAGTTCATGCTGTAACCTAACAAAGAATTCTAAAAATGCCTTTCACAGATATGAGTAACAAGACACTGTTTAGTCGAAAAATATAAGCAACGACATAAGTTGAGTGTTTTAAAAAGATAACCTTCTGATTTTCAATATCAACATATTAATTATTAATTTATACTAATTACATAATTAACGATTTCAGTTGCAATAGAATAAACTTTGGTAGGTAAATTTGTAACAAATAGTTATTATTAATATATTGATTACTTTAATTCTATCGTGAATATAATTGTTATTTACCTCCAAAAGCTCTGCTTTATTCTCAAGTTGTGGACGGCCAGGTGACATTTCGAACATCGTCATAATTGAATATGGTTATGCGTTTCTATTGTCCAACATATTCATAAAAAGTGCCCGAAACTTTTATATTACCGCCTTTCCAACATGGCGGACGCGCTTGCGCGTAAGTTGTCGTGAAAAAGTCTATTGGCGAGTCTACTAGTTAGCGTGTTCAATTTTTTTAAACTCAATTCATAGGTGATAGAGACGATGTCAGCTGAAACTATTAGTCAAGGAAACACAGCATTAAATACCAACTCATTTACCACACAAGTCTGCGTAATCGAATTGTAGTGATTCTGTTATATTGTAATTTTCCTGTATGTATTACGTACCTATTGTATATCGTTATAACATTGGAAGCGCACGTGATCTTCATCATGAGAATTACCTTCCTCGGTTTTATTGTAATTAATACAAACCGATGATCTCATCTCAGTGACTGATTTCATACAATTTAAAATGAAGAGGAGTGGGATGAAGGACGAGGAGTAGCCACTGGAACCCTCACTCACTCTATGAAACACAAGAGTAGTTGCTGTTACTTCCCATCTGTCGTAAGAGTGTGGTGTCTTACCAGCTCTAACCGGCCCATTTTCGCGCTGCAGCCAAGTTCGCTCCAACATGGCTCTACCACATCGGTCGCTTTGTGTTAAGTCTTAAAGATTACCGCCTGTGCAACATGAACAAATTACACAACGGCGTAATAACGTATTCATCGGGTTCATATAGAAGCGTAACCAGCAAAAGTATGATAAATATACATGTAGGTATCAGTACGTTCATGACATCAAATGATTTAAAAGCTTCGCTTTAAAAGTCCAATCAGGAATAAACTTCACTACAAACTTTTGGCATCGTATAAGAACATGATAATACTGACTAAGACGGCGTGTCTATACATCATACTTTTGTTGATAAAACTTCTATAGAGCGACCATATTTCAACATTTTTGAAAAAATCATGAAAAAAAATATTTTTTAGGTGTCTACCTCCCTTACACGTAAAGTGGTGGTGATTTTCTTTATCGTGTATCCCACGGCGTGGTATATCGTCGGATAACGCATTCAGAAACGTTACAGGTACACATTCGCAATCAAGCAAATTACGAGACCACAAACGGATCCCTAAATCGCAATATGGTCCTCACAGGAAAATCATACTTCGATTTAGGTTAAAGCGAAATATTTGCTTTAAATTACCGATTTTTGTTACAGTCAAGTGCCCCCCTATCTCCCAGTCAAATAATTATTTTTGGATATACGAGAAAATTCACAGAATATATAACGAAGTTAAAAAGAAAACTATCACAGCTATTAAGTCTGCAAGTTAACGAGTAATTGCCGACCAACTTATAAAATGTACTTGGAGAAGTACAAAATAAAATTTCATACAAATTCCATTGAAAATTATTTAGACAACGTTATCGGTTGTATAAAATAAGTAGTAAATATAAATGTATGAGCTATGTAAAATTAAGAAAATATGAAACCTGTAACATCTTAACACCCGTGGGCCCGGTTTTAGTCCCTATAGTCGTTAATTCGTGAACTCAATTAATGGGTTCATAGTATCAATCAAAAAGCACCCTTCTAAGTCCGCATATTGTGACGGGCAACTACGATACCCACTGCGTATAGCCCGACATGTACTTGGCCGGTTTTCCGTATTTTTTTTTGAATCGTTTTCGACTTTTTTATCAGTTCATTAACACTGAAGAATCCATGAATCATACACAATAAATGTAGTTTGTGTGTATGAATCGCACACAAGTGAAATGTGTTTTGAGAAGTACCTTTTTCTTTTAAATTTCTAACATCCCCCTATAAAAATTAAATAATTCCCATAAATTGGAAAGTTCTCAATCCAACTTTCCAAAATCGAATTTTCATCAGATTTTGACGTCTAGTTTGTGTCTAGAACGCTATAACGTTAAAATCCGATGAAACGATTTAACCGACCAAATCGCGATTTTCGGCATTCACAATCTACTCAAGTTAAGTCCTAAGAAATCTCAAACATTAAATTTTAAGAAAAATATTTTTTAGAATAACTTTTAGACTACTTTACTGATAGATACTAAAATCTAATGGGCGCTTTTACTCAAACCAGTGGATCGATTACAGTAAATTGCATGAAAATCGGTTTATTCGTTCAAGAGATATCGTCGAAGAAGTCTATTTTAAAAAGTTCCTTTTTACAATATTTCTTAAACTACTGTATCGATAAACTCCAAAATGTAACTAGTTATTTTACTTAAAAGATAAGTCGATGGTTGTAAATGCATCAAAATCGGATGGTTCGTTCGAGAGATATCGTTAAAGAAAAATTCGCAAAAAAGTGTTTTTTTTTTCTCAAAATAACTTCTAAAATTGTTTTTGGTTTGATTTTTGGTGTTGGTCAACTTTTCTTGCTCAAAAACTGCATCGAATATTGCCATACAGATCCAAATCAAACAACGCGTTCGATAGAAATCATAGTTTCAAAATTTAAAAAAATAGCGCTTTCTTTAATAAATCTATATTTTTGAACTTTAAGAGGTGAAAACGAATAAAGAGAGAGAAAATGAATAAAAAAGCACGAAACTCGAACTTTTGCGCTCAAACTCAATAATTTACTGTTAGTTATATTAGAAGATTTTAAATTCGAATATAGAAAAAAGTTTCAGGAATGCCCTACAAGGCCAACCGTTTTTCGAATTATCGATCTCAAAAAGCTTAAGGATAAGTCTTTCAGCTTTAACATAACTATATTTTTGACCTGAAGGAGCGCAAAAAAACATCGATAAATACATAGTAGTAAGTTTTACGGATGACCTTTAGGGAAAAGGTTTTAAAGATTTTTTATTAAAATACAACGAAGAATAGTTAAGCACAGCTTGTAATTTTCGCGGCGATGTCAAATATCATCTGTTAATTTGACAAAAGTTCGGTTATTAGAACTTCCCATAAAACTAGAAAATTATAGGATTATAAAAGAAAATTATAACACATTACATTTAAGGGTTAAAAATAAAAATGTTTGTTACTCTTAATAATATTGTAATTAATGCTATAGTTATCCACATTGATGTACGTATATTGATTTACCTTGTAGATTTATCTACATTATTTTAATTGTACCATCTTATTTTTTGGGAAAATTATGACGTGTAATACCAAATACGATGTAAGGGTTAAATACTAATGAAGCGGTTGAATAATATTAGCTTACAAAAAAATAGGATACAAAACCCTCGATGCTTAAACATCAAGCATAAAACATTAAACATGTCTAATATTTGACTCTTCATTCGGGATTTAATTGAATTAGTCACAACTGATTCATCGTTAGTTACATCATATTAACAACTAACATGAGTTAGTACACAGATAAATCCTTTGGAGACATAACGTTTACCGACATCAGTTTACGAATTATTCATATATATATATATATATAGATTTGCTATGAAGAGAAATGTATGATATTCAGATACAATTCTGTCGCACATAATTTCCGGGCATAACGGATAACTGCAGCTAACCTAGATTATAGATTGACGAGACGTTATCATATCATACGTCATAAACAAGCATCCGCAAAAAAATTAAATTGCCTTAATTATTAGTATTTAAAATGTTATAGCGGAGTGAACAATTTACCTAATGGTGTTAGGTATTTATGTCACTTCACTACAGGAGCACACCGTTCCACAATTTCATTTCAAGCCGAGAGATTTGGGTTTTAGCGCACCAGGCAAGTCCTTTGCGACCTTGGTCCTTTGAGGACCTTTCCCATCAATACGGTAACAGTTTCAGGGAGCGGAAACGTGGGTCGAGCTGATAGTCCTTAGAAAATAAAAAAATTACCAAACTAGCAAGTTATTTTTATTATTATTGTTTCTTAAAATAGTGTTCGTTGAGATCAATACATTGCGGCATTCGATGGAACCACTGAAGAAACGTTTTCCCAATTCGCACTTGGACTTTTCAAATGCAGCCACTGCTTCCTCGGTGTCCGTAAACCATTTTTTATTTATTTTAGAAAATGAATAAAAATCGCATGACGTGAGATAGGGACTGTAAGGCGAGTGAGCTAACATTTCTATATCTAACGTCCTGAAATGGATAGTTGTTTGTTTGGCTGAATGTGATGAGGCGTTGTCATAATGAAGGAGAATCTTACTGCAAGGTCTTTTTTTCAGAACTTTTTACAAAACAGGAGGCAGACAGTTGTTAGTGTACCGGTCTGCAGCAATTTTTTTTTATCTTCCAAAACAATTGTTGTAAATATAATAACCTGGCACTCCGAAGAAAGAGGCCACCATCTTTTTCCGACGCTTCCCCTTGTTTCAATTTAGCAGCCAACTTCTCGAAAAGAAACACCCACTGAGCAGACTACCTGTTGGTTACGGGATCGTAACAGTAAATTTAGCTTTCGTCGCCTGTAGCTATATCCATATACAGCATTTGAGTCACCACAGGAAAATCTTTGCATCATTTTGCGGCACCAATTAGTACAACGCAATTTTTAAGCTTTGGTCAAATTATGAGGTATCCATCGGATACAAAGCTTCCTAACCGCCAATGTTCATGAAGGATATTGTGGACTTGCCTTATGCCTAATCTTGTCCAAATCTGCTGGTAGATCAGTCTTGTTTCAGTCTTTATCGTGAGCCGCACAGCACTGATGTTGTATTTGTTCGTCATCGTAGAAGGACATCTCTCACGCAGATCGTGTCAAATCAATGCGACCATGTTTGAACTCGATAAGTCAGCTATAAACATTGGCAAAGGTTGGAACTTCATCATGAAATGCCAAACGAAGTCTTGTCATAATTTTCTTATTTGCTTAAATGGTAACGAAAGTCATGTCGCCAAATTTTAAAAACAAATGACAGATGAACGCAATATACGTAATAACGTTGGCAAAGAGTTCCGTTTTTTTATTTAAAATGTTTTTTTAATTTACAGTTTCTAAGTGACAGTTCTAAAAATTTTAAGAGTCACCTACATACAGATAGTCCAGCGTATTTTCCAAGGTACAATGCGAATAATTGAAATTGAGTTAAACATTCATTATTCGATTATCCTTGGTTAGGTTTAGAGACCGCTATCTTTAATTCGAAATCAAAGCGCTGACACCGTGCCACCCGCCGTCACCGCTTCTTTGATTTTCTCTAACTTTTTTTTGATAATGTGCATCATGCACTTCAACTTTTAAAATTAATACATACCGCATTTTATGTGTACCTACAACACATTTTAAAAATTGGCATAATGTACCTCATTGTAATAGTTTGAATTAGAATGAGCATTTTATTTACGATTTGCTGTAGATGAATAACAAGGCTATACAAATGCCTAAACGATGTTTTTATCAAAGAAGTATTTGGCTCAAAAATAATTATGAAGATTAATTCTTTATCCAACAGCTTTTACCTTTTAAGTAATCAGTTATTTTGAATGAAATCTAAGTAATATGAATCCAATCTAATTCGGGCATTAACCGATATATCTTATTAAAATATTATTAACAGTTGTTTTAAATGATTTTTTAAATTTATATTTCAGCTACAAAGACAGATTTAAGGGCAAAAAATGAAACATCGCCGCACATCATCACTACCCAAGAGGGCAAGAAGTTAAAGAAAAAAATACGGTGAGTGATGGGCTTCTTAAAAAATATCTACAAAATTCGAGTTTGTTTGTAACTAGAACTGGTAATGTCTATAGTGATCAGTGTCCATATTCACTAAATTTCTGACTGAAATTATTAGTTGGTACATTTAAATAGTTTTTATGAGGAAATTAATAAATAATGCACCCTTTGAGTAAGGTATATAGTCCATTTTATATGTAATTACTATGGTATGTCCTATATTTAAACAAATTTAAATCCATTACGTAATATGAAACCCAAGAAAAAATATTGTAGAACTTAATTAAATTTTTTTTAATGCTATATAATTTTATTATAAGCGAAAAATATTTAAAAACTATACACCCCCCTAAATACTAATATAAGTAATAGATGAAATGCAGATATTAATATTGGATAAAGGATGCAGTGGACGAATTTAACTGAAATACAGAATTCAAGTAAACAATGGTGTAGATATCAGAGCAGCTCGGCGCGACTATATCGTGCTATCGGTGGCTTATCAGCGTGTTGATAACAGCGACGCGTGCGCACCGACATGACTACAAAGCCCTTTTGTTTCCGAGTACTAGTCAAACATTTTTCCAATAAATGACCTTATAAAATAATTGAATACTATTATAAAAAATGCCTGAACAAGACAATTTTTTCTGGGTTTTATTTAGTTCGTGCAATAATTAAAGTGGTCTGACCATCTCTAGTAAATGAATACCCATTATGCATAATCTTAGATTGTTAATTTTTGATTTCTTTCCATGTGATAATTCAAATGAAAAGAAAATCTATTTTTAGAATTTGGAAGCACACCGAATCAAATTAGCATTACAAACTACCCAAATTTCAGCTGTCTGTTAGGAGAATCGATCTCTGTTAAAAAATAAAAAGGCATGCACTTGTAAACATCAAAAGTTATGCATTTTCACAACTAGAACTTTTATCCGATACAAATGTCACCTTTCTTTTTATATTAAAAGATGTCATAGACATCGAAAAAACTATAGTTTTCTGAAAATTTGGACTTACAAAGATCCCAAAAGATGTGTTCCCTTATATCTACTATGTAATTTTAAAGTTCATAACTTGCTGTCAAACCCCCTTCTAAATCATTCATTCGTTTGTTCAACTCTTTTTATTATGTGTGTTGCTTCGTCTTATGACTCAAATTGATTACTCATTTTGCAAGTATTTTAAGGATCTTTATCTTTAATTCTCGGATAATTATCTTTTTATATGAAGCTGGTGATACTCATTGGTTTTGATGTAAAATCTATAATTTTAAAAGCGATCAAGGATAGATTTTAGACAACCATTCTGAATTATGATTTGATCAGTAAAGGCTTAGTATAAAAACTCAAAACTAACATTTTTTTTACTAAAATAAAATTAAAATAATATAGAATAATAGAACGGATAAATGTAGAGAGATTATAAGAGGAAAATGCTAGTAATGCTTACCTAAAATATTTGAATGAGCTATTTAATAATCTGGACATGGAATGATATTGCATGTTTATGGAACATTCTTCAAGATTAGAATGATAGATGAGACTGTTGCAGCATGTGAAGTGTCTAAAAGAATAAAAGTAAGAAATAAAAATGCTGTGGATGGATAAAAGCATACAAACATCTAGTTGTAAATAGAGAAAAGCGTGGTTGGACTGATTACCTGCAAAAACCTAAGCAAAGAGTATAAAATGTAACACATATACGTGTGATAAGAAACTTTGTTCCAAAGGAGTGAAAAGATTATTAAAGAATTTATTAGAAGAAACGAAGAAGATTACCGGGATGAGTCTGATTGGATGCTTTCTGAAGATTTTCGTTGTAACTTTAAATTTCTCTGGAGGCCCGTACGAACTGTCTGCGGAAAGTCTATCAGGTTGGAGCTGAATAAAATCAGAAGTGGGGATTATTATAAAAGGTAAGAAACATGCGCTGAGGAAATGGAAGAAATACTTCCAAAGCTTCTTTGAAAGAAATTAAACAGGGGTAGCAACATTCCTCTGTAGAAACCAATGTAAACGAGGAAAATAAAAGTGAGATCAGTATGCAGAAGTGCACGAAAACAATAAATGAAATTATGGGTAATGCTGCGGAGGTATAGACGAGACATCCTGCTCTATCGCCTTTTCATCTTGTGTGGGACGAACAGAAATACCAAGAGACCGGTGTAAGGCCGTAAATATGCCACTGTATAAAGAGAAGGAAACGCAGAAACATCGCGCGAACATCACTGACATCAGCCTTATCAGTGCTGTAGGCTAAACTACATGCTAAATTATAGTTGTTTGCGAAAATGGTGGGTGCGATTGAAGAAATAATACAGGACGTACAACTGGCGGTTAAAAAGACAACGGAATCCACGAACCGGGTTTTTCTTGCAGAGCACAGCTAAAAAGTTTTTGACTATAAACCAAATTTATTGCGTATTTATTGATTTGGAAAAGGTCTGTGATCGATTGGTGAAGAAGGAATTACAATATGAAAGGAACGATTGTCTGATTTGAGTGTCGAAATTCTACTTATAAGGATTTCAGTGGCTATTTCAGAATAATGGGGCGCATACTGAATGGTTTAATGTAGAAAATGTCTATTTAACCTGTTCATGGTTAATCGCCCGACAGATTTGAAAGGCAATGTTTGTGGACAGAAAATAAAAGTTATTCACCAAAGGGCTTCTGTACGCGAATAGCCATTTACTAACACACTCGCGCCATTTGCTGAGAAGTTACAGAAGATGGTAACTGTTATAAACATAGTTTTGGAAACAAAAGAATGAAAATTAGTATAGATAAGTCCAAAATTATGGAATCGACAGAGAAAAAAGTACGATTGATTATATTATTTTAACGGGTGGAGAAAAAGTTGAACAAATGAAAAGATATTTGGATTCAAAATGTACAACCGATCGCAAGCATGAAAGCGCTATTGAAAGGAAGGTTAGTACTAGAAACTTGGTGAATGGTTCTTTACACGACTGTATGCACGCCCAAAGACTCGGCTGGCAATACATAGACGAGTACCGTTTATGTATGGTAGTGAAATTGGATACGGCAGAAGCATGAGAGTAGGATAAATGCAGTAGAGATAAGAGTATTCTTCATTGGCGAAAACAAAATGGCAGCATTATAAATGGCGCGATAAGATAATTTTCTGGCGTGAAAAAAAAATGTAGGGATTAAAACTTAGAAAATAACACTTTTTAGACGATTTGGTCTTATAAAGAGGATGAATGAAAGGAGATTAAGTGAACAGACATACAAATTGAGAACAAATGGAAATGCTCGAGTGAAAAAACTTGCAAGAAAAACGCTCGAGTATATAAAGAAAGGCCAAGGTGAACGTGCCAAAAACGAATTCAAGACCTTCTGAAAAAAAAGCAAGCTCAAAAGCACGCTCAACTGACGATCGTGTCGAAAGATTAATGAGAGTTGGCAAAGCAAGCGAAGTCGCTGAGTATTGTAGTGTTGGCACTGCCTACCTCTGCAGAAAAAAAAGCATGAAATTATGTATGCATGTATGTAGAAATTAAAAAAAAATATATATTCAATCTTATTAATGTTTTCTGAATAACATCGAAAGGAATAGACTTTAAAAAATTTATTGAATTTGTTTTTCCACTTCCGTTCTAACTTTTTAAATCCAAGTATAAGCATCCATATATGCTTACAAACGCATCACCTTTTTTTTAATTATATATAAAATCACTAGTTTTTGTTCATTGTAAATTAATAGACGTATATATCATGATGACAACCTTTTTTTTCAAGCTAAATTACGTGATTTTTACCTGGTATAAAGGCAATATTACAGTTCTCCCCGTTGCAATGTAATTACAATTGTAATAGCACATTTTAAATAAAAAAAACAAATACAACATATTTTTAATATTCAAGGATTCCTTAACCGCTTTTTCAGTCCGCAAACGTTTGCGGCATTTTAATCACTGACTTTCCTGTACCTTCGTTTTTATTATTGCAATAATCCATCGATGTAATTACATCGTTATTCTCATAGATTATTACACTTTCAATACTGTCTTTTATGGATTCGGTTTATATCTTAGTTTGCTGTATTTTGAAAAACTCTTTTTTCACAGAGCCATATCACTGGTAGAATGTTCAGCATTAGAGCGAGTGAATATGAATGAAGTCTTCGAAGAAGCTGTCCGTGCTGCTTTGAAGAAGAAACCCGTCAACAAGCGCGTCTGCCATTACCTTTGACGGTTCGTGTTGGACAGCGCAAAAACCAACTTAGGTACACAATGCAATAGCTACTTACACGCAACTTCCTCCATGCCGTATCGGGCACGGTGCGTGTGCCCGTGTTAGTTTTAACGCGACTGTGTCATGAATGCCAAAGATTTATAAGGTACGCATGAAAATACCATCGCGTTGTAGCATCTACACGTCCGTGCGGTAATCGGCTTTAAATTGTGCTATTTAAATATTTACAAGTAAAAACTAGCAACCATGAGATCAAATGCTTATTTAATTTAGTGGTATTATTCTTTGTACGTTAACAACGTGTAATAGACGATTTACTACTAAAACGTTACGTAAATAAAGAGTTTTATTTGAAATTGTTGCCGAGACGATATGGTTTGTATAACCTATTTAGTATTAAACAAAAGAAAAATAATGTTAACGTATTTGAGAGCTTGATATTTAATAATATTATGCCCATATTACCTATAGTATAATATTTGTTGTTTCCTGAACCATTGTGTTCACGTACCTATTGGAATGTAAATATAAAATGTCTTATATAATATATTGTAAATTGAATATTAAATATCATGTTTATAGTATAGGTATGCTTAAAGATTTCTAAATGATATTAAAAAAAATAGATGGAAGTTGTCATAGTACTTTAAAGATCTACCCCTATTGCAAAATAATCAGTATTAATGTATAATACCATAAAGCATAGTTTCTTCAACTAGAATTGCCAATGCAAACATTGGCCTTTCAAAAAAGTATTTATGAAAAGCGACTTAACTTTTTTTTTATTAAGGTTATTTTTCATTTAATATTATGTACTCAATTTTTGAACATTCCATTTCTGTTTACGGCTTAAGAATTCTTGTTTCTGCAGATATCGACAGTTTTATTTTTGTGTTCTCTGCTATTACGAACATCGGTTTGTTTAATTACATACTCTTCATTAATATGTCTAAAGTTCATATTGATTTTTATCTTACGTGAATGAATGCGGTTCGGTCTAGACACGCATAATTTATTTATTGTATAATAAACTTTAAGATTGTTTTATAAAGTGAAAAGTAAAGTGAAATAAAAATAAAGTTGTTTTTTTTTAATTTGAAACATGGAACCCTCGGCTAATGAAGACATTTAAATAGTTATTAAGAAGACTGGCATAACCTTCGACCACTGTATCACATATAGGCTAGAAAAAGATGACACATATCTACATTTCAGTTACTTTCTGCACACTATATAACAGTGTATGCAAAACCCATCGGTTTTTTCATAGGTTTCGCACACAACAAGAATAGTTTTCATCGACATTCGCCATTCTTCTGTATAGAACCAGCTAAATTTTTGAAAGTTTACCTCAAACTACTTCTAGAAGAAACTATAGAATAATAACAATTACCGGCCAACCAACAAACAAAATATTAATTTCGCCTTTAGGGAGGACACTTTTATAAATAAAATAAGGAAACAGATTTGTCGCCCAAAATACAAACTACAAGCTGCTGTCAAGTCGCGACTCACTTCGCTGTTTTAAAAATTAAAACAAGACAATAATAATCGATATCCTAGATGCCTATTTCCATATACTTATTGTTTTAAGTCATCAATAATTTCTTTGCAAGTCTATCAAATTATAATCATATTATATGAAACAATGTATGTATTACTCTGGCAACCTTTGCGAAATAAACAAACTCGATCGTTCAATAGTTACCAAAAAAGAGAGATATAAAAATCTTAATACTTATAAAGTATGAAATACATTTTTTTTTTGTATCTATACTGTAATACGATAAATAAAAATAGATATGTAGAAACGCCTGTAACAAACGAAGTGCTTATATGCAAGGACAATAATTATCAAATAAATAACGGGAATCAAACTAAGTACAAACCTAAAGTCAAGTTAAATCGCTTTATAATCATCGAGACACTCGTCATACATTGCAGAGACTCCATTCCATATAATTTAGATTAATTTTGTAACCCCATCAATCTCCCAACACCATATTTGATATCTGTACAAAATAGTTTTACATCAATAATTCATGTGGGTAATTTATTTTTCTTAATATCCGTAATAAACGTATTGCAGTTAATCATGCTACAGGTATCTTCCTAACTATGAAACTTTGGATAATGTGATTCATTACAATTGCAATTTTTTTTCAATTAAGGGGCTACTTTAATGTTATCTATTATGAAGATAAGCTGTATGTCTAAAAGAATATAGTGAACAATAAACATCTTTTGACGTGACAACGTCTTAAATTAGGTTGCGGCTGGGAGTCACTTATGAAAAAGTGTAACGCTCGGTAACGTAACGATGAGTCACCGAACGAGAGAGAGGCCCGCCGAATGCCTTGCGTCTCTCTCCCACTCAACTATGATCGGTCTGCCGCGCGCACTAGAGAATTAGTGCATAGCTTGCAAATGTATTGCAAGTTATTGTATGTATATTTGTATATAAATACGTATGTATGTGTAAAGGTAAAAATAAAATTTTGTTAATATGAAATTCAGTGCGAGATTCTTTGTATAAATTAATGTTTTAAATATAATTCTTTGTATAAATAAATGTTTTAAATTGTTACTATTATTTCATCCTTCTTCCTACTATACGAATGAATATTCACATTAAAATGATTTTACCATTCAAAGTCGTTGTCACGTAAAACTTTCGCCCGTATACCGACTTTACAGGCAACCAAATTTTTTAATAATTATTTCTATATGAAAAATGATTGTATTTTGAAATGCAACTCTTGTGGAAAGAAATTCCATCAATTTTGTAGTATTTGTTTGTACAATTTGATTCACACAATTCATCATCATATATAATTTTCACAACACGAAACAATGTTCTTCTAATAAGGTGATAATTGCCATTTTAGGTCGAAGAAAAAGTTTTTTCGTATTTTATATACTAATTCAAGATAAATTTTCATCATAGTTCATTTACATTTAATTATAATATACGCCATTTTGTAGGTAGTGATATAATACCATTGCTGTAAAAATTTTGGGATTTTTGATCAAAAAATTGCGATATGTAAGTTCGACAGTCCCCTTTACGTTAATCTAACACTTCCTAAAGAATTCTGAAGAGACCGAAATAGGTGAAAATCTGAGGGTGCAAAGTCAGAGCTATATGGTTCCCAACCAAACTGTCTCAATATTTGCGGATTGGCTAAAGATATGTGTGGTCTAGCGTTATCATAGTGAAAAACCACAGCCTTTCTGTTGATCAATTCCGGCCGTTTTTTCTCTGTTTTTTGCTTAAATCTCGTCAGCTGTTGGCAGTAGAGATTCGGATTGATGGTTTTGTCCGGCGGTAAAAGCTCCTCATGAATAATGCTCTTCCAATCCCATCATACACATAGCATCAACTTATTGTAAGTTAATCCGGGTTTCGCTATAGTCTGTGGAGCTTGCTTGCTTTTTGTTCATGATCTTTTTCGCACGTTCTTATCGTAGGTAATACATTTTTCGTCACCAGTGATCAATATTTTAGAAAACGGTTCGGTTTCAATAGAGAATTGCAAATGTGTACACGATTCATTAGATTTTTTTAATGAGCTCGTGGGAGACCCCAAGTATCGAGCTTTTTTATATATCCGCTTGTCTAAAATGGGTCAAAACCGTTTTGTGGCAATCCCCAGCTCTTTAGTTGTCATAAGAAGTAATATGACGATCTTGCTCTACTTTTTCCTAAATGGCATCGACTTTATTCTAAACAGGTCGACCAGAGCGAGGTTCATCTTTGACATTAAAGTTACCGGACTGAAAATGCTCTAAACAGTTTTGTGCTACTTTTACCGACACTGCATTAAGTCCATAAATGTAACAAATTTTTTTCGCGGCTTGTGTCGCATTTTTACCTTTTTTTTTGATAAAATTTCAAAATGTATCGAATTTCTACGTTACATACACTCATTTTAGTGGAAAGAAAAACAATAGAAAAATGGCGGGACACCGTTTTTATTTTTCTTTTTTTAAAATGTCATCTATTTACTGATGTGAAAACTAACCAGATACAAACAGCACAACCTAAAAGATTTTACTGCAACTTTTTACTTATAAAATACGAAAAAACTTTTTCTTCGACCTAATATATTATATACTTGGTATAAACCCTCGTATAAATATACGCATCAAAAATATTTTAATTTTGCGCTTTGTGAAATCTGTAGTCTCCTTCAATTTAGGAGTTATTTTGGAACTAATAAAAGTGTCTCATAAGTAATGTCGGTTTTCATAACTATAATTCATACGCTTATTTTTATACATGTAATAAATTGTTACAAGTTCTACGAAGAGTACAATTGTTTCTTTTTCTTTTAGTGATACTGTGTTAATTGATGGGGCAATACGTTGCGATAAAAAATCGTATCAAGTGTGATAGATATACAAATTCCTGTACATATTTTTTTTTAAATCATAGACGAGCAAGCGAGTCGTCAGAGTAGATGGTCACCGCCGCCCATGGACAATCGCAACTCCAGTGGGTTGTCAGTCTCTTGGGAGGGAGTAAGATATGTAATGGAGGTGGATCAGGTTAGATTAGGTTATAGGGGTAGTGAGCCACCAGAACTCTCGCTCACTTCAGGTCCGTATTTTGGGAGAGTGTGATATTTCACCGATCAAACTGACTCTTTTTGTGCTGCAATCATGTTGGCCACAGTATGGCTTTATGACTGTAGTTTTTGTTGACATTTATTAAAACAATTGATAAGACATTATTGAAAACAAAAGTTTAAAACGGCCGCAGCAGAAAATATGTGATTTTGAAGAAGATACCGTGAATGAGCGAACAGCACAGCGTTGGTTATAATTTACTATTAAAATAATAATTTTAATAGTGGAGATTTGACGCCGGCAGATCAATCAAGCTCGGTCGCTCAACTGCAGGGGCTACTGAAGTTGCAAAGGAAGTGGCATAAAACCTACCTAGAATCAGCAGTCGCAGACTCCCTTGGACCTTCTAAAGACATCACACATCGCAACTTAAAAGAGCGGTAAAATCTGTTGAATAGTGTCCCAAATGGTATTCAAGCGAAATGTCCTTGTCCTTTCGAAAGACGACGATTTTATTAAACGCATTGTTATTTGTGATGAAAAATAAATTTATCTAAACAATCCAAACACGGAAAATTAGTAAGACAAAAAACAATTACCATCTTAAAGATTGGTTTGATTTGAGACGTCAGTTTAATGTGCCTGGTAAAATTATGGAGGTATGGTGTACTTTAAAATAATTCCACATGATCGAACTACCACTGCCAAGATATGTAGGTGTGTATATATATATATATATATAATGAACAGTTGACACACTTGATAAAGTTTTGCCGCAGAAATATCAAGGTCAAGTAAACCGAAAACGGTTGTTCTTACGGTTTCGATTATACCTACTGCCGAAACTCAAGCTTGCCCCACCACCAAAGTTCATATTGTCGCGAGACGCTCGTGTTCTCACAACAGGACAATGCTAGACCACATGCCGCGCAAGTTACGCGGGATGAGATCGAAGAACTTGGTGGTATTCAACTCCTGCCGCATTCAGCTTTAATCGGGACTTTGCGTCGTTAGACTACTATTTATTCAGACCGATGAAAAATTTTTTTCGTGGCACGTAATTTGGGTTCAAAAGTAATGTCGAAAATGCAATCTAAGAATTATTCTTTGCACATAAGTCGAAGGAACGATTTCATCAGTCTCAAAAAATTTGCTAAACGTCGGGTTAAGAGACCATAGAATACGTTGGATTATCTTTCGAATTTGTTTCTATCTGTATGGTTATTAAGGAACAAATATAAAACATTAAAAGCCGATATTGTTTATGAGATACTTTAATATTTATTGTGAACATAATGTACATACTTACGCAAAAAATGACGTGACGTGAAAAATAGGCTCTTTTACTACATATTTTGTGTTTTTGAACAGCATATTTAGTTTCGTGCATATGTGATAAAGTGTATGGTATTGTGTTTAAACATTATTAATTATGATGGATGAATATTTTGTAAAAAAGATAATCAAAGAATTTACTTGAAACATGGCTTATGCTGCTGTCTGTTAGCAAATAAAAATAATTATCTCTAGATTGTTTTTGGGTACACATTTAGTCAATGGTAAGCAACGCGTAATGCTAAGAGCATCAGTGGTGAATTTATATTTTTTATGAGTGTAGGCCACTTTATTTCCGCCGCCTCATGTACCTGTCTAAATAATAATTTTTTGAAATCTGCCGCCCCCAGGCCACGGCCCACACGGCCTATTGACAAATCCAGGACTGGAGAGCATCGCAGTATCATGACACATACATTAATTAAATAAAATATTAAATCCATTGGAATAGTTTATGCACAGAATTTTTGTATTTTTAATAGAGAATTTGATGAGCTAATAATCAAAGGTAGTTACAATTTTACTTTTTACTGAAAAATCAATAACTATTGATTACAATTTAAAATTACCCTAAATAAATGAAACACAAATTAGAAAAGGTTAATGATTTAATATTAAAAACCTTCATGGCACTTTTACCGTAAGCAGTTTAAAATTTAATCCTGAATATTCTAAGTGCAACATGCTTTTTATCCCTTGTGTTTTCTTAACACTAATTATTAATACAAAAATAATTATGTTTTAATCATCATGGTTAACAAATTAACGTGTAAATCTAAAATTGTTTATTATATTGCTCAATCGGTTACTAGAAAATTTACATAATACACTAGATAACAAGACAGTATTCAGATGAATCATAGTGACATTATACAGACTGATGAATTTTGAAACACATCCAGGTACAACAAAGTTGTGATATGTATTTATAGTCTAAAGAATACATCCTTTCTATTTTGTAACTGCACATGTAAACGTTAATAGTGCAAGTGCATAGGCACTCTTATATCGCGCCCATTTCACAATATTCACGAAGACCGGGCACAGACAAAACCAAGCCACGGCATGCAAAGTCCCATTGGCTGCTTTGATGAATCATCCTGTCACTTTTTCTTCCTAAGATCCATTAGAGTGCTCTGCAACATGATAACATTATTATATGTCAATGTGCAAAATTAATACAATACATCAATTTTTTTTAAAGATTGACCACCTTTGAGTAAATTGTAACTTAGCATAACATAATATGTAAGTTTATTTTTAACGTGTAACTACCCTAGAGAGTTAAATCAAGTCATAAACTTTTTCAGAGAGTAGGCAAAATAATAAGAATGATAAAATAATTTATATATGGATTTATCTTCATAATCACTTATGAATCATCCATAAAAAGCAGACAATTGACAGTTTTATTGTTAATTAAATCGTGTAATGTATAATTCATTTGTATTATTACTTAATATAATTAATATGATAACATAATTTTGTCATAGTTGACACAAAACTTCTGTTTTCATATTTGTGATTTTTCACTGCTACATGCGTCATACTAAAGCGTTATACCTTTTAAGAAAACTTTAAGAAAAACTTCATACACCATTTACAATTTTGTATGCACATGAACGGAAATTCTTGTAATTCATAATTAGTATTTATTCTAAATTGAGACAGCCCTCAACTATTACAATAAAAAGTTTACCCTGGTCCTATGAAGGCCAATCTCACTGAGTCGTTTATGTTGATAAGTGAGGGGTTCATGTAACTTGCTGTTAGCGCGCTTGTAAAAATCACTATAGTCCAACCGGAAGGCCAACGTCTGTAGCGCTGCGTCTTCGTGCAGGGCCAGCTTCAGTATCAATGTGCTTACGTGCCCTCTGACAAAATAATATAACATAACAGCATTAACTACTTCATTAACAAAATATTATAGAGCTGCTTAACTATTTGTAATTTGTAACGCCTTTTTTTTAATTAGTAATTACTAACCTGAATGTCCGAGCCCATACATTAAGGTCAGCTTTACGATTGACCAAGAACTGATTGAAAATTTTACGTTTTTCCTTATCATGTGCCTCTTCTGCCGCCGTCAAAGCATATTCACCTGCAAAATTAGGTTGTGATCGTTTTTAATGAACAAAATCAACCGGGACTTTAGAGGTGGAAGGAACCAAATAAGAACCTCTAGCAAAACGTTCTCCTTTGAGGGTCTCAATCGCGTCGCGTCGTTCCAGTTCGGCTTCGATGCCGGCGTGTAGTGTCGCCTCGAAACTGTGCAAGGCGAGAGTTTCGCCCAATACATTGCGTAAATACGACTGCAGCTCCTGTTATAATTTCATTTTTACATTAATATATTAAATGTTAAAATAATTTACATAAATTTTATCTTCTATTATGTAGTTTGATATTAAATCACTAAAATTCATTCTTTGCTTTTGTCTTTTTTTTCTCACTACAAAAAATGGACGATCTCTTATGTTCTGTGATATTGCCAAATACATGATGATTAAACTCATGAAGCATGATATTCCCTCTCGTTTGCTCTCTCGCTCGTCTTCTCACCCTCCCACTTTTTTCTTAATCTTTATCTACTGCACCTTTTCTTCTTTTTTTCCGAGTAAAACAAGAAAACAAACATGGCCAACAAAATAATGACACTTACATTGCCTAGTTACAAGAAGGTATGCAAGTCTTGTTTAGTTTTGTTGGATAAATCTAGTTATGAGTTTATTGATGTATAATCGCGAATTCGCGAGCTTATGGCATACATATAAAGTGTATACATACTATATTGCACTAGAGCCATCTACTTACAACTGTGGTTTGTCATTTGTTTTACGGCCGTTCCCAATATTCAATCTATCTCTGGTTTTGCCATACTAGGGATAGAAAAGCTATCTATCTGTAATATTTCTGTCCCAATATGTCTATCGTTGATAGGCAATCCTATCCTTAGTTGCGATCTACCGTTGGGAGGGCGGATAGCTTACTAAAGATAGCGATTTGTATGGAATTGACAGTTGACGCGTCTCTATATGAATATTATCTGTCAGTGTCAGTTAGGTTGGCTATCTCTAGTAATCTAAAGTCTAATCCGTGATTTTTGTGAGATATTTTACCCCAAAAGTAAGTGAAGTAGAAGTAAAATAGTTTTCAAAATTTGATTTTTATAAAATAAAAGTAAATTAGCAAAAAAATGTCGGATTCAAGTTCCAGCGACGATATTGCTTCTTTGGAACAATTGAGTGATTGGGAGTCGGATACTGAGGAAAATGTTACGTCCAGATCGTATGCAGAACGCATTAATTACTTACATAAATACAATGATTATGAGTTTGAATACAGATTCCGATTAAGTAAAAGTGCAGTGGATGATTTACTTAAAGAAATATACCCATTTCTAAAAGTAACCTCAACAAAGTAAGATAAGTTTTGCCGTACCTATTTGTTTTCATGTTATTATTGATACATTGTACAAATTACTTTTGTAGGATATACTAAAGAATCAGAAGTATGTTCAACTCTATTTTTGAAACTACGGAATATCGCCTCTACATCAATTGCTATTGACATTGCGGTTTTATGCACTGGGTACAATGTTGGTGGCAGTAGGTGACTACATAGGAGTCTCAAAATCAGCTGCCTCACGTATAGTGAGAGAGGTATCAAAGGCTATTGCTAGATTGTACCCAAAATATATATACGTCCATAGCGATACTACAGTGGACTTCTATAATATTGCGAGATTTCCTCGTGTATTAGGTGCAATTGATGGCACACATATTCTGATGCAATCACCAAGTAAGTAGCTACCTACCATTCATTTATTAAAATTTGCTCTAAAGAGCTCAAATCGTTACTAACAAACAGTCTTCTGAACAGATTCCAATATTGGAGAAGAATTTCGAAATAGAAAGTCAGTTTTTTCTATGAACGTGCAAGGTGTATGTGACGCAAATTTGTATTTTTTAAATGTTGTGGCACGATGGCCTGGATCAACTCATGATGCTACCATTTTCAATAATTCTGAGTTACGAGGTAAGTTATATTATTCCAAACATCAACTTAAAATATGCATAATGAAACCCTACAGCACTGCAACCCTATACCCTTACAGTTATGATTATGATTGTAGTTTTAAGCATTGGTATCATCGCTGTCTTACATACATTGAAAATGGTTTTAACCTTTTGTTTTCAGCTCAGTGTGAGAATGGGGTTTATGGCAATAGATGGTTGATCGGCGATAGTGCATACCCTTGCAAACCCTACCTGCTTACCCCTTTACTCACTCCAGTATCTCAGAATGAAATAAACTACAACAGAGCTCACATCAAAACTAGAAATACTATAGAAAGGTAAATCATCAAAACTCAGTCTTATCTAATACCTTTAAACAAGCAATTCTTGTATATTTATTTGTTTATATATACCAGCTATCTCAGAAACGGCTCTAATGATTTTCATGAAAAAATTATATTTAGATAAAGTTTAGTGTTTCAAGTTTATCTACATACGTGTTTTTCCCTTTCTATGCAGAAGATCCTGAGTTCGAGTCTAGGGTTCATCTCGATTTTTTTAATATCTTTTTTTTTATTACACTTTTTTAATATTTTTATTGACATTTTTATCTTGCAAGTTAAATTTGATCCACTTCCCGGTTGCTTTTTTTAAAATTAATTTTATCAAAAATAACCTCAATATTAGTTTTAGAAACAAGTTGATAATATTAAACAAATAAATTTCTTTTACAGATGTTTTGGAGTCTGGAAAAGACGATTCCCAGTTCTTTCATTAAAAATTAGGCTTTGTTTGGCAACAACCCAGGCTGTTGTCATTGCCACATCAGTGTTGCACAATATATGCCGAAAAATGGGTTTGGAGGACTTGGAGCCCGAAATAGAAATCCCAAGTCATAATATAAATATATTGTATGAGGATATCCCAGAAAATCATGCCATACATCAGATCCAGGAACGTCAAACATTAATTAATAATTTATGTAATGTGGTTCCTGTAGGACAACTTTCATGACGGCAAAGAAACAATTAAAAGATACACAATCTTTTTAAACTAGTTTTTTATTTACATTTTTACAATTACATTTTATTTACATTGTCTTCAGATTCATCTAAACACATATTTTTTTTTAATTGTAATATTTCTAATTCTAATTTCTTCTTCTTGAGGGCAGCTATCACTTCTTCATGTTTCATTTTATTATTGTAATATTCTGCAATTGCCCGATTCCTGGCTATTACGGAAGCCTTCAGATCGTCAGCAACAGTTTGACGCTTCAGTTTTCCTAAAAACAGTTTCACATTTACATTTTGTGTTTAACAAGGCAGTAATTTAAACTTTTCCTATTGATTTCTATTTTGTACCACCTGCATGACATAAGACTTTTATATATTTATAGATTACTCCAAAACCAGAATAAGTCTTTAACTCTTGAATTCCTAGTGTCACTTGTAGATGACAGAAACTGAAATATTTTTTTCTACCATATTGAACTTTATTTAAAAATCCTACCATTGCTATAGCAAAATTAATTAGTAACACTATTCATTATTTTGTCTGCTAACATTAACCATTATGTCATTTGACAAATTCGTTCATTGTTTTGCGAAATATAAATGAATATATAAGGTATAACGCAAATGTATATTACAATAAGAATAACTTATAACATCATTGTTACAACGTTGGAAACATACCGTGGCACCCGTGGGTGACACTGGGCAATACAGTGGAATCTCAACTCGAATATCAAGGGAAATGCAAAAAAAATCGAGTTAACGAGTTTTTGACTTAACAAGAACTTTGAGATATATATCACTTAACTGCTGAAATTTCGACTTACGTTTTATATACGTATATTTTTTATATATTAAATCAAATTACATATTAATGAAGTAAACTGTACACTAAAAAAATCAAACATAACGTTCACAGCTGTGTTACTTAGAAAGTTTCATGAATGTATTCATTAATTGCACGTGTACAAGATAAAAACAATAAATTAGAAGCCCCGAAAACCCGAACATTCATTTTGGAATTTATTGCTATTATTTCAGGGAATCCTAAGTATGATGTCATTATATTTTACCAGCTACGATTTACGGAGTTTCCTTTTTGAAATTCGAGTTATATGTATTATCAATACTTCGTAGGGAAATAACATTTTGTTCCGAGTTACAAAGTCTAAATAATTCGAGATACCGCGTATTTAGGGGTTCATCGGAAGAAAATGGCAATTCGACTTACTGAGGATTTCGACTTAACGAGGTTCGAGTTATTGAGATTCCACTGTATAATAATTCTACTGCTCTGAATTCATTGTTAATAATGGTGAGTAACGAAGAAAGTGGGAGTGAAAACGAAGCTACTATTCATCTTCCCAGTCACATGCTTCGATCTCAAGTAGAGCTACAAAAGAGACCTTCATTTCTGGAGAAAATGACCTGGAAGAACGAGAAGAAATTGACGTGCCTTCATCGAAGAAAAAAGGCAATACCATACAAAATGGTATGGAAATGTCACTAATACTTCTTTCACTTGGAAGTTCAGTGCTCTCAACGAAGATATTGTCACCAACGCACTAGAAAAATGTATACCAAATGCAATATCAGCTTGCATTTAAAGTATTGGTACAGCTTTCACAATAAATAATTGTTATATTTTTTTATATATGTAATAAATATTATTATAAACCTGAGGCTTTATTCCTAACTAAAAGTGGAAAAATCATGTGTGTTCTTCAATGTCCAGTGTCACCTGGAGGTGACGCCCCCATAAAAAAAAACTGGGTATGGTTTACATATTTTTCATATTTCTTTTATCTTATTCAAATGTAACTGAGCTATTTTATATAACAAGTAAATATATTTTTTTATTAACTTTGACATGGGAATTGAAGAGTTAATGTCTAACTTTGCAACTGTGATATTAAAAAGACTATTGAGAAAGGATAGTTTACTTGTGTGGAATATCACCTTTACTATTTGTTGATGAAAAAAATTTTCTGTTCTGCGGGTCGTGGCGAAGGAGAAATAGGTATTAATTTTTCTGTGTCCGTGTCGAATGGTATGACTACGGCAGAATCCACCACCAATCCTTCATCCAACACAGTTTCTGTGACCTCCACCTGAGCATCACCTCCAAACGGAACTGTAGCCATCCCAGCACCTAATATGGCTGCTACTTTTTCTAATGCTTCGTCTGGTGGAATATACTCTGGCTTTCCACCTCCAGTCTGAAATGTAAACAGAAATTTGTCTCCCATTTAATTTATAACCCAATTTTGTAACCAAACGTGGCCGAGTGATATTGGGCATCTGTCTACCCCATTAGGGATGACAGGAGTGAGTCTATGTGCGTTTCGTTTATTATATACAATTTAAACTATTTGAATTAATATAATACCTTTAGATTGTTCATTCTTATTTTAGTGCTCCTTTTCCAGTCTTTTTAAGTTTTCCCATTTGAGCCTGAGCTGCTCAGGTTTTCTGGGGCTAATTCCAACCATAGAATTGAATATGTTGGTTATTTTTAACCAAGTGGCTTCCTTAAGCTGGTTGTTGCTGGCATTGGTGGCTTTGCTGAATAGCACGGGATTTGCTTCTACCAAATTGACAAGTTGCATCACTTCTTCTTTCGTCATTGGTACGCCTTTTTGCTGAAGGAGAATAAAAATTGTTAACGTTGAGTTTTAACATAATATCAATGATTCAATTCAATTTCAATGATGATTCAATGTGTTGTCACATGTTTTTTAAACGTGTTAGAATTTATTATAACTGAGAGAAGTACTTACTGCTGACATTTTCGTGCAATCCTTAGTAAATTGCAAAATCAAAGCAATAACTGAAATATTAAACAACAACAAAACAATATAGAACTAAGGTTAATTAATTAGACAGACGCCTTATCGGTGCAGACCGTGTAAATTGAACATGCAGGGGCCACAGAGTAGAGTAACAATGGCAATATAGAACGTTCCGTTTCATTGTTTTCCTAATTCTGAATTTAACGCTTTTAATATTAATTTCAACTTTGCAATTAATCTAAGAAATAAAATGATAATGATCAATATGTTGTTATATATTTTTTGGGTATTTAGAATCAAATTTCTATTTTTACACAATTGTGATTTCACTGAGAGTGCTTGTGCCACTGCGTATTTTGGAACGCAAGAGAGGGCTCAGATAGGTAGCTTATCTACTGTCAACTAAAGATAGCAAACGCCTATCTGCAGTATTGGGACAACTTTAAAAGATAGATAGCTGAGTACTAGGGATGAAGGATAGATGTCTATCTTTAACCGTAGATTGAATATTGGGAACGGCCGTTAATATACTCATTACATTCGATTTGTATGCAGTACCGTTTTTAGGGCTCTGGCGCCAAAATGACAAAAATGGAACCTCTATATCATCATGTCCGTCCGTCCATGTCACAGGCATTTTACTGAAAAATCACAAAATGTATATTGATGAAATTTGAAGTGTCTTGTAGAAGCCGCTACTTAGTTTGAAAGTAAATTAACAAAAATAAATATTTCTAGGACTCCATACATGTAACAGAAGCTGAAAAATTTTCTTTCAACAAAATTAACATGTGGTACATATTTTGACAGTTCTTTTAAAAATACTTAAAGGTTTCTAAGCAATTTTTTTGATTAAGTGAACATTTTCGGAATTAATCGCTCAGAAGTTAATATAAATTTTGCTCCCCCGCCCTCAATTTTTCAAACCGTACATCAAAAATATGAAATATGGATATATCGTTTTTGAGTTATTGCTGCGCTTCTAAACAAACGGACACAAGTGCCAAACCGGCTGTTGCATTTTTTTCACATTGTATTTTTATATTTTGAGACTGTAGTGTTTTAATACACTTAAAATTTAATACATAGTTATGTATTCATTAAAAAGTAATACATTATAGTAAAGTTATTTAATAATGCTAAAATATAATTCATATAAACTTTGTGTAAAAAGTTGTCATACAATTAATTATTAAAATCTATTATTTACCCCTACAAACCAAAAAAAGAATGTTACTTCTATATTATCTAAAATTTCATAATACAAAACCAATACAATATTTTATCTGTAGTGTACATCTTTGTAGTAAATATTACAGAACTCTATATTAGGTATAAACCGACATACTCTTGTCTGGTGTTTTATATTTACCTAAAAACATAATTTTCAATACACAGAACTACAATATATAATTTCAATAAAGTTAATCTGTATGTAATTAGACTATGAGCCTCTTCCACCACCTTTCAAACTGACTTTCAATAAAAAGTCACTCTTGAAATAAAATTTTTCTTCCATGGCCTTCTTTTGGATGGTTTTTAAGAGTTAAAAAACCATTAAAAGGACAATTTGGAATGTAAAATTAGTTTTGAAAATGACTTTTTGCTAAAAGTTAGTTAAAAAGTAGATGGTGGAAGAGGCCCTAAATGTTATTATTAACTTATAAAACTAATTAAAATCTGAGCTGTTAAAAGCTTCAAAGATAAAAAAATATTAGCTTATAGAATTTAAGAAAAAATGTGAAGAAAATGACATAGTCACAATATATGGGCGGCCTCTAGGCATGATAATTGACATGGTTCATATATCAAACATGGTAACGGTCCATTCCCATTTCTTCCACTGGCAATTTCACTTCAATTTAACGCTGTCAGTAAACATGTCAATACTATTTGTTTGTAAAACCAGATAATGAGTAAGTACTGAATTTAAAATTAATATATGAATAATTATGACTGTGTACTCATTACTAATGGTAAAGTAATATTAATGAACTAAGTATTAAATACCTTCCTGCTGAAACATACCCTTCCACATGCTTTTTTTTAATTATTTTAGATTAAAAGGGCTTCTTGGTTACATGACTACAAAAGGGTTTATAATTATATAATAGTTTAAAATAGTACCAGGCGGCATACCTCAGTCGTTTTGTGTATGAGTGCATCGACAGATTGCCGTTCGAGCGCCACGAAATGGAGGTGCAGCAGCGTGTCGAGATCGCGGTGTTCGGCGACGGCGGCGAACAGCTCTGCCCACGCAGTCTCTGCGCCCACAAAGCACGCCTCCTGCAACGCGCTGCACATGCGCAGTGCCTCGGCGCGGAAACACGACACTCGTCTCATCAGACTCCAAACTTCTGAAATTTTAATAAGGCAATGATAGATCGTAGTATATACGGCCACATGTCCGATATGCACAATCGTAAACACCATTTTTAATACATATGAGAGATAAATAAATAGAGCTTCTATATACATGTTGAAATTTTATTGTAAAAAGTACTTTTTATCAATTTTATAAATGTTATCAAACTCTTAAGGGCTAAATATTTTAAATTGAACAATTAACAAGTAACAGAAATGTTACATTAATCTTTATTTTACATATAGTTTGTCACATAAAGAACTATACTGTTCAAGTGTTGTTTTTACATGTCTCGCGTGTTGACTGTTGCACACTTCATGTACTGGTAATCATAATCATACATACTAATAGTTTTGGGCCATCCAATTTATTTTGTGGCATTTCTTCCGGTATGTTTCGTATAGTCAGTGTTACCTCTGTTAAGTTTTCATAACATTGTTAATAACACGGGACCAGTACATCAACATGGAAGAATTTGCAAGTACCACAGATAAGTACATATTACATGCAGAAAGTAGTGGGTTTTTATTGTGGTATGACTAAAAATACTTCTTCAATATGTAATAAAAAGATTGTGAAAGGGTGCAATGCCTCAGCAGTGGACTGTTTAAAAACTAATCCATGATTGCCTTAATTTTAGCATACATTCTATGTATTATAGTTGTACTATTTAATATGTCTACTATGTAGAAATAAATTATACCAAGTACTTAAAGTTATCTTTTGTAGAAATAGGGGCTAATGTATTCACAGTATTTTCGCTAAATCTACAAATGGGGGTCGACAACATAAATATAAATCAATAATTCACTAAAAAAAAATCTTAACTAATCAAAACCTATTTAAATGCGTAACAAACCAGGCATGTATTTCAGGCGTTTCTGTAGTATGGTGTGATGTCGCCAATCTTCGTGTAGGTTGTATTCAATGCGTTTGATTCGCCATAGTTGCAAGAATAGAGCACGGTACTGCATTTGACACTGGGCATGGAACACCGAATCTAATGGTTCTTCTACGCGGTATTGCAGAACGAATACATCCCAACCGTTGTCTTCAGGACGAATATCACCTATAATAAACTTTCACATAAAAAATATACCTGAATTTGGCTGTTAGTCTATAAAGTATTCGTGGACAGTGTGACACAATAAATAATTTTAAAACACTACCCGCCTTAAAACCATTACTCTATGAGCGACACATGATGGAAGAAAGAAATGTGGCAAGTAAAACTAAAGAGAAAAGCTATATGTATATAAGGAAACAGTAATCAAAATTGTCTTACCTTCAGAAACTAAATTGACATAAAGCCTGGAAAGCACATGAGGCGGTTCAAATTGTGCGTTAGTCGCGCGTACTGCCGCCTCTAGCGTGCAGGACAAATTGTGAACGTATTGAGAATTTGCTGGCTTGTTTAATTCATCCCTGTTTACGAAGAAAAGTTTGATTTAAAAATATATTTTTTTCTTTTATGAAATAATAAGATATAAAATAAAAAATTCTATATAAAATTTAAAATAATGAATTCATATAATATACATATCACAATAATTGCATAATTCATGTACATTGCGTACTTTAAACTCTTGTTTTGGAACAATCAAATGGAATAAAAATAATTACATTATTTCTTTAAAAAGTTTGCTAATTCTTACATGAAATTACAACTTACATAATTAAATTGATAAAAATTTAGGCTCTTCTTTTGGACAATCAGACAACAATAAAACCATTATGAAATATTTTATGTGTTAATAATTTCATAATATATACAGGATATCTATTTTAAGACTGATGATGATGAGAGTGACAAGACCAACAGCATTACATTTTAATGTTCTAAAGTAGTTAACATTAAGTAGTTCCATACCAATAAGTAAAGTAAGGTAATGCAAAAGTAAAGTACGTAAATATGAAAATTAATAAACGACAATACCTTATGAGGGTCATGAGATGATGCGCGAAGTCACCCTGCGTGAGGAGCAAGTATCGTCGGTGCGCAGTCAAATGGTCTAACAGGTGATGATGTGTGGTGAGCGCAGCCAGCAGACGATGTGTGGCAGTCTCGTGTGCTGCGCATACCGCTGCTCGTAAACCGTCCGCCTCCCACCATGAACTAGCTGAACTACTATCTCCCTCATCACCTGTAAAGTTAAGAATACAGTGAAAAATACATATAGAAAGAAGTTTATATTTATTTAATCCATTAAAATATTGATTTAGTTAATTTCAAATGGAATTTTTATCCTTAAATTAACACTCTTTGATCAACCTAAGAATTATAATTTAAAGCTAATGTAAGCACATAAATAATTCAGATTTTTGTCTACTAGTGTTAATTTCAATTCATATTAAGTTTTAGGTGAACAATTGCTGAAAAATTAAACTCTAATAAAGAAAATGTATTATATATTTTAACTGTAACCATAAGTATGAATAATAACATTTGAAATATAATGAAAACAATTATTCATATCAAAATAATGTTTTAATTTACTTAATAAACATTATTAACCAAAAAATTACAAAACCTGTGGTAGCTTTGAGCAAAGTTTGTAAATGATGCGCGTGATCACTGGAGTCAGGTTCGTCAGCACATGCCTCACGCATGAATACTACACTCTTGCCGGTTGCCAAAATTTGTGCCGCCTGTTCCTGGCTCATGAACGACGGTACCATCCATTGCCTAAGCAAATCAATAATAACAAATTTAGAACAAAAATTCAACAAACTTAAATTTTTCTGGCATTAGCTCCACTAACTACCAAAATAGTAGGACTGTAGAAGAAATTATCGTGTTCTCAAACAGTAATTTAAGAGGCTACAAATTTTTTTTGTCACCTGCTCTGAACATCTTAGAACAATTATAAATATTACTGTTGATAAGAAAACCAAACAAGAATATACTAAACACAAAGCAACTTGTCAGTTTTTTTACAATGTCGTTTACCATTTATTTACAAAAATATCCAATTTACCGATAGATGAAACCTAGCTAGAACAGTTTTATGCTCCTGAAAACCTCTGATACAAGTCATTGTCGAAATCATTGGAGCTGGAGAATGCAAAAATATAAATTACGAGGGCTGATATATACATATCCGGAATATCACAAAGAAACAAACATCTATCATTTAATATGGTCTTATTGCTTTCAAAATATTTGCCATGATAATCGATGCACTTTTGCAAATGCTGAAACCAATTTTTATAGCGCTTTTCCATTCTGATTCAGGTATTTCCAAAACGTGCATTTTGAACGCATCAATGGTCTTTGCGCGGCTCGAAAAACGTTGCCCACGTAATTTATTCTTCACGCTCGGGAATAAATAGAAATGCATTGGGTGCCAAATCGGGGCTGAACAGTGGATAACCCATCAATTCGATCTTTTGACCTTCTAAAAACCGAATTGTTTCCGCCAAAGTGTAACAGCTAGCATTGTCATAATGAAGAAAATGATTCTGCGTTCTTGGTTGTTCTTTCTTATTTCTTCACAGACTTCTGGCAAACAAATGGTCCGAATTAACCATTTTACGATTCTCTTGTGGCACTGTAACCACTTTTTCATTTATACCAACAAACAGACAACCATTTTCTTCAAAGTACTTTTGACACGAATCACTTTTGTTGGGTTCGACTCATCTGGAACATCCGCACCATTAACTGTTGTTCAGTTTCAGGGTCATACACATAGATTCAAGATTCATAACCTGCATAGGGGCCATCCATAAATTACGTCACATAAATTATAAGGTTTTTGACCCCCCGCGCACAAGTGGTCACGCGTAAATTAAAACAGCAGTTTTTACAATTTTTTTGTTCAAAATACAAAACCAAAGACATACACGTTTTCTCGTTTTCGTATTTGACGTCACAAAATTTTTGACCTGTTCTTTGTCGCGCATTGTCAACTCGCCCCCTCCCCCTCCTCCTACCCAATGGGTGACGTAATTTAGGGATGGCCCCATAGATAATATAGACAGCTTTTGACGCAACTTGATTGTATATTTTATAATTTTTTTCACCAATCAACACGAGCCTGTTTTTGATCAATGCTGAAGTTGTGTGGAATCCAACATTAATAAATTTTTTTTACAGCCAAATTTTCGTGTAATGTCTTGTGTATGCTTGTCACACTCATGCCCAAGGACGCCTTTATCTCGCGATATGTAACATGACGATCTTGTATTATTAGTTTTTGATGGTGCTTCATTCTCCAAATGTCGAAGTGAGTTGATCGATGCACTGTTTTTAATTAGCCCACGCCGAAAAACGTAATAAATCATTGCACGAAAATTTTCACGAGTTAAAACCATGGTGACGAAAACACGCAATTTTTAAAAGAATGCCACAATGGTAAAACAATTGACAGTTACTTTTTAAATATTGTTATGTATGTGGCCAGTTCCAGATACAGTGGAATCTCAATAACTCGAACCTCGTTAAGTAGAAATCCTCAGTAAGTCGAAAAAAATGCCATTCCCTTCCGATGAACCCCTAAATAGTCGGTATCTCGAATTATTTTTGACTTTGTAACTCGAACAAAATGTTATTTCTCTACGAAGTATTGATAATACATATTTATACTCTATAACTCGAATTTCAAAATGGAGACTCCGTAAGTCATAGTTGGTAAAATATAATGACATCTTACTAGGAATTCCTAGTAAGATACTAGGAATTCCCCAAAATAATAGCAATAAATTCCAAAATGAATGTTCGGGTTCGGGGGCTTCTAATCTATTGTTTTTGTTTTGTACACGTGCAATGAATGAATACATCCATGAAACTTTCTAAGTAACACAGCTGTGAACGTTATGTTTGTTCCTTGTCGACACAGTCATATGTATCTCGAAGTTCTTGTTAAGTCGAAAACTCGTTAACTCGAATTTTTTTGGATTTCCCTTGACATTCGAGTTATTGAGATTCCACTGTAGCAGCTCTCGCATTATTAATTTCAATATGTAAGTTACAAATATGCTATTGTACTAAAATTAGGTAAGACTAAAATATGTACTAACTATTTCCAAAATGCATATTATCAAAAATTGGTATTCCAATTAAATCTACTTTAACTTTTAAGGCACCAAATAGGTAGCATATATCATTTAAAAATGTCAAATTTTGTTTTTTCTTTATGTTTAAATTATGAAACAATAGTTGCAGTCATTTAGGTGTTCGGCATAATGATATTATTAATGGAATGCCACACTTTGAACATAGTGGTACCTGTAATAGTTCCGATCATCTATTTTAACGGGGACCTCCAAAAAAACTTTATAATCTTTAAATGGCATCGAAGGTTCCATGTTTGAATGAATAGGCAGTACTATGAAGAAGTCATAGAGTCGGGCTCACATCGAGACAAGCTTATTAAAAGTAATGATCGCAATGCGATTGTTGCAAATATATTCATAATTCCTGAATAATATAATAAATAATAATGTAAACCTACCATCTAGTTACATTTTCAAATAAAATTTAGTAGAGGCCCAAGTGTGACGATTACATTAGAAAAAAAAACATAACCAAAGGAACCTTTTTAGAGATAATACCTATTTATATAAGTTTTGAAAGCAAAACATTTGAAAACATAATTTCATCACAATTGTTAAAAACTTTTTTCCAATGAAATAATTACAAGAGAATTATAAAAGAATTGTTCGCTTGATTATTAAAATTACCTCACTTTGTATCTCTCATGCCACATGTTGCCTTTCCCCACAGTACTTCTGCACTCAATGAAGAACTCATTGAATGGATCATCTATTATTCCTGTAATATTGGTATAGGCATGAATGAAAAATGGTAATATAATGAACCAGGATTGGAACTGAGATTAAGAATGAAGATAACGGTTGACAGCGACCTCAGAAGTGAGACAAAACCAGGTTTAGATTTAGAATTCAATACATGTTATAATAAGACTTAATTTCGTGTCAATCCGCGTGAAGTCAGGGCATGTTGTTAGTTGAACAATAAAGTTCATTGTAAAAAACAATGGACATACAAAATTTATAATTAAAATCTAGAAATCAAACAAGAGCTTAATTTGATACTCATCACAATAAAATTTGTGTGAGAAACGATTCTAAAGAGTGATGTTCAACATGCATTATCGAAGTAAATAATGATCGATATCAATATGCACAAATGTGATACCGTGTAGCAGCCATCTTGTGAGCATGACGAGCAGTGGGTATGTAAGAGCGGTGAGCAATCGACGCGCCAGTTGCGCCACGCGTTCGTCACCGTGCTGAGCGAATCGGTGCACGCACGACGCTAGTTCTCCACCTTACAAAAAAACCAGAAATTACATTCTTTCCTTAATCTAGAATTTTATTTATAGCTTTAAATATAAAAGTCTTAAACAAAAAAGGAAAAAACTATAATATATGGTGCCATAAAAAAAAATAGGTTAACCCTGTAGGCCAACCCTGAAATTTCCCGCTATTTTCGTATCGAAACCATAGAAAATATACGGGATTTGACGCGATTTTTCGAGTAAAAAAACGGTTTGTTTCGATTTCTTTTGACAACAATTTCTCGCAAACGAACCAACCGATTTTGACCCGGTTTGCGGCAATCGACGTGTTTTTAATATGTTAAGAGCTGATTGGATTTTGGAATTGATCGGCCGAGCCATTTTAAAGTTATTTTGAAAAAATCACTTAAAAAAAAATTTTTTTTTTAGTTTTTTGAAAATTTCTCAAAATCTACCGGTCCAAATCGACCCAAACTTTCAGGAAATCTAAGTTTGGTGAAACTCTTTGGAACGCCGTTTAGTGGGCTCGATTCGGTCAAGCTGTTTAAAAGTTATAAGAGGTTTACATACATCCACACATACACACACATCCACACATACATACGGACATCATCTCAAGGATGATCAGGGAAGCTTCCTAGACCCTCAGAACGTCGAGATCTGATGAGAACTCGATTGTTGCAAAATGGGGTGAAACCAATAACTTCCCGAAAATTTTAGAAAATTTTTAATTTTCTTAGCAGGAAGTTAAAAAGCTTTGATTTGTTACTGTCAGTCAAATACCTTTCTTGTGTTGAGATGTATGTGTTATGTTGGTAAGCCAAGTGAGGCGATGCAACGGCTCCTGAGCCCAAACACATACACGACGCAACGTACCGCTACTGCCACTACTCTCACATGTCTAAAAAAATAATCTTTATAAACAAATAGTTTTTAAAAAATTATGCAGACAAAATCACTATTCTTAAAATTACCTGAGATTGAAGTAGTGCTACACTTCGATAATATTCTGCCAATTCCATTTTGATAGCAGTAACTAGACCTTCACCCATTAAACCTATGAAATGAAATTGAAGTCTTACTAATAGTTACCAATCAGATAAGGAGATTTTACTTCTACTCAATTATGTAACAATAATCATAGACATTACGGTAATGATGTGTAGGCTAATGATTGCAGCATCAAGATACCGTTGGAAATGAAAATGCAGATTTTATAGACACAAAATTTTTCTATTGCCTTAAAACTTTAAGTTATCACTTATAGTTAATCTTCCTACCTGCCTGTAGCAACCTAATTAACATTTCTTCCATTTTAACATTTCTTCCATTGCATATTATTATTAACCCTGCAGATTTGCAACAATTAAGCATATAAAATCATGAAATAAAAAAAGGAATATAAAAAGAAAATTCAGAAATTTTCAGAGAATTAGAATAGTAAAATGTGGTAAAGTAGATATGTGCCAATTGAATGATCAATGTATCAGGGAAGCAACTAGTTAAGAATCGAAGTGATATTACACAACAAGATTCTGCCGACCAATATTTTGAAGAAAATGATATAAATTTTACGTAATGAGAGGACAAATAAAACTGTTATCGAAAATCCGAGAATGCATAAATAAATACAAGCTTAATAATCCGGTTACATATAAGTACACTCTTTAAAAATGAAAATGATACTTAATACTATGCTTTCATACCACTTAATTGAAACTAAGCAGCTCAGATAGATCACATGATGTTGATAATGTAAACAAATACATGAGAAACATGAAGTTTCAGAATGAGCAAATATAGGACATGCATTATTAAAAAAATATTAGTCATATTGCCTACAAGTCATAAGACAACTTAATTTTAATTTTAAATAAAAGCTAGATAATAGCTTATTTTCTGCTCCTTATACAATCTTGTGAGTGCAAAACCAAATTTATATTCAAACAATCAATTTTTGATCTAGAGATGGCAATAGCACTCTTAGCGCTTCCACAGATGCCAAAAACAGCCAATGCAACAATAATAGAAAGAAAGTAACAACACGTGTTATATAAAAATACAGTAAGTTAGTTTGTAACTAATACATATTTCTATAATATTATCTATGCATACAAAAAAAAAAAATTGTTGAAAAGAAAAGATTTGTTGTGGATCCTGGGATCCAATTCTTTGTTGTTTTGAGAATAGACATTTTTATGTATTTATTTTGTTTGATCTCTCTTAATACTTCGCTTTCTCCCATTAGATTCCCGCATGGGATTCTAATATAACATCCATTTTTTAAATAAATATTGATAAACAATTGTTAGCATTGATTTTATCCTAATACAATTATGGTTGTATTTGCTTGTATGGTTCAATAAAATAACAATGAGAAAAACTGTTTTCTGTACCGAAAAACTGTAAAGAAATTCTTTATAATTTCATTGTCTAAGTCCATTGTACATTATACTATATCACTAACTGCTGTATTTATAGAAACATGAATAGAAGGTTAGTCATCATAAGGCTAACTTTGCTCATTTTTTTATGCCATTTTATTGAGGATTATAATCTTAAGAAATTATAAAATATAGGAATTATTCAAATGACAAAGTTTTTTATAAATAACTGCCTATAAATACATCAGGTATATAGCAATGAGTTCGAAAGTGATAAAAAGCCCTGACAGTATTTCAATTTTAAGGATATGTTTTTTCCAGTTTTATAACAAATAACAATTTGATTAACTTTCCTTGGGATTATATGATTTTATGTACAATCAGAGTACTATTATAATGTATATGTGTTCAACAATTACTATTAACACTTTCAGCATCGCAGGTTATTGAAGAGTTAAGAGACCTACATTTAAGTTGTTGAAGCACTAATCAACACTTTAAAAGTTTTTTTTTAGTATTTTATGGGGCAAACAAGCACATGAGCTATCAGACAGTAGGTAATCACTGCCGCCCATGGAGACCAATAAGCCCAAGGAAGTCACCAGTACATTGGTAGCCTTTCAACACAGTAATGACGGAATTTGCCGTGAGCGAAACAATGACGAATTAAATAGCAGAAATGTCATGCGTTCCTTTAAGAAATTATTATCTCCACTAAATATCTCTACTACGATTAAAAAATTGTGGATACAATGTTCACTACAGCAATAATACTATATTATGCTTCTAGGGAATATAAAAATGAATTTTATCCAGCTTGGGTGGCAAGTACCACTACAGTTCTTATATAATCTTTGTACTGGTTAGTTAAGCTATTGCATGGAGATTAAAAAAATTTTAAGCAATGTAAGCATAACTTATCACTTAACATTAAATTAACACGACGTTACTCTCTATCTCTAACAGCATATGGTAGCACATTATAAAAGAGCTACTTCAAAGCTACTGTGGAACCTATCTTAGAGCTAAAATGTATGTTTAGAGCCAATAGAATACATATCAAAATAACTCTAACAAGCTTAAACGCGACTAGGATATTTTATTCCGTCATGGAGTTCCTGTATCTACCTTCTCGCTCCATCATCAGATCAATCCAATTATATTATATTATTATAATGTCATCAATCCTCGATAAATGTGTAAAGATTTTGTTTAAGCTAACGATTTACATTTTAAAAAAATCTGAAAAACCATTTACCCTGAAGGCCATCCCTAAAACTTCCCGCTGTGATATTTGTCGATTTCTTTTTGAGCTCCTTGAAATCAAATTATACTTGTCTACAAGTTTTAGAAATTTTCTTAGTGTGTAAGTTTAAAAACCTGACTGACCTTTCAGGCCTCTACTGAAACTTTGTGCTATTTTCAAATCCAAAGTGTTCAAAAACATATTGAGATCAGTAAATTATAGTACTTTTTTGAGCTCTCCTAGCTCAAAAACATAGTTATAGTACGTTTTGAGCACTTAGAATTTACAAATCTCCATTTTATTTTAAAACAATTTGAGAATGCGAATTTTAAAATATTTTTAAGAAAAGTTTTTTTGATATTTCCTGCACAAATTAATTGATTTTGATCGAACTAGCGACAATTAACGCAAGGTGCAAAATTTTGGGGTATTTTGAAAAAATCACTTGCGATTTTTTTCGTTCACTATATCTTACAAATAAATCAACCTATTTTGACCGGCCCGGTGGTGATCGACCCGGGTTTTTATATTCCATAAAAGTACTCAGAACATGCTTTTGATTCAGTATAAAATTTGAGTATTTTGAAAAGATCACTTTTTGCGATTTTTTCGTTTAGGATACCTCCCGAACAATAACTTTCAACGAAAATTATTTCAAAGAAGATCGGATATTCTATTTTTGAGTTATTGCCGGAAACCTGCGCTTCTTAACAAAAGAACATAAGTGCTCTTTGCTGACGCACTTCAGTTTTTCTAGTTAAAAACGACTACGGAGCTTATAACTATTCTATGCAGGAAACATGGAAAAAGTGTAACAATATAGTTTTTTCATCTGTGGTACATTTCCTTGTAATAACGGCTTCGGAACCCTATAATGAGCATGGTCCGTGTTCTTGGCCAGTGTTTCATACATATAGACAATTTTTATAGTTTATAATTCACCCTTTTATATCCAATTTTCATTAAATGAATACTTTTGTTAAAATATTAAAAGAAGCTTTTTAATTCAATTAATTTCCTATATTCTTATATTCTTTGCATTCAAAAAATGATAGAAGATCAAAAAATACAAATTTTATTTCAAATTACATTCAAAGTTGAGGGAAAAGCATATGGCACATAATTTCTAACAAGGGTCCCCCGACTATAGACTTCATTTTATTTATTTATTCAAATAAATCAAACTATTGCTTCATATTATCTAACACTTGTGCCATCATATTGGCAGTTGTTTCATGCAGCTCTTGTAAATTTGTTGAATGAGAAGCGACCATATCTACAAAGCATCTTCAACAGCCTCTTGAGAAACGAATGTATGCATGTAAGCAGTAGTCTAAATTTCAAGAAATAAAAAAATATCTGCCGAAGCAAGGTCTATGGAATATAGTAGATGATGAAGGATTTTGAGCTGTAGTGCCTGTATTTTGAAAAAGTTTTTAATGCAGTCACATGCATGTGCTGCATGTAAGCAGTGGAATAAAGCCATTAGCCAGCACATCTGCAATTGTAATTGTACCAGGTTGCATAAAGTAGTAATGAATAACTCCATCACATGAATATGCACAATTAGCATGAACTTTTTTAAAAAATTGTCTTTTTCAGACACTATTTTTGTAACTCTCTTAGATCCTACGATTGTGATCAAAGTTTATTGTACTGAATCCATTTATAGTAATGTGTAAAAAGCCAATTCAGAATGGCTTGTTCCTGTCTCCATCTATGCAAAATTAATATAATACACCTTATCCCATTTTTAATTTTACTGATTTCAATGTAAATGATGCAAAATACTTTTTATGCACACTACAAACTCTGCTACTAATTCACTACTAGTTTTTTGGGACAGATTTGCTTTTGTGATGGTTTTTAATTTGTTAGAATTGACCCTATTCTCACAAAGTAATGAATTGAGTCTAACAAGTACAAGAGTCAATATAAAATTATCACTTAAGAAAGTTGGCAAAAAAATATTCTAATATTTTAAATATTAATATTTTATTATTTTAAATAGGTAAGTAACAAACAATACATGTTTGTACACTTTTATAAAATGAATTCAAAAAAAATCATTGAATTTTGTTTTTTATGCAATGGATATGAACATAAGATTCCTAATTTGTCCCCACATTTCATTGCTATTCTATCAGACGTTTCATCTTTTTATCTTGTTACAATGGAGATAAGCAATCAACTTTAAACTTCAGAAGATTTTAAGTGCATAGGAAATTCTGCATTGACTGTCCATTCTCATTATTTATTTTTTCCAGGATATCATTTGCGATACAATGAAGAATCACAACTGAAAAAGTGTAGTGTAATATGTGGTTCACTCTGTTTTGGTTGGAATTAGAGCTTTAAATTAGCATCACATACATAATCCGGTAACTATGGAACAAGGAAATGCATTCCCGACGAATTCTATTGAAAGATGAACCACCTTTGCTGGGGTAGCAATAAGCAGGATGTTGGAAGAACAAACAAAATTATGAGCAAAACAATGTAGCTATTTAGCAAGATAGCCATTGCATTGTTGGCTAAAAAGTTATTGGTGGGGGCAAAGTATAAATAAACTTTTAAAAAAGTTGATTATCAATAGTACAATACCAGTATCAAAGTAGCAAACTTTTGAAACAGAAGGTGAGGCCAAGTTCATTGCAACAAACAAAGTTTTGTTGTTAAAAAAATTAATATGTCAAAGATTGTAAATGCATATTGATAGATTAGTAAGTAACATTAAATAATGAAAATATTGTTGTATTGGCAGCTCACCTTGGACTATTGGCATGCAAGTTTCTTTATTACACCCAACATTTATTTCTCAGGGCTATATGTAATTAATACCACATTAAATCAACTAGGGAGGTTAAACTTGTTATTGCTTTATTAATTCCCAAACACATCAGAACACATTATATATGATGCATTTACACACTTAATTGAATAATTTTGATGGTTTATAAATTTTTACTTAATTATAATTTTAAATTTAAGTTGATCTATATGAAACCAATGGGTGTAAATAAATAATGTAGTATGTATATATTAAAATTTGTTCATTTTCACATACTAATTTTATTATGTGTCATATTTGCATTTGAATGGTATTTCTTGTCAGTTAGAAATAATATGTATTTGTTTTATAGACATAGTTTTTTCATGGTTTTATTACATATTACAAGGTTAATAACAATCTGTAAAAAAGTAACAGAATACATGAATAAAAATTGTACCACTTATTCTACACATACCTTGGGGCATCACTCCTGAAGCTGGATCAACAAACTCTTTTAACCAATTGTGTAAAAAACCAAGATGTGCTATACGTGCATACAGAATGTGAGTAGGTCTTGTACCATCTACAAAGCTGGATTTTGTACGGACACCGGTTGCTGCTAAAATTGCATCTCTGACACAATTTTTCTCAAACCGATCTGCAAAATAGAAATACATCAGCATACAGATTTTTTTTTTATAACAGCAAAATTATAATTAATTATCTTTACCATTGGTGTTTAACATTACGTCTATGTGGTTCGGTTCAGTCTGTATTCTTGCATGAGAAATTTGTGATTTTAAAGGAATATTGCTTTCACTAATAGACCCAATTGTAGCCTTACTAGTACTTGATGACACATAATTTGATGTGCTTGATTTCTGTAATATAAAAATATGTTATGTATAATATTACAATGATTAATTTAGTAAAAGCCTAAGTATCAGCTAGATAAAATTTCTGGACTGTACAAGACTGATCTGTTACTTAAGATATTTTGACAGATATACATGTGGTCATATAAAAATCATGACTGTTTATGTGTGCAATATGCAAAAACCACTTAAAATATTGGAATAAGGAATTTTTAATCCTTAATAATACAGTTATTATTTTAAATAATGTTTAAATCAGCTTCACTTGCATAAACATAAAAAAAAATTTTGATTGGTTAATGCTGGTTAGCCAAGTTAGCTAATAACCAATCAAAGTGCTGTTTTATGTTCTACAAAATCTAAAAGGAGATTAAGATTTGGGGAATTGACATTATGAGTAAGATTGAGATTGGAACTGATAGAGATAGAGAGTTAGACTAAAGACCGGGTTCACTAACAAAGCTGAAGGAATTATTCTATATTTATGTACATGAATCAGGAAGCAAATATCAATAATGTATACAAAATAAACTGGAATCTTCAAAACCGAAAATTAAGAAGACAACAATATCTCTATTTTCTTGATATTGAATAAATAGAGACAATATTTACTGCTACAGATTATTTTTTATATAACTGTGAGCTTAATTAGATTATAAAAAAAATCATTGTAAAATTTTAATTTAAGGCCAGAAAAACAGATAGGTAATGGTATATATTACATTTATGGTATACATATATGTAGTATATACTAGCTGAAACTGGCAGACTTTGTTTTGCCAATGTATATTATGTCTATACAAATGGACTGAATTTTATCCATACTATCAACAATGCATTAAATCTTTATTTTATATAATAGATTTATATACAAACAATATTTATAATCTATATGTATATATATATATAAATATGAATGTTTATAGAAGTTGGTATGCTACAGCGCCATCTAGTGTCAAACTAAAACCATTGTTTGTAAACTTTTGTGACAATTAGTTAAATGTTATAAAAGTTATTATGCTGCAGTACCAACTGGTGAGAGGAGTTGTAATAAAAGGGGGTAGTAAGAACAAGTTCTCCACAAAAAATGTATATGCATGACATATTTCATAGTGATCGGTTGAACAGTATCCAGTTATGCTGCAGCGCCACTTGTCAGGGTGTTACAACAAAGTGTAAAATATAAACATCCATAAAAAAATATGTGTATATTCCAATTTCTGTGGTAATCGGTCAGTGTTGGAGTTTAGTGATAACACGCACATAAATATGTATATATATTCATTCGTTTTTATATATAAGCATCAATGTTATAAGATCCAATATAAAAAATCAGCCAAGAGCATGTTGGGCCATGCTTAATGTAGGGTTCCGAAGCAATTACTAAAATAAAAGTACTACAGATAAAAAAAACTTCATTGTTACATTTTTTTCGTTTCCCGCAAATAAAAGTTTAAGTTAAAGTAAGTTTAAGTACTTTAATCACCTATAACTAGAGAAACAAGTAGGTATGTTGAGTATTACTTTTGAAATAGTGTAAGCTAAAAAAGTGTATCTTCATAGCACTTATATTCTTTTGTTGAGAAACACAGTATTTCAGCAATAACTCAAAAATGGTCACGTTGAAAATAATTTTCATAAGTATTTATTAAGCGTTACCTTCACAAATTTTTTCATATTTTTTGACTTACGGTTTAGAAAATATAGGGGGGGCACTTGTGGAGCGATTATTTTTGAAAATATTCATTTATTCTAAAGAATTTCTTGGAAACCTTGAGATATTTTTAAAAGAAATGTCGAAATACATAACACATTTTGATGTTAGCTGATAAATTTTTTTTCAACTTCTGTTACATGTATGAAGTGTTCACCCTAGAAATATTTCTATTTGTTACTTAATTACTAAACTAAGTTAGTGGCTTATACAAGACACCCACACTATAAATTTCATTAATATACATCTTGTAGTTTTTGAGTATAATGCCTGTGACATACAGACAGAAATGACAAAACTATAAGGGTTCCATTTTTGCCATTTTGGCTCAAAATCCTAAAAAAACACAATGATGTATTGCTTTTAAAACCTGAGACAAAATATATTCTGTCAGATGATACTATTTTTCGTTGATGGTATAGCTAGGTGATAGTACGTATTAACCCACAATGGATTTTATATGAAATTCAAAATTTTGTAAACGAATAAAATAAAAAAAAATTAGGGAAAATAGAACATGGGTTGGTTCTTATTTTTTACCAATGTTCACTTATTAATAAGTCAATGTTGTCAATGAGGTAGTTGACTATAAGGGTATTTCTACAATTAATAAATAAAAATGTAAACCAATTAGATGTGGTACCACAAAGTGAAATCAGATTAAAATCACATAAATTAAAAAAAAAAAAAAAACATTACTCATATTTATAGTTATTTAAAATAATAATACCACATGCTAAATAAAATATTAGTTCAAATAAATAAAATAAAATTTATATATAGTAATAAATATTTGGAAAATCCAAAAGTGCACGACTCATTATGTTCATTCGTTTTTGTTAATAACTATTAAACGACACAAATCAAGTTAACCATTTTCAATACCAATCTCGGACAGTGGATCTCAAGCTATTAAAAAAAATGGATCAAATTAGTGAATTTTACGCTATCGTGTCCGAACGAAAAAGTGTTGATTGACAGGAAATTTCTTTGACTATTTTGATAGTTTTTCTAATTGTATTATGTTAAATCGATTTGAACCAGTGATAGAATTAATCTTCATTAAATTATCTATCAAATAGTGCACAGGTTAATAAAATTACATGAATTATTAATCGTGTTATTGATGAAAAAAGTTACGAAATTGAGGAAAAAAAATTATTCGTTCGTAGAGCACTTCTTAATGCTTCGCATTATGAGTCGTGCAAAATTAGTCTTCAAATAATGAAAATTTATTAATCTTACTAGGAAAAATATTGATTAAAATTGTAATACTTACGACAGGGAATATATTTGATACAGGAAAGAATTGATGTGTGGATTCAGATTGTTGTGGTTTCTCTGCTAGGGCATACAGAAGACATAACATAGACGTTTTTTGTTTTAACAATAACTGAAAAAATAAATGTAATTATAATATATAACTATAATACATTTTATATATTATATAATTAAAATGTTATAATATATAACTATAATACACAACAGTAATACACCAAAGGACATTTTTATAATGAATCAAGAAATAAAAACACTTACACAGTTTTTTAACTTTTGATAACATTCTGTAAATTTATCGGCCTCTTTTATAGATGTAGATGAGAGATGTGCATATACTTTCTGACACAGCAAACGTTCATCTTGTAGAGATCTCACTTTGTCACCAGTTGAAATAAGATATAAGTAAATAAGATAAAAAGATAAACGAAAAAAAGAATGTAATAATAAAGATAAAAAATATAAGCAGTGAAATAAAGGAAGCTAGGGAGGAATAACATTTAGCTTATATTTTATAGAATTGAAGACGATTAAACAAATGATCGAAAAAACCTTTGGGTTCACGAACAAGACAACTTACAAATTCAATTCAAAACAATGTTGTTATATACTAGGAAACAAAATTAATGTATGCCGAATGTATGAAAATAAAAAAGCACAACTGGCATAATAATATCGTGAACTGGCCCTGACTCCGAAAACAACTCATTATACAATGACTAAGATTTTTTAAGGCAGTTTTTATTTTCCAGAAAAAAATATTTTTTACAAATCAGTGCTTCCCTGGGTGCAACTCCAACAACATCAATGTAGAATGGTTTATTATAATGATATTAATCAGCATGGAATTAGTTTTAGAAGGTGGGAAAATCTTTGCCATTAAAAAGGTAATGAGAAATCACAGAACACCATACTTATAAACATTACATAACTAATAAACTGCAAGAAATTTAATAAAATTTGAAAGTACAAGAATATCTTAAATATAATTATTCAATTACAAATATTCAAAAAATCATCATCATCATCATCATCATCGCCACCTTCAGCCAGTCGAATGACTGAAAGGGACAAGTCCCGATACACCAAGGGAGCGTAAATATCGGGGAGTGTAGATTCTATTCTGGATTAGAGTGACGGGAGTTTGTAGAGCCAGCCGGTATTCGTGCAACCTTAGCCAGAAACTGGATTAAGGATGGGTAATAGATACTATAATGTGTCAATAAATACAGTAGGAAGGGCCAAGTTTCTTCCATTTGTCTTCCGCTCTCCGCTTTCTTGCTTGGTGTAGAGCTTTCAGTGTTTGCTTCTGGATGTTGGTATGGTTCGTCCGTAATCTTTTAGTTTCTACGCTGCTCATTGCTAATGTGGCCTATTCCCTTAGTTTTGTTGTGTTAAGTCATGTGTGTTCTAAGATAGCCTTTTTCTTAAAGTTTGTTTCTTCAGTTAATCTTCATACTTCATTCTCTTGCTTAGATAAACTTTTGGTGCTAGAGAGTTGGTATAGTTCGTCCACAACCTTCCTAATCTTTAATTTGCTTTGTTCTTCTTAGTTCCCATTGTAGTAGTTTGTATGTATAAGAAATCTGGAGTAAGTTTGTTTTTCCCGTTAGTCTTCTATTCTTCATTTTCTTCACTGTGCAGAGCTTTCGTGTCCGCTTCTGGGAGTTGATATAGTTCATCCGCGGCTTTTTCATTTCCATTTTGTTCTGAGCTAATGTGTCCCATTCCTCTTGGTTCCTATTGTGATAATTGAGATCTTGTCGAAGCGAAGTCTTCCCATGTATAAATAGGACGTCCAACTTTTCTCTCTTGTAGTATATCTTAGAGCAGAGTTAAGTATGTGGGTTGGTCTCTTCTTAGTAGATGACCGTAGTAACATATTCTTCTAACCTTGATGATTTTGGTGTTTGTTTTTCCTTCGAGGATTTCTTGTGTTTTTAGTTTAGGTTGATTTCTTGCGGCTTGTAACATATCTTTCAGAATCTCTCTTTCGTACTGTCTCAGTCTATATTTAAATTAGACATTACAGAGAAAATATATTGGTACATTTTAAAAAACTACCATTTTTTTCTATAAACTTTTTATGTACATACACATACACTTTTTGATAATTTTCTTGATAAGGAATATTAAGAGAGCAACACTTGTTGAATGATCAAATCATCTGTGATGTATGAAGAGGTCAGATATTTCCAACAAGGACTACGAAAGTATTAAGAAAATTTGATAGAATCTCATATATAATCATAATACTAAAAATATGATATCATAAGCAGTTGGATTTTTCCGACATTGGCTTTCAGAGTAAAGACGATCTGCATATATTTAGTGATGTGATTAAATATTTACAATATAAAAAAATTAAACACATTTAATTTATGTTCATGTAATGTAAATCTCTTTTACTATATTGGTATTTATTAAAATGCTATAACCCAATTTATATAAAATGATCTGTGGTAGTCATGCTGTTGTCAACTTGGCTACAATATGAAAATGGGCCGGCTCGACCAATGAAATAATAGTCTCACAGTGAGTGAAAGTTTCAGTGGCCCCCTTCCCTTCTATAACCCCCCAACACTGCACTTCTCTTTCCATTACACTATTCCCGCATTCATTACTACACTGCCTCCTCCATTAGCCTATACTATTTCTATCGGCAACGCACTGCAACTCCTCTGCGAACTACATGCATACATGGGCGGGAGTGACCATCTACTCTCTGATGGCTCGCCAGCTTGTTAGTCTCTCCACTATGCTAGTAAAAAAATAAATTTTCTTGTAGAATTAATTTATGAAATTTAATTAAGTTTTGAATCAAAACCCTGGAAACCTCAAGCAATAAAAATAACAAAAAAAAGTAAAGCAACTATCATATCACTATAGTTGGATACATCCAAACTTGACTTATGAGTATATAAAAAAATTGATAATTTGCTTGAAGAAAATAGGTTTTTTGTCACAATATTATGATGTTTCTATGATTAAATCTAAGATTAATTTATGTATTAGCAAAACAATTTGAATTATTACAATCATATACATTTATATTTTCCTTGTTTAAATACATGAAAATAAAGAATAAACTAAAAAGAGTAATTTGTCTGATATATCTGGTACTGGCGTCTTTGTTACAATGTTGTATTCGGATGTATCCGATCACAGCTGTCAAAGGGTTAACCAAGTAAAATCATGGAAATATAAAACCGTAACATCCTTACTACTCATATGGATCTGTTTTTATATGTTATTAGATATTAATATGTGAAGTCAATTAATAGGCTCACAATATGAATCAAATCGCCCCCATCTATATCCATGTATTGTCACAGGCAGTTACAAAACCCTACTCTGTGCATAGCCTGACATGCATTTAGGCAGTTTTTTATTAATAATTTATTAAAATTTCATGTAATGTAATGAACATCATGTTGTTTTTTTTAACTATTACATTGACTCCTAATTTTTGCACATGGTTATAAAAAATGAACAAGGCTGTGAAGGTTACTCCGCTACAATTTGCTTCTGCTTCACTTTTGTAATCTATCCCCATAGGTTTCGCCAAAAGCTCATACTAAAAACCATGAGCAAAGCAATGTAGCAAATTTAGAGCAAATGAATGGATGAGATCGTCCTTTACATTAAATTTAGGCTCTATGTTTGAATTTAGCAAATCAATTACAAAACTTCAATTGCACGAATTAGTTCAATACATTTAAGCAGTAAATTATGAAAGTAATGGAGTGCAGGCTTTCCAGTTCTATATTTTATAAACGTGGGTAATTGAATGTGACCATCAATTAGTATGCAAGTATCATTTATATACACATAACTCAAAATACCACACTTGCTATTAATAACAAAACATTTGCTATTAATTTATTTAATTAATTTTCTATTAACAAAACACTTGCAATTAATACAAATATTTAGCGAAATCCCTCTATATATAAAAATAACGCAAATATTACAAATAGCATTTTTAAATTTTTTTTTTTTTTTTGTTTGAAACAGACGGAACAATTGTAAATGTTAGCAATCAAATATACAATTAAAACACTATTTCAAAAATAAACGATTCGAAATATTAGGGGGGTTGGTAATTGTTTGGTTCTTACAGTATTTTTCAGAAAAGCTGTGAAATAAAAATATTTTAAATTAAAATTAGGCACCTGGATCAGATGAGAGTGCAACGCACAGTTTACGAAGATGTTCAGCAATACTGCAAAATGTTTCCATTACTTATTTCACTTAAAAACGTAATGAACTAGAGATTGAACATTTAAATTCAGTTACTACACACTGACATAATTTTTAAAGTATAAAACACAGACTACAAAGACAACTTATAATAAGTAAAATAATAAGACGCAGACAATAAACATTCAGCGGTATAATGCGTTACAGAATAGTCATGGACAGTAAAGTTTGCTACACAGAATAGAATAGTTCAAAGAACTGCAATATTTCTATACCTACCTTTTAATAATCGTAATGTCGAAATCAATATTGTAGCAACACAAGTATTTATGGAATCCTTGACGGAATTATTTTTCTTTAAATTATTACTGTTAATCAATAACAATAACAATATTTTCTTTAATCAAATTTTACAAAAGTTTTCACTTATTCAGAGATTTTTGGACTTATTAACAACTTTTATTTTTTTACTATTTACAATTGAACTTTTTAAGTAAAGAAACATTTTTTTTAATCTCACTGCCCATATACATGACAAGATAAAGGTGACTACATATAGTCTTTAATTCTCTGCAATTATCTATGAGTGTGCCATTGACGGTCTAGTGAAGAGTATACACAGGAGGAAAACTGCTAGTGCCGGTTGATGTTATAATCTGTGGCAATGTGTTCGTAGTTGTTTCGTATTAAATAGATACATAGTGTTTATGGTAATTTCTGCTATCGTTGCATGTTTTTATGTTTTTAGAATATAATTTAATTGTTATGTTACTTAATGAAAAATGAGTTTCACAAGTGATGAGGTAAACTTTCTTGTTTATCGATACCTACAGGAATCAGGTACGTCCACTGTACCTTCCACGAAATACTTTCTTGCATACACAAAGCATGGCGTCTACGAATAAGTACGAATTATTTATTTTGCATTTATAACTTGTTTTCATCTAGTAAATTCGCTGTTAATTTTCAATTATATCCGTGTTTTCGTCAATGCATCGATTACTTCATGCATAAAGTATTTTACAACTAGTGAAACACTTATTCTCACCGACGTTATCCGTAGCAATAGTGGTAATTCTGTGATGTCGCAATTATTGCACATATATATTGTTGATTAGTTTTAAAAAATTTATATAGGTATAACGGAATTGGCTGAATATTACATGATAACTAGGAACTGTGTTTGTTTAATTGAAATGAAATCAAAGGTTTTATTTTCCCGGTAGAAGAAAGTAACGTGAATTGTCATAATATTTTACATGAGAAAGTCCATATCGTCAGCATTTTCTGTCAATTAAGAAAGCTAGAGAAAAGTGTGCTTGCATGTAAATCCCTCTGACAATCACATAGCTCAAGCAATCTAAAGACATTGATAGTTTCATAGTAATCATAGTAATAGCCATCAGTGTTTGATTAATATTTTTATATATATTAACAATGTTTACCAAATTTTAGAAGTTACAACTACACTAATGTAATAATTTTTGATAGAAAAAAATTGTACAAATCATCATGTTATCACTGTCATCACAAAATATAAATTCAATTTAAATCAGGTGACAACAAATTATGATAATTTATAATAGAATGTCATTAATCTAATGAGATGTATTTACATTTATGAAAAATCGCCTTTTTTTTATAAAAGTAATAGAAATAAAATAAGCTCCAAATTGAAAAAATATTTAAATAAAGAGGAGATTGTTAAACTAATATTGTGTATTTCTATATAAATATGAAAGTGTATCGTTTGGTATTGGGGAAGGGTATGCTTTAGCAGTGGGTTGAAAAAAAAAGCCTGACATAATTTATAATGTTTTTTTTTTGTCTAGCATCCACAGATTTATTTCATATAATTATTGTTACAGAAACAAAATTTCTATTCATCATGTAATGTTAGAAGTATGCTTTGAAAGAAATGTTTTTTTACTATAAGTCATAGTGTGCACATTACAAATATAATGTTATGTTTATGAAAAAAAAAAGAATAAATATTTTTTAATGTATTGTTATAGTTTGTTCATAGAGCAATGTTTTTGTTATATCTGTCATGGAAAATATTTTTAAGAGACTAATCAATGAGAAGAAATTTTATATATCAGATCAAACAAAAAATGTTCACCAATCATTATTTGTTTTTTACATAGTTATTTGTATATATTAATTTTTACAAATTTTTCTTTGAAGATATGAACACATTTTAGAAGCCGGTAACATTTAAAATTATCTGTTTAGGTTCAATATTAATGGGCCATTCTAAAATAGGTAACTCTCGATTTTGCCTTTTTAGACCCCTTCCCCATGGGTGATTTTTTTTTGGTCCCCCATCATGAAATTTTGTTGGAAATACCCAAAAAGAAATTCCCTGATAGTTTGAGCCCTTAATATTAATTTTAAGTACTCGACCAAGGGGTGTGAAGATTTCCCATTGAAAATACATGCAAACTTTGATTTTTTATTTTAAAATTTCTATAGCCCAAAAGCATCTCATGGGATCACTTTGACCAAAGATGTTTTTTCCTCAAAATTAAACGCTTCTACAAAGCACCTATTGAGGCAAAGTCGTAACTCACACCGGTGAAGTTATATGGGCCACTAATCGTAATTTTTTCATAAAATTTGTGTTTTTTCGCATTTATCTTGCAAATAACGAGAGCTACGAAAAAAATGTAAATGACAAGCTTGTAGGTTCTTCAATTTCTTACAAAAAAGGTATATATATATATATATATATGTTAGGTGTTTATATATATATATATATATATATATATATATATATATATATATATATATATATATATTACATCATAAAAAATAAACCCCAGTACATGATACATTGTGATTATTATAGTTCACAAATTTAAATATTAAAAAAAATATCTAATATTTTCCATGCTATAACTTAAATATAAATCAATAAATATGATATTAATATAAGAACAAATAAATGATTTAGTTATTTATCAGAAGTCCAATGATTTAATTGACATTGCAGTATTTTCTAGTTCTTTATTTTTGAAACTGCCATTTACTTCATCCGTCCATGTGGTGTCTCTAATCTACTTAATGTGCTCTGGGCTTGAGACAGTATTTTCATTTGTTATTGAATTGTAATAGCCCTATTTTCTTTGATATTGAAGATACAAGGAAGTGGATTGTGACTAGTGCCCATCTTGAAAAACAAACACAAGTAAATATAAAAAGTTATAAGCTATTGTGATGCAATTATGTACCTAAAAATACATATATATTTGCAAATATGAAATGAATAATATTCTATTGTAACAGAAAAATAAGAAAAAGTTGAGAAAAATTAAAGTAAAATTACTGGATGAACTATGAAAGTCACATTTATTTGGTCACTCCGTCCCCCTTGTAACACTAAGCGAGACATCCACACCATGTATGGAAGAATATTTTACGAGTCACAAAGACTGTTAACAAATAAATTGTTTCATTGAAATATAGAACATGTCTTAGAGGTGTAGGTTAATAAAATTAAAGGTAAAGTTTTTCAAATGACTCATATTTTATAAAAATGACGTGTATTGAATACTTGAGCTCATTTAGTGAGTCATAATCTTGCTGATTTAAGAATATCCATAAAGTAGAACACATTGTGAAACAGAATGAGACAAACAAATGAATATTATTACAATAGTATGAATAATGTATAGTATAAGGCACAAAATTCTGCCACTTAGAAGTTAATTATGAAAGTGTTTGCAATGGTGTAAATTATGAGCAGGGGGGAGAAGAAGGAGGGGTCATACAGTATTATACCTGCGCATCGCATCGTTCGTAGGCAATTCAGAGTGGCAAAGTTTCCTGTTTTGTGGTGAAGTTTTCTGTTTTGTGCTGAACTGAATGTTTAAATTTCATGATATTTCCATTAATTCATTATCATAGTAAGCATAGATTTTGGCAAACGTTCTTGTAAAACTACACATGTATGAATACTTTAGGGGTGTTCTTTTTTTTTAGGTTTCCATCATTCTGCTTATACTTTTGGTATAGAATCGCATATATCGCAAAGTAATATAAATGGTGCAATAGTGCCAGCTGCTGCTTTGTTAAATATTATACAAAAAGGTTTACAATATACTAAGGCTGAAATAACAATTGGAGAAGATGGTAAGAATGGATTTATTTTTATAATTAGTTTCTGCCTACAGCTTTGTCTGCATAGACATAGAATGACTTTCTTCGACTTTTATATCAACTGCTTACGATGTTAATATGTTAGTGATGATCCTAATACTGATCTTGCTTTTGATTCCGATCTCGGTCACATATGGATCCTGATCCAGCTCCACTCTCAATTCTGATTCTAATAGATTATATGTAAGTTCAAGCTGCCAAGTCTTAGGGCTTTTCAAAAATTTTTATGAAGTTTGTAATACATTATATATTAAAGTAAAAAAAAATGTATTGGTGACTTCTCTGGAATCGTAAGTGTCCAAGGGTGAAATGACCACCTACCCTTTGGTGGATCAGTGATGGATCTAGTGGATTGTTTGCCCACAAAAATACTATAAAACTATTTTAGTATTATTATAATTTAAATTTGTTTTTTTAGTCGTTCCTTCGATGAAACAAGACACTATCGTTGGTTTTTTTTCATTTTTAATCTATTGTTACACAAATATTTAAAAGTGGTTATAAACTAGTGGTTAATATGTCTAACTGCAATGCAGTAAACTCAAATTCAAAATGAGGTCTTGCTGCACCCCCAAGAGCTCTAACTCGCATATTGCTGGACATATCAATTGTCATTTGTTTTAATGATGAAAAAGAACATCTTGATTAAACCTAAATGTCAGAGCTATTTCCCCAGACTGTTCAATGACATGTGAAATCGAACAACATGCATTGAGCTAAAGCGAGAGTAGGGACTGGCTATGGGATGTTGTATCAGTTGCATAACAATGTAGATAATTTTAAAATTTTGTTCTTGCAATATGTAAAATAATAAAGGATAAAGATAGAACTAATGCAGTATATTATCTCTATAGGTACTGAAATTCCTATCACAGAAAGTTTGAGTTTAATAGACGCTGTGACACCGGACATAGTAGCTGCTCGGCAAAATGCACACAATGCACAGAAGCAAGCTATAAAAGCAGACCCAGGCGCAAGCACTGAACAGAACGGTGTCAATGTATGTAATTTTTGAAATATACTTTTTTGTTTAAATTTATTCTATTAACATATGTTCATATCGAAGATGCATCCTTCTTTAGTTTACACTGCAAACAATCAGTAATATAGTTAAAGACAATGTTATTTAGTTATACTGCAAATGATCAGTGATATAATTCAAGACAAATGCCATTTTAGAAAGGGCATCATATTGTACCAAAAGTTAAAATTATCATATGTAATTCGATAGTAAGCTATATAATCAATACCGAAGTTTTTATTATGGTTGATACAGTAGTAGGGTGATATAATAGATTTTAAATAATAATGTAAGATTGTGCCACCTCATGATTGCTAAGATGTGACATTCTGATATCTTTTTATTATTATAGGTTTAATATTTATTATTAAGTGTACAACCACTACTTGCAGCTTTATAATATCAATGGTGGTTATTTGATAATAAATGTCTATTTTAACTAGTTATGTAATTATATTTAAATGTTTTGTGATAATAGTTAAAGAAATATTTGATGATGAGCATTCAGTTTATATTGTAATGAATTATTGCTTAAAAAAAGGAAAAGAGAGAGATTTGTTAAATAAATGAAATTTGAGAACATAACAAGGTAAAGCAGAACTGCATTTCCAACAAGTAGATATTTCTAATGTATACACTGTAAGATATACTTTACTTAAAGAGATATTTCATCATTAGCGAATTAGAAAACAATGTTTATTGAACATATAAAAACACATAGCTCTATCTCAAATTGTAAATTGAAGGTATATTTCACATTCAGTATATCTTTGAATTGCTTTAATTGATTACTGATTGTTTTGTTCTATGAAGTATAACCTTTTCGTAATAGATGAAGCAACAAGTTAACATGCTTTTTGAAGTACCCTTGCATATTTGTTTGATTTTACTCAAAATTCCACTCAAATATTTGCCTTTCAGTAGTTTTAATTGAAAACAAATTAGTCATCAATCAATCAGTTAAAACTGCTGAATATATCAATGCAGGACTTCGGCTATTTGATGCGGAATCGTTTGTAGTTGGTTTTATATCATATACTTTTTGAATTCCACACACCATTCGTTATTTTTTGATATGAAACATCTAATGCGACGGGTCCGTCTGGCTGTCACCACGCACTCGTAACTATGACTCTTCCCACTCGATTTTGCAATACCCCTTTCTCAAACAGCACTTAGCTCGTATACCTATTGTGTATGCAGTGTTGTTTATGTAGGAACATGTTGTCAGTATTGTTTTTATATGAAAGGTTATTTCCATACGATCACAGAAATTCAGGAATTTTTGAAAATAATAAACAAACTGCCATTGATCTTGACTGGGCATTTCAATGTAAATTTTGCAAAGATAAATTAATGCTATTAATTATGTTCCTTACAAAAGAATTTCAACCACAAATTGACAACAATCCAAAAGAATATATTACCAGATAGGGAATGACAATAGATGCACTATTAACAAGATACCTTGACAATGTCGTGTGTAACATTTGTAACATACTGTAGTTTACTACTAACCAATTGTCACAGTAATACTGTCAGAGGCAATATCAAATATTACTATTACAGAAGTAACTGATTAAAAGCATTAAGCCATCGTTTTTTTTTATATTGATTTTAAATTAATATTTATGGTATAATTATTTTTTTTTAATCTCAATCTTTTATCTTTAATTATATTATATTTAATAAACCATCCTTTCATGCAGTTTTTTTTTACAAAATAATTTTGATATTTCACATTTGCCAGGGCATCATGTGGCTCCAATCTTTTTTTAATACTTTCATAACTCATAATACCAACCGAACTGAATGGGTTGTAGATAGTACACTATAAAATAAAATCTCAAACTAGCAAAAACTCTTTAGAGCATGGATAATATTTTACTCTAATATCATATAAATTTATTCTTGTCCTTAAAGTTGAGTGTGAATTTAACTGTTTTTAATTTCATGTTTTTCTATGATAGTCTACCACATGTAATACTGCTAGTACAACAGGAAACGCAGCTACTCCTAGTGCGCCAGAAAATATGGATGTTGATCAATCTATTGAAATACCTGCTAGTAAAGCAACCGTTTTACGTGGACATGAATCAGAAGTATTTATCTGTGCTTGGAATCCTAGCACCGATTTATTGGCGAGTGGTTCTGGTGACAGTACAGCAAGGTTTGTATACTACATATAAAATTTGTATTGACCTCGTTTATTTATGGAAATTGAAATTAACTTCTCTTTATTTAGAATATGGGATATGTCAGATAACCCAGCTACTACCCCTAACCAATTAGTGTTGAGGCATTGTATACAGAAGGGTGGGGCTGAAGTTCCTAGCAATAAAGATGTTACATCCTTGGACTGGAATGTAAGTAAAGCGTTAATATTTATACATAACATTTCATAGAAATATTTCATTGATATTAAAATAATATTGAAGTTAAAGTAATTTTAACATTTATACTTATAGTAAGATGTGTACCAAACCATAAACGTAATTAAGAAGGTAACAGTAATATGAAATTACCTTGCTGCATACATATTTTTTTGATAGCTAAAAGACCTCTGTGGTCCTGTGTAATATCCAAAACTGTGTAACATATTCTACGATTTCATAAAAAATTTTTGATTCAATCTCACCATTAATATTTTATAAATATATTTCATTTGTACTAAAGTATACTGTATTTTTTAAGTGTGATGGCAATCTTTTGGCTACTGGTTCGTATGATGGCTATGCCCGTATTTGGACCACAGATGGAACTCTGGCATCTACATTGGGACAACATAAAGGACCAATATTTGCTTTGAAGTGGAATAAACGTGGCAACTATATTTTGAGTGCAGGAGTATGTGTGGATGACATTTAGTTTCCATTACGCTATATTAATTATCTTAATGTAATGTGTATATACCTTTCGGTTTGTAGGTTGACAAAACTACTATAATTTGGGATGCAGCATCTGGCTTGTGTACTCAACAATTTTCATTCCATTCAGCTCCAGCTTTGGATGTTGACTGGCAGACAAATACTTCGTTTGCATCATGTTCTACTGATCAATGTATTCACGTTTGCCGACTTCATGTTGATAAACCTATTAAAAGTTTTGAAGGACATACGGTAAGCTACTTTGGTTTATTACATATCATGTGTATGTGGTGAAAAGAATAACAAGTTATTTTGCTTTTATTACAGAATGAGGTGAATGCCATTAAGTGGGATCCGCAAGGACAATTACTAGCATCCTGCTCTGATGATATGACTCTTAAAATTTGGTCAATGAAACAAGACACGTGTGTACATGACTTGCAAGCTCATTCCAAAGAGATATATACCATCAAGTGGTCCCCTACTGGACCGGGAACACAGAACCCTAATATGAATTTAATCTTGGCCAGTGCCTCATTTGATTCAACTGTTCGTCTTTGGGATGTGGAACGTGGTGTGTGTATTCATACACTTACAAAACATACGGAACCTGTTTACAGTGTTGCCTTTTCACCAGATGGAAAGTTTTTAGCTAGCGGATCTTTTGATAAATGTGTTCACATATGGTCAACACAAACAGGTGGACTTGTGCACTCGTACAAAGGTACTGGTGGCATATTTGAGGTGTGTTGGAACTCTAGAGGTACCAAAGTTGGTGCCAGTGCTAGTGATGGTAGTGTCTTTGTTTTAGATCTACGCAAATTGTAGAAATTACAGACATATGCATAAATAATGCATTACAAGTTTTGTAAAATTTCATTATTTTGTATAAAAAATGTCTTATATGCTTTGGTCAAAAAAATGTTTTATTAAGTATTATGATTATAAAAAGTATTTAAATAGTTTTCTTTCAAACTTCCCACTTAGATAAATGAAAATTTTGTAAGGTTTTTGATGCTGTTTCCATCTTGATTTTAAAATATCCCATATTCATCAGAGAATGATGCTTTGACATCCTATTCTGACAATGTTATGATTATATTTGTATACCTGTGTGTGTGTTCATGTACATGTATACATATGTATGTCAAACTGTATAATTTTTGAATGAATCGAACAATATGATGGAACTAGCGGCATTCGAAAAAAGTTTCACTAAATCTAAAATTTGCAAATTTTAGGCTTTGTATGATTATATAGATTTTAGTCTAGTGGTTTACTAGATAACTTTAAAACTAATTAACCAATGAATTACAAGAACTAAAGAGTTCTATTTTAAAAAAAATCTGAATGTCACAAACTTCACTGATGTCTATCAATTCAATTAAAAGATATTGTTACAACAAAAATGTTTGTAGACATAAGATTTTTTTCAAATTACATCTAGACAAATTGTTTAATAGTATAAACCAGACTAGAATCTGGTTTTGATAACTCTCGATTTTTTCGAAACTTGAGTTCTATTGGTTGATAAAATTTTGAATAACCTTAAACAATAATGTCAAAATGTTAAATTGATCATTATTAGAAATTAAGCTGCCTCAGTCTTCAATGAATATCATCGAATATCAAATCCTATTGAAATAGGTCCATTTAATATAAAGCTATTTTTAGAGAAGAATTTTCAATAAAAATTTTTTTTTCTTGTAATAACTTCTGAACAAACTGATTAAGGATGAGTTCACAACATTCAAAAACTTTAATTTCCTTGAAATTTTGTTCATTAAATTGTAATCCGATCTAATATAATTTGATATTTATTATTAATATATAAGTATAAAAATGTTAATCCATTCATTTTCAAAATTTAATTTTAAAAACGAAAAAAATTCTGAAGTTGCAAAGCTCATTTAAATCGACTAATCGAATTGAGAAATTTTGTTTGAATAAAATGAAAGTATTTTTATCAAATAAATTCTACACCTATCGATTGATTAAAGATCAGGTTTATAACATTAAAAAGAATTTTTTATGCCATTTTTTTAATTTTAAAAATACATACTTTTAGTGAGAAGTTTAGTGGTTGACCTACAGGTCAATGGTTTTTTTCAAATATTTCGGAAGCAAATAACTAGGTACTGATAAAATAAGCTATCCAAATATTTATAAGTGCGAAAATGTAATACAAAAGAAAAATAAAGTAAATGAACCAATATTTTGTATAATTTTAAATAAAAAATTTATTCAAGTATAGAAATTTATACTATATTTTCATGTTTTACATCATAATCTTACAATTTTGTATAACAAGATATTAAGACTTTATCATTACAATGGACTAGTTGGTTTATATATTTTTTTTTCATTATTGGGTGTATAATTAAAATGTTTCATAATATCATTCTATCTCCGTAAAATATGTAGTACAATCAATCATAAGAATTCAACATGTATATGTGGTTCCTAAGATATAGTATGGTCAAGTAAGACAATTGTAAACAACCAGTCTCTAGGTCTAACTAAAATAAATTATAGACTTATTTTTAAAAATTCACCTTTAATTTTAACTTTTTTAACACTGAATTATTTTCGTCCTCATTATAGATAACTATTATATTTTACGTGATAGGTCAATGTAGTAAGAAATGGAATCTTGAAAGGTTAATGTAGTGATAGATGGAATCTTGAAACTGGCTGGATGTAGAACAACTCTATTTAATAGTTCAATAATATTTATATGATTTTTTATTTATTTTCTACTACAAATTGATTGATTTTGCTGTTGCATTTTGTCTTGTGAGTGAGAGTTGTGGTTGCACACTTCTTAGTCAGCCCATTCCCTATTCCATCCAATATTTGTGCAAGAGACCGGCAATGCACTCATTACTCCTCCGGGGTTAACCGTGTAACCATGGGCAACGATAACCACCTACTCCCTGGTGGCTTGCATGCTCGTTTACGTACCTCGAAATGTATACAGGATTGAATCGATCATGCATCTTTTCGCAAGAATTCATAATCTCCTTTTTTAGAACAATTTTGCCAAACTAACAAAAATATATCATTAAAATTATGGTTATAAAGAATATACATTAATACAAAGAAAACTCTACGAAGTGTTCAGCCAGACGGCGCCCACGCACGTGACGAACAGGCTGTGCGATGTATTATTTTTAAAGAATCTATCTAGCCATTTAAGAAATGACAATGTTGTTAGTAATATAAAGGTCGCGGACGATATAATTAAATTAGTCTCTGATTTTCCATACGTGTTACATTCATCTCTAAACAAACACACAGTCGTATTCTGTTCACGTGTATTATTTTTAATATGCGCAGTATTGTCACGTGTACAATGCGAAAGCGCCCGCCCTCTAGCCTGCTGCTTGCTGTCAGAAATCGCGTAAAAAGTCAATATTTGTTCTTCTAGATATGAAAAGGTTTCAGACGTACGACTTTCATGTTGTTAGCCTAGGGAAGTTGGTGGCGCTATAGGAAAATTATCGCATAAACGATAAACAGCTCGCAATATTACTTGTGGATTCTGAGGTTGTTGAATGCCAGGGTAAATATCACTACATAGTTTTAAAGCCGCAGCGATGTTCTCTGCGGACTCCCCAACAATAAATACACTTCAATATTAATTATACACAATCTTAGTTCCAAAACCGTTAATATTGTAAACATTACACTATAACAAAATACCTATACTTCTAAAACCGCGCGTCCGGTAAATAACTGCGTGGATGAGCGGACTGCGGTGGACTTGCTAGACACTGCCGGTGCCTTGGATGACTGGATGGGCAGGTTTTGGTACGTATATTATGTTATTAAACTCTTAGGATTGTACCTCGTACGTTTACGTTGTGAGTTATTTTTTTCCAAAAGACTGGTTTCTTTGGCAAAGTTGTTCTAAAAAAGAAACAGATTGAGTATTTACAGAAAGACGCGTGATCAATTCTATATAGTTTAAAAAAATAATTTTATCAGTGTATAACTTAGAAAATAATTAAAATTGTTAGGGATATTTTATTAAGCTTCAATTCGAATTGTAACTCTTACATATATCAAAAGATAAACATAAAAAAAGAAAAGATTCTCATATAAAAATGTCCTGTTGCCTACTGAAAGAGCAAAAAATGAGGTATTTTGCTGTTTCTGGACAAAGTATTTATGGCATAGTAACTTTTGTCTGCGTCTTCGTGCGCAGAAAAAAAATTTTGATTAAAGTCCTGGTCGAGCCTTTATCTTAAACCTGGTCCTGCTGTCAATACTGCTTCCGATCCTATTTCAGATTTCCATACCCTTCACTTTTCTCGTCACGTTCTCTCTCGCTCTTTGCTAAGCGAAAGTGTTAGTACATATATTTAATATTTAAAAACTCGTGGTACCATTTATTGACAGTTCTTAGTAAAACACGACAAACTAATTGACTAATTTTACTATCTACGCGATATATTTGCTGCCTGTAAACCAATCAGAATAATTCCTTTTTTATTCGGTACATTATACATTCATGATGGTTCTGTATATAAGAGAAAAAATATTTTTGTTACTGATCCTTAGAGATAAATTTTTGTACATCCTATTGGAATATTACGTTTTATACGGGCTATTGAGCTTATTATTATTATTCTCTATAGTTTTTGTATCACACACAGTGCTCGTACGTTGGCTACAATATACGTCAATTTGGATACTGCACTTCTGCATTTTTTCCCGTGGATAGTTCTCATATTTTGATCCAAGCGTTTTATCTTCGATGTATATTGTGACAAATAATTGAAACTAATAGGCATTGTAATGTTCCACTGAAGAAGGTGAAACATTACAATGCCTATTAGTGTGCGGTAATACAGTAAAACTTTGATTCAATGTTCTATAGATATGTATCAGGTATGGTGAGCTACATGTAGCTCATCTAAATAAATAAAAATGAAATAGTGTTCGTTGGTAAGCGGATTACCTACTTGAGAACGGCTAGAGATCGATTTCGCTATTTTTTAATTACCCGTAATAGTGGAAAATATGAAAATTCGGGGCAAAATTGAAGGTGTTTTTTACTAAGGGATTTATATATGAACTCGTAACAATAATCCACAATTAGAACAATGAAATCGATCGAAACATAAGATTAAGGAATTCATTTATGTTAATGATGGCGGAGCTACGGTAACTATATGAGCAAGCCACCCACATGAAAGGGCAGAACGTCTGCCGGGCAAGCTAGTGACCAATAAAATTTGAAAAGTAATATGAAATACACGTTTACGCCGATCACTTATTTATGTGTACAGTGATGCGAGATAATGAAATACATCGGGTATGGGCAACCTATGACATGTGGGCCAAACTTTAGTGTACAAATACGTTTGCGGGCCGCGTTCAAAAGTAGTGTTCATAATTTTTAGCGATAGATATTAGACATGAAATAATACGACAATATTATTATAATACAATTTAACAAAATGAAATGAAAAAAATAGGTAGATACATTATAATAAATCATGAAATTTGGAATTACTACAAACAAAAGTTAAATAGCGACACCGAAATCAATGACACACTTGAGCTTGAATTTATGAAACTAATCCATCGATGTTTGGATTGATTCTACTGACACAAAGACGTAAAGAATTTTTCAAATTATTATCAGTCAGCTTTGTACGATGTTTTGATTTGTTAACTTTCATCATTGAAAACAACTGTTCACATTTTTAGGTATGTACCTACTGCCAAACGCACAAATTAGTTTTATTGCGAATTTTCTAAGCTGCGAAAAATGGTCTTCGAGGTATTTTTTGTAGAAATCGCGCAACTCCACGTCTTCAAATTTAGATTTTAGGAGTTTTCTTGAATCTCGATCAATTCCATTTGCAAGTGTATTCAGGGCCGGATCTACCATATAGCTTTTTGGGCTTCAGCCCAGGACCCCGTGGATTCAAGGGGCCCCCGGCTAAGTCAAATCAGTCAAAAATAGATGATATGCGAAAAAATAGGTGGGCCCCTAAGTAGTATTAGCCTAGGGCCCCCTAACTCACGGTCCTGCCCTGAGTGTATTGGAGCTTTTTGTATATTACCTTTTGTTGGAATAGCACATAAATTGAAACAATCTTCCATGTTTTTGAAATCGTTAAATCTGTTCGAAAATTGCTCCGACCATAACTTGAATTTTTCAGCGTATTGAACTTAAGCAATATCATACGCAGAGAGCGTGCTGTGCCGCCCCTAAGGGAATTTTGTTCTGAAACGCTTTCAAATGGCTGTACTAATCGTTTACTAACTGTCCTTGTTTTTGAAGTTTCAAATTTAAATCATTCGATAGTCTGTAAGGTTGACCAGAAATTCTAAGTCACATATCCATTTCGGGTCACTCAATTCAGATAGTGGTTTATTTTTTACTTGCATAAAATCTGCTACCTTATTTATAAGCTCGTAAAACCATTTCAGCATTTTCCCTTTGCTAAGCCATCTGCCTTCACATTAATATGTTACGTCGTCATATTCGGTTGATATTTTATCCAAAAACGCCTTAAACTGACGATGGTTAAGCCCTAGGAATAGAATAAAATTCATGGTTTTTACTACTATATTCATAACATTCTGGAGTCGAATGGACTTGAACATAAGTTCTGTTGGTGGATAATGCAATGAAGAACTATCAAATCATCTTTTTGCACATTTAATTCAGTTGCTTTTTCATTCAAAATTGCGATGAAACCTTTACGTAAGTCGACCATAGAAGGTACACCATCTGTGCATACTCCAACTAATTTCGACCATGGCAAGCCAAAACTTGGGATTATCTTTTGAACTTCATTAAAAATGTCCTCTCCTGTATTGGTTCCTTTTAGAGGCTGTAAAGCAAGAAATTCCTCAGTAACAGTGAACTCTTTATCAACACCTCGAATAAATATAGCTAGTTGAGCTGTGTCAGACAAATCGGTGCTCTTGTCTAATGCTATGTAGCTTGTAAGATAATTCGAAACCAGCCATACGATCAGTCAGTGTTGTTTTTATATCATTAGCCATCATTTCTATACACCGGACAACAGTTCGTTTTGACAAACTATTTTTTTCAAATTTATTTTTTTCAGGACACAACACTGCAAACTTTTAACATACACTCCTTGACAAATTCTCCTTCGGCAAATGGTTTTAATGACTGTTAATTTAGAACTAACTATAAAACTAGATTTCACAACATTATCAAGTTGTGTTCTTTGTTTATGAAACATTTGCTGCTGTTTTTCCAAATTTGCGATAAGGTTCTGGATTTTGTCTTTTTTTATTTGTCCTCTCAATGAGTGCAGCATAGGATGCTTAGCTGAGTAATGCCTCTTTATATTGAATTATTTCATCACTGAAATGGATCCATTACACAGCAAACAAATAGGCTTGCCATTGTGCAAGATAAGAAAGAATTCTTCAGTCCATTTGTTGAAACTGGAGACCCTCTGTATCTACTTTCCGTTTCTTTCCACCAGACATCGTTTACTTTTCGTTCGATAAACTTAATAACAAAATATTATTAATAAGCACTCAACACAATTCAGAGCGGCAGAGATTCGTGCGTTGTGCTGTACTACCGCGTGCCATATCTAGTAAGGCGCTACATTTGCCTTTTTTACCCGTACCGTCGAATGCGTCGAACATATTTTTGACTACTAAGTTAAGGCCAATAATTTTTGAGACTTAAAAATTTAGAACAGGATGACCGGATAACTGACTTTGTAGGTTTTTAATTTTATCTTCCACAAAAAAAATTCAAGAAATTTTGTGGAAACTTACCTTCATATGTTACAAATATGCTGTAATTTTTAAAAAATTCTAAATACGTAGGAGCATTTTGGAGAATTTCAAAAAAATCTGTTATTTTTATTTTTCGTGGATATTTTAAGGTTATATAAAAAAGTGTAAGTACAAAAGTTATAGATCTTTTATTACCTAAAACTTTGCCACTTGACTTTTTTCGATAAGAGTTTTAGTTTTACCGGAAATTATGATAAACGGTTTTCCACTCTTAAAAATTACCCCCTCCCACTTCCCGACCTCAAATCACCCGTAAATTATTCTTCCTCTTATTTTTGTAATAATTTTCTTCCTTTTTCCATGGGTGTTACTTATTGTAAGATTTTTTCACTTTTATACCATTTTCAAAGGCATCTGCCCTGGTCTATACCGCTATGACACTAAGAAAAATCAAACCTCGTTTGTACCATACGTTTTGGTGCTTACTATTGTGATTGTGTACAAAATGACATTACTTACTCCGCCTTCTTCTGTAAAACAATTTCACAAAAACAAATCTCGAAAAAATATGGAAAATTTAATTGAGAATAGCGGTGCCACTCCTGAAAGTGACATTTTTTTAATCAAATAAGAATCCATTATTGCTATGTTATGACTCTTGTTCCATTTACTGTCGCAAGATAATTTGGAAACTTCGCTTCTTTAAAAACCTTTAGTAATATTTTGTTGTCAGTTACGGTCATAAGCTAAAAAAAAATTGGAATCTTCACAATGGCATCTTGGTTTATAAAGTAACCTGAGATTGGTGTCTTGCAAAAGTATAAAATTTTAATATTACTTATTTTGGTAACCGTTACAAGATGAGTTACACCAATGGACTCAATATTATTCTGTATATATTATTTTAAGCAGAATTCTTGAATGTCTTTATAGTCATATTAAACTCGTACGTAATACTTACCCGGGAGTTTGATTAACTAAATTGAAAGAGACATTTCCATGCTAATTTTGTATGAAACTGCAACCAATTAGGGTTATATATAGAAATTATGATATTTATCGACTCAATTTAAGTATCAATAATATTTTATAAAAGATAAAATAATTATATTGATTAACATCTTTTTTTATTTCATTTTAAGTAACAAAATACTTAGTGAATCTTTTGCATAGTTCAAAAAAGTTCTTAATTAGTAGCAGGATAAAACGGTTCGATATTATGAACATAAAACGGCAGGTATAGTTTTTTTCCATGGCAATTTTGAGAGGCAAAGAAGCTTGAGAGTCACCAGAGAGCAAGTAGTCATCGCTGCTTATAAACACTCGTAAATCATCAGTGCATTGCGGCTTCTTGTATTGGAATAGGATATGTGATGGAGAGTAGGATTATGAAAGTGGAGTGGGCCATGGAACTCCCACTCACTAGACAAAAGGCAAGAGCGGTTCTTTACTTCCTGTCTGTATTCTGTATCTCACCGGTCCATTTTCGTGCTGCAAGTCTGTTGGTTATTATCAATAGTCACTCTTGTATGCTATAGAAGCAGTAAGAAATAAAATTATGAATGACTATGAAGCCACTGGAACATTTGGAACATTTAGATGGACCATAATAACACTGGTCTGAAATAAAACACCTTTTAAAAAAAATTTTAAAAACACGCTTTCAAAAAAACCAGTAAAAACTGCAGACTAAAAAGTAAGAAAATAAAAAATTTTTTAATAATTTTTTGACACCCTCCAAATGAATCCAAAATTGTTAAGACTAAAAAGAAAGCGTGGGGCCCTCACAAACCTATTTGAGTAATTGTTTAAACACGCTTTGTTAATAACTATTTTATTATTTTTGGAGTCTGTTCCAGCTAAGAATAATCAGATACCGTTCTGTCTCCTTAGAAGAAGATCTTTTGAACTCAATATTGGACATTTCATGTTCATGATTATATTTTCTTTTTTCTCGTTTTACCTCAAAATGACTTCAAAATCAACAAATTAGTTATATTTGGAGTCTGCTTGAACAATTATTTAAATAGATTTTTGAAAGTGGTTCTTATTTTTCTGTTAAAAAAAAAACTTATTTTATTATTATATTAAGTCTACCGAAGTCTACGTATTTGAACTTTTATTCGCTATACACCTTACTCGAACTAGTTATGGATGGTTAACAACGTATATATTATTTTATTAAAAAGTTTGTGTCCTCTGTTATCTTTACTAGTTGTTTTAGTTTTTTGGAAAGAAAATTACATACTTTTTTAGTATTTATACTTAGAAATATTTCATTTGAAAATTCGGTGACCAAATTTTAATCTTTCTATTTCATTTTGATATATTAATGTATATTGAAATAATTGCATGACTTGCGCTTACATGAGCCAATTGCAGATGATACATTATAACGATTCGTGATGTAACTTGCATGAGTAACAAAGATTTTTGTGCTACTTTGCGTATTAAAGTCGGTTTTGTTAATATTTTTCTCTCAGCCTACATCACTTATTTTTGTCATCACAAGTTATTAGAATCAACTACTTTAGAAATACTTGAAAGATATGGTTGAAGTATGATGAGGGCCCCTTTCTTTTTAGTCTTAACAATTTTGGATTCATTTGGAGGTGTCAAAAATTATTAAAAATTTTTATTTTCTTACTTTTAGTCTGCAGTTTTTACTGGTTTTTTTGAAAGCGTGTTTTTAAAATTTTTTTTAAAAGGTGTTTTATTTTCCTACTTTTTAGTCTTGACTGTAAAAAAATGTGATGTAGAGCAACCACCTGTCTAATTAATAGAGTAAAAGTTGATTAGTTACACTTCTATTGAAGCAATTAAAATTCATTGACTTACTTATTCAATGATTTTTGCAATGATCAATAGAATTGAAGCGTCTTCATGAAGCTGTATGCATATGCATTATAAATTATTTATGCGGTCATTTGGTGGATGATGATGAGTTTGATGTTCGACGCCAATCAGCGAATGGCTTAAAGCGTTCGAACCCGTTCCACAACCACATCAAGTAACACCTATCCGCCTCTCTATGTAGCTTGGTAGGTTTCCCTGATGCAATGTGCGAAATTTGGCTTTATTCATCCACATCATTTGGATCATAACCAAGATTTCGCATGCGATTCATTTCATTCAATGCAGCAGTGTTGACAGGTTTATTACCTATAAGCATTTTACAATCCATTTCTTCGATGCGCAGACCATCAAGAGAACGAACACGACTCAAGGCTACATAGGCTTGTCCTCGAGCAAACAGTTTTGATCCAAGGTAAATGACCGCTGCATCAACAGTACTTCCTTGCATTTTATGTACTGTTGATGCCCATGACAGAACCATTGGGAGCATACGTCTTTCCATTTGTTTCTTGTTTGTTGCGGGAAACTGTATAGATTTTGGAATTATCCAATGTACACTGTCTCTTCCAAAATCTACTTTCACCGAAGGTATGTCATGCTCATGAACCCGCCCTCTTCGAAAGCCTGGCCACTTTATCTCAGTGATGTTTCCAATAGATCCGTTGACTAGACCTTTCTCAACATCTACATTTGATCTCAACATCACTTTTGCTCCCACAAATATCTGCAACTTCTTCGGTAAACCTCCAGTCTTGTTGATGTCTTTTGGAGTAACATTTTCAATATTCTCGATTCTGTCATTTTCGGATGTATCAACCATCTGGTCAAATGCGTTAATTTCAGTAATTTCCGTGCCCAATTCTCTATAATACTGCAATACAGCTTCATTGTGTTTATTGACTTGTTCGTTTGTTGGATATACTCGCAAGGCACCATTTATCGCGAATAGACCACTCGCATCATTGCTGACTTTATCCATTAATGTCTGAAGATGCTCTCTACGTATTTCACCAACACGTAATGCATTCAGTATATCTATGAATGTATTATCTCCCTGTTGACGCATATTTTGTGTCAATTCAACCAATGTAAATAATTGCCAGAAATGCGTTCCTCCAGCCATATGAGGTGGTTGCTCAAACACTTGTCTTCCATGTACTGGTGGTAACTGCATCAAATCACCAAATACTAAGATGTTGATGCGACCAAACAGCCGGTCGTTGTTCTTCAATTGTTGTAACCGTGAATTGATCATGACAAGCATTTCATATGGAACCATTGAAATTTCATCTATAAAGAGGAATTCAGTATCTCGCCACTGGTTTCTCATGACTCGGAGATAATTTCCAGTCAACAGTGGCATAGGACCCATTCTGTTATCCTTTTCAACTGGTAGTTTAAGCAATGAGTGTATTGTGTTTCCACCTATCAAACGTGCAGCCACTCCTGTTAATGCACACGTTTTTACAGCCTTCTTGCCATAGCATCTGTTGACTTGTTCGCGTAGTGTTTTGAGCGTGAATGATTTTCCTGTACCAGCACCACCAGTGATGAAGTATCTCAACTTTGCTCCGGACTCATCCTGTTGTTGTCGTTGGATGCTTGCTGTTATAGTATTGTACAGTTCACGTTGCTCAACATTCAAGGCTTGTTGTACTGCTTGAAACTGCTCATTAGTCATGTCAGTTTCTGGCATTTCAGCTTCTTCTACATCCTCATTCTCGACTATTGGATCTTGAAGTAATTCAAAAGCATGAACTTGATTAAAGGCAGCTGTAAGCTGTTGATCTCGTATGAGATAAGCATCCATGAATGTATTACTTCTTCTCAATTCTTGTTCACGATCAACGAATGCCTCATGAGGTGAAGTGTATCCATTCAAAATCTCATCCTCATTTCTAAATGGAAGAAACTGTACGAGGAGAGAGTAGAAGTAGTTGTTAGGATCTTTCGCCATAGTAAAGTTTGGCGCACGTGCAATAGCTGGAGTATTGCGGACTGCCATTCTAGATCCTTTCTCGTCAGTAAGAGTGATCAAGCGTTTCTTGGTTCTTATTTCTTGATCTCCATACGCATCTTGATCTACGTTTTCATCATCGTCATTGATGTTTGTGTTGTTTTTACGATAGTATGGTTCGAAGAGCATTGCAAATTCCAACAAACACATGTTGTCAAAATCAAATTCTTCATTTGATCGTGGACGCTTGGTATATCTATCAATGATGTTGTTACAGAATCCATCTGCATTGTCGTCGTTGTCAAATCTGATGACTCTATATCTCTGTTCAGGCAATCTGGTATTTATCATTTGTGTTTTGCGTGATGATTCTCTTAAACGAAGGCCACATAAACGAAAAGCACATTCGACAGCTGATACTTGCCGTTCATTCAAAATTTTCATAGATATCTTAAACATTCTCCGTGAGATATCGTCTTCTTCCTGTCTCACTTGTTGTATAGCTTCAATGATTGATCTATCAAGTACTGTAGGCTCATTCTTTGAGATGTATTTAGCCACATAGTATGCAATGCTATCGTTTGATCCACATGGTTGGATATCCATATTTGCGCCCCAAAATTTCAATAATGTTCGATTGTAGTTGTTAATCATTTCATCCTCCTTTCGTCTCTTTAGCACACAGATTCTTCCGTTGTTTCTTAAGAACTCTGCTGATGATTGTGCCACAATTCTGGTTTCTGTACTTGGTGGACGTGGAAATGCAAATCGGCAAAGGATATTGCGATCTTGTTTTCTACACGTTGGTCTATGTGCGTGCTTTTGACAATTTTTCACCAAATCGTACAATTCGTCATTTTCGTCAGGCAAACGACACGTTATCACCTCGTCAAGAACTTCAATACCTTCAAGTGTGTCAAAGGATGGATGATTTTCAATCCAAACCAACATATGGATATGTGGACTACCACGATTTTGCATTTCTACTCTATACCAATAATCTTTTACTTTTCCTCCAAATATACCATGATTGTTTTTCATCAACTTTTTCAAAGCATTGAATCTGTTCATAAATTGTCTCGCTACAACAACTGGATATTTCTCAATCAATTTTTGGACTTCATTAATTGACAATGCCTCAGGATGTGCGTTTTCTCTTCGATCTGCATACAATAGTGCCTTTCGCATATCAATCCAGTTGATGTCGTTACAGCTAAAGGTAACGAAGTATGTTGGTGGACCGATAGCCTTGATCATTGCAGTTAGATCTAGCAACGCTGTTCTCCAATACGCTGCTGTGCCACGAATGTTTCTCATGATCAAATGTAGATCTTCAATATTGCCATGTTGACCGACAATCTTCTTTGCAGATGCAGAAATTGTGGACTTGACGTTGTAAAATTCTTTCATTGACAACGCATAGAAGAGATACTCAATGATTTGAAAACGTGTATCATCTCCTAATATACGTTGTTGGAAGTAGTCCAATGGTGTTATTCGAACATCTCGTCTTTCCTTCAGTCCATTAATTCCATATGGAAGAGAGACCAAGCAAACTCTTCATGCTTGGCCTCATGTGATACATTTACCAGGTTATCTCTTGTTTTCTGCGTATCTCATTGATGTTGTCAGATACTTCAAGCACATCTTCTTCTGCCGGTTGGGCATAATCTATTGGCATCATACATGATGTGTGTATCTGCGGTATATTTGTAACATTTTCATAATTAAATGCCAAATTCTCCAATGGATTATTGATGTCTTGTTGTGCCAGCTGTCCAATTAATTCCACATCAATGTAGTCCAATGAGTATTGCTTATTTCCTGAACCAGTTGCTCGTTTACAGACTCTGTGCAACTCAGCAAAAGTATCACACTCAATCACACATGCTTTTCCTTCATTCCCAGCAGCAGCACCTTTTACCACATGAGTGAGAGTTTGTAAAGTAATATTTGTTGTTATAATTCAACACACCATAAGCGCTTGAATTGGCAATCAATATTCCACCTCTATGGTCCGTGAAAAGCGCATCAAGTGCTATTGCCAATGTCTTGCCTTGAATGCCATCGTTCATTTTATCTTGAAGGCTTCCACACCAACTTGGGTTTGCTTCATGCGTTATTTTAAAAGCTGTATTGAATGCCATCAATTCATCCCTGATTACATGAAAATTTGCAACTTCCAAATATTCACTATCATCCAGCTCCGCAACGGTTAGCAATGATACTATTTTGTTATAAATATGATCACCATCAAGCATATTATAATCCAAAATACTTCTGCTCCAAAGGTGTGGATCCAAAATATGAGCTCTTAAAATGTTTGCTAGAGCCATTGCACAGCATTGCTTTCCAGAACTTCGTCCAAATATTGACACGTATCCTTGATGCCAAGATCCATGCAATATTCTAGATACATTATTAGCCTCCTCATAACATACCCGACGAACTTGGTTGTTTTCAGTTTGTTCCGGTAGCCTTTGTTCAACTCTAATGACATCATCTTGTTCCAAACAAGCTTCTTCATCAATCATCACGTCTTGGTATAATGGATTATTGGCAATTAACCATCTTAATGCTCTGTAAACTCTGTCTCGATTCACCTCGAATTCTCTTGTTGTAATATTTTCTAAATTCTCGGTGATGACAACCATGCCACAGTCTTGGGTTGATCGAGGAAGCATATTAGGCAGCTTTTCTGTCACTTCATGCAGATCTTGTGCAAACAAAATTGCTTGTCCTTTAAATCCATACTGGCCCCATCTGCCTTCATAACGAATAATCTTGACATATACAATGACTCGTGCCAATAATCGTTTCTCAACATCAGTTAGATCGCTCAACTCATCAGGAATCGTGCCAGGATCCATTTTATTCCAGTAAGCTTTTGACGGTGGATTATTTTTGTTGCTACTTAAATGGGTTTTGCAACGACTGCATAGTTTCAATGAATCTTTCTGAGCCAAGCAGGCTGGCAAATATCCTCTAGCGTTTATACTAGGATAGACATTGCGTGATATTTGCTTCTCCATGCAGCATTTTCTACAAACTTCACATACTTGGTTTGGATATTCATTGATTGCTTCGTCAAAGGCTTGCTTGTCGATAGCCAATGACTGACGGTGTAGTCTCATTGTTTCACGAACAACTTGTAAACGAGCAGCACGCTGTTCTTGCGTTTCATTAGCTCTATATTGTGATATTAATGCTCCAGCTTGTACAATTCTAGCATCATGTTCCTGTTGTGACTCTAAAGCTCTTCTTCTTGCTGCAGCTTCTCTGTCTTTGGTTAGACGTGCTTCGTTTGCTGCTGAGCTCTCATTTCTCCGTTTTCACGTCTTTTGTCTAATCTAGCTCTCTTTTCCGCTTCCGTTTCATTAGCTAGCTTCTGTTGTCTCATTCTTCGCTTTTTCTCCAGTCTTCGCTGTCTTTGTGTTGATGTTTCTCCATTGCCAGAGGACGGTTTGTTAGTTGAAATTGGAATACTCATCTTGGTCCCACGAAAATGGCGGTAAGTAACTGTCCATCCTGCTAGTGACCCCTTAACAGGATAAGGCATTTATACAACAGGGTGCGCCAGGTGCCCTCAGGTTCCCTACTAGCGATATGACATTTTTAGCCACCTTCATATCTTTCAGCCCTCGCCGTAGGCAGCATATTTTGGCATAGGTGGTCCCTACTAGCGATATGACATTTTTATACACCTTCATATCTCTCAGCCCTCGCCGTAGGCAGCATATATTGGCATAGGTGTTGAGCCTACCTTGTTTGTTTTTGGACAAAGTCCAATTATACAGGCTCACCACGTGAAGATAAGGTTAGGCTAATAGACAAGAAAGGCTATATATTACGCGTCAAGTCTTTTCGAGCCCACATTCGACACTCCAGTTGAATTTCAAAATTTTCAAACTAAGGAGCTCTCAGAAAGAAGCTAAGGAGGTCTCTGCAAAATTTCAAAATGGAAAAGGGCGAAGTGGCATCTTTTATAAGTTTTCCATATTCAACCTTTCAGTCGAATAATATATTCTGTGACAACAAATTCATATTCGCTCCATAGTGGTCTTTCCGAAAATGTCCAATTACTGAATGTATTTTAAGCATTGCACAAAACTCCATTGCCGCTCGATGATCCAGTTTAAATTGGTATTCAAACCAATCTTTCATGCAAATCATCATCACTACAGTTGGGGGAAAAAAAACAAATATTTCACTCAGTCGTAGGGTCTCACCATAGAGTTTTCATATATTCAAAACCTAGAGTATTTCCCGTGTATTATTAATTTTCTTGTGTATTATTAACCTGGTGTATACCCCAATTTCCACGTATGGAATCGACTTTTCGCATCTACATAGGATACTTTTTACCGCTGTAAAATACCTCTCCCACGGGAAAACCTGGTAACAACAGCTAACCCATATCATGGGGGTGCATTTGAAATAGCCAATCCGCCATCTTGGATGTCCGCCGTTTTGGATTTAAGTCACGTGACTAACTTGTTCGTTTTCCTGACATCAAACCCTTTTATTTGATACCCATATCATGGGGGTGCATTTCAAATAGCCAATCCTCCATCTTGGATGTCCACCATGTTGGATTTGAGTCACGAGACTATTTTTTCGTGTTACTGACAGAAAACCCTTTCATTTGATATCCATATCGTGGGGGTGGATTTCAAACAGCCTGTCCGCCATCTTGGGAGGCCGCCATATTGGATTTGTAATGACGTTTCTTAGCTAGTCGTGTATTGTCACCGGAACCAAGCTTGTATGCAAAGTTTCATTTAATTCGGATAAGAGGAAGTGCTCGAAAAATTGAAAAGAAAATTCCACCCAGATTTACAAACAAGTCAACTCTATAGAAAGCGTGTAAAAAAGGGGCTAAAAATCAAAAACATTTGGAAAATCAACAGTTTTTTTATGGACTAAGAAAAAAGTTAATTTTACACTTTTATAAAATGGAGAAGTATAAATCCAGCCTGATATAAAACAAAGCCATTGCTTTAGGAAGTCAATTATCTTTAAAAAAACTACACATGGTTGAAATCACATGTACCTAAAAAGACTTGCAACCCATTTATAAATTATGGATATTTTGATATTCTAAGGCAAGTTCTGCAGATACTAAGCCTCAATGTATTTGGATTTTAGGTGAGAGAAATTTTTACTTCAAAAGTGAGGCAATTATTTAATGGGGCTACAAGAACAACTCATTTTCTTAGTTGGAACAACATTGACGTTTGAATTTGTATACTTGCATAGCCTGTTCACATATGATGGTAAACATGATAAGAGATAATGAAAGGAGAGTGAATGTGAAAAATAAAATGAATTGGATCTTGCTTGCTATTATATATAGTAAAAGTATCTCACAAGAATCATGTTTGGCTATTCATAATGGGGTCCTGATCCCTACAAATGAAAATAGAATTAATGTGGTGGAGACGCGATCTCTGCATGAAATGTGTAGTGTTTTAAAAAAACAGATGTAGGAACAATGATGTCAGAGGGTGGTGTGGTTTGAAAGATGTACTGACTAGAATAGAAAAACATATGTTGCAGTGGTTTGGCCATCTGGAAAGGGTGAATGAATGCAAACTGGCAAAACAAATTTATAGAACAAATACATGTGATGGAAAGGTCGGCGAGGATCGTCCTAGAAAAACCTATGCAGACCAACTCGATGGCATAATAAAAAGAGCCAAATTTTAAACATCCAAAACCGACAAGCTTGCATGAAAAAATTGATGAGTATCTATGTAGCAAGAGAGATATGCAAAGTCATATTAAGTGAAAATCTATAGCTTATGTTCATTCTTCTGGGAAATAGGCTTGAGTTTATATTGTTATAATTATATTATATAGTTTCTTCTAAGTTTATGTGCGAAAACTAGTGGGCAGCTACAAGCAGATTATTAAAAAACTACTTTGCAATTTCTTTTATATCGAAGAAAACATATAAAACTTAACATGAAATGAAAATTTTCAACACTGTTTACAATTAACTTAGTAGGGCCCATTTTATTAGTTATCTTACAGATGCAATCAGTAAGTTTTATAATTCCATAGGCCTTTTATACGCTAACATATCATCATGTTTATACAAATTATGAATTTTTCCATACATGTATTTAAAAAAAAATAATAAATTATCATATTGTCCATTGTAAGGTAAACACTGACAATTTTCTAGATTGTCATGCACTGGACTCTGTGTCAGTAAGTCCGATTTATATTGTTCATGTCGGCCCCATGCACAAATATGTAGTTCAAGTAAAAGCTGATGAAGGGCTTCTATTGTTGACAGATACCAACGGGGACTTCCTTTTTGATGTCGCCAAAACTGAGAAGCACGATTTTGTAACACAATTTTAGGAATATTTTGTAACCTTTTGTCAGCAAAAATACCACGACTTTGATTCCATGTGCTATCAATTAAAATGACCCGTTTTACAGGAAATTCTTGAACATGAAATATCGCTTGGTCTGTTTCATCTGTATGCGAAAATATTTTACTCATTAATGTACCTACATTATGTCCAGGAGGTAATTGAGCCAATAATTGGTCACAATATGAAACTGCCCTTTTATTTTTCTTAAACAAATCTCTCACATTAACAGCTTCAGTGCTTGGATACAACAGTACTGTACTACCATCACATTTGTAATTAGGCACATTTGGATATGTGTGAATTGTAACATCATCAGGTGCGAGAATTGCTGCATGAGCTGCAGTGCTCTTTCCATCTATTTCTCTTCTGTGTTTTATTATATCTACTTTCACTGGCAGCTGCAATAAAAAAAAATATAATTAAAAACAATGTACATGAAGTCGGTTAAATATAATATACAAATTAGATTCTAAGAAACTTGATCACAAATGTCATTTATTAATTTCATTATATTTGGCAGTTCTATTTAGACTGAGAGAACTGACCAAAATGAGTAAATATTTTTCTCTACATAATAAAATAGTCATTGTCCATGTGATGGTATTGACGTTTGAAAAACCATATAAGCTCTTCTTCATTTTTTTGTTGTTTTCCACCACCCATTGAAAATCTATAATGTCCTGTCAGTCTTTTTGAAAGCCATAATATTTATAGTGAGACTTCTTTCTTTTCATGAACTTTATTGATTTACAAATACAAGAGAGTTATGGATAGTTGTACATATTATTTTCTGTGACAATTGCACTATCAAAAAATCTTATGATTAAGGTACCATATGTCCAAATTTCCTCTGTAGGTACTTCAAATTCAAGACAGGGAAAAAATTCAATTTGCTCTGTGTGTAGTGGGTACTAGATGGAGCAAATATAGGGAGGATATGTAGCGTCATAAATGACCAACTTTACCGACGTCTCTTAGCAACCAGGTACTTAAAGATCTTAATTTTAAAAATTTTGTTTATTTTATTAAAAAAAAATTCTTAACATTTTTTTCTTTAAATACTAATAGTGACAAAAAAAAAATCATGTAGAATTATAAATGACATCTGAAACCAGTTTAGGGCACTCCAGGTAGTGGACCCATTTTTATTGTTCGTGGCTGAACAGATGCCATTAGAGCGAGAAAGAATCATAACGACTTTTCTTTGTTTTCTATCGCACACTAGATTTGAATATTTTGACGTGACAACGTCTTATAAATTGGTTTGCCGGGTGACACTTCAAGAAACTGCGTTACGCTCCGCTCACGTTATGCGCTCACAATGAGAGCGAGTGAGAGGCACGCGTCCCTTCCACTCGGGCATGGTTAGCCCGCCTAAGAGCGAGAGAGACAGACATAAAAAGTGAAAGGCACGCGCCCCTTCCACTCAGATAGGAACAAGTTAAGTTGTAGTAAACGCTGTTTCATTGTACGCAAATGTATTGCAAGTTATTGTATGTATATTTGTATATAAATACGTATGTATGTGTAAAGGTAAAATAAAATTTTGTTAATATGAAATTCAGTGCGAGATTCTTTGTATAAATTAATGTTTTAAATATAATTCTTTGTATAAATAAATGTTTTAAATTGTTACTATTATTTCATCCTTCTTCCTACTATACGAATGAATATTCACATTAAAATGATTTTACCACTCAAAGTCGTTGTCACGTAAAACTTTCGCCCGTATACCGACTTTACAGGCAACCAATTTTTTTTTTTAGTACATTTTGGATTTTTGGTGGGACGAGACATGTTTTATTTACAGTGAAAAATAAAACTATGGAATAACTATCGAGGTCTGAATTTGATAGGCAAATAAAGTATACCTATATTTAACATTTGTAAATGTTTTAATTACAATTTTATGTAATAATATTATTAATGAAATGAATAATATAATACTTAATTAATTCTTTAGGTTAAGAGCAATATAATAAAATGATTATTTGAAAGAACTACTTGGGGAAAATGACAGTGATTCGTGCAGGCCGTCTGACAGTGATGACGAAGACTGGGTTCCGACAAATATTTCTAGATGTCAAGTCTCAGATCATGAAGATCATTAAGAGCATGATGAACCAGAAGCTTCTGGAAATACAGGAGAGATTGCTGAAGAGAATTAAGAAGTAGAAGAAGAGGTTGAAAATAGCAAGAGTGAGGAAGAAGATGATGAAGTAGAAACTGCTGAGCCTGAAGGTAGTAAAATATTTGTTCCTAACAATCATTGGAATAATAATTTTTGTTTTTAATTAACCTATGTTGTTATTATTATTTATTTTAGGACGAGTACAAGAACCAACTGGGTGTTTTATTGCAAAGGATAAAACAATATAAAACAAAACCCCACCGACTCAGTGTTAGACCGTAGCTCATAATGTTTGACATCAGAGAAGTGTTTCTCTTCACAGTAGAGAAATATTGTCAATAAGCGACTTATTTCATATTTTTTTTCTTAAATTCGGCGCGGAGTAGAACATTAAAAAAAGTAATGGATTATCGCAACTTTTCAATTTTTTATAGCCAAAAAACAGTGGAGCCCCACTTCTATATAATTGCCAAAATTTTTACCCATGACATGGTTGATATAATCATCTGTCACATTAACAAGAAAACTGAAGCTACTTATCAAAATTATAATACTGATCATACAGACTCTCAGCACCAATGGAAGCTCATTACGATACCCAAATTTTATTCATTTGTGATCATACATAATTTATTATGAAAATAATAAAATGATTGACACAAAACAACAGAAGTCGTCTATTTATGAGAAAACTGAGTGAAGAACTGGCATTGTCAATGATTGAAAGCATTTTAGGTCATACAGTGGAAGAAACAGCCGAACCAAATCCAGTCCAGTGGTTCTGAAAAATAAAACCTGAAAAAAAAAGTAATAGGATTTTGCCATGTGTGCAATGTTTTGCTGATAAGAAGACGACGAAAGACTCGCAAGATTGTCACCAGCCAGCATGCAATGAGCATTCCGCTAATATTGTACATGTCTTAAATGTCATAAATTAATGTCATTAATTATAAAATAGCTGTAATATTTATTTATTTATTTAATAAAAATTAGTTGTATGCATTTATAGAAACCTTTACTAATTTATTTTTTATGGCCTATCTACTGTGGGTACCCGGGTACCGGTTGCTAATGGGGCAATAGCTGAAGTTTAAGCTTATTTAAAAATAATAATAAAAAAATGAAATGCACTCATTGGTTTGCTTTTTAGTTGAAAAACAATGATCCGAGAGCTTAAAATGTTTTTTTTTTTAATTATTCATACTAATACATCATGGTGGGTACACGGACGGGTATCTGGTCATTAACATAAGGGTAAATTGTCTTATTTAAGCAGTAGATTACTGTTAGTAAAACACAGAATTATGTAAAAATTGGTCCATTAGTTTTTGAGTGATGCTTGAACAAACAAACAAACAAATGTACAGAGAAACATACAGACAAAGACTCGAAATTTTAAAAGCTGCTGTTTTGTAGTCTATATTATATAGAGAGTAATAACCACTCACTTTTTTCCAAAAATATTTAATGTTCAAGTTTGACTTTCTTATGATTTTACTATTTGAACCCCTTAATATTACTAGCTGGTCAATGATATTAAAACAATGGATGGAATGCGACACTCACTCCTGCCTTTTACTCCTTGTCCCTCAGGCACTTATCGCACGCAAGAGTCAGTACTATTACAATCGCTCTCTCCACCTTTTATTTAGTGCTGTCACACTTTTCAATTAAATTATTGTGACCAGATAATAATTTAATTGTAAAGTGTAAGTAATTTGAAATTTTTGACCACTTCCCAGAAAAATAGGCAGAGATTACATAATTCTACTTAGTACGATCTTAGCATATTTCTCTTGCTTCATTGACATCCATCACTCTTTTCATGCAAGCTTGTCAATTTCAGGTGCTTAAAATTTAGCTCCTTTTAGAGTTCCATAGCCAACAATGTATCACTTATAGTTTGCCATATCCATCCATCCGTCTGTCTCCAGTTTAACTTAGAGATTCTACTAGAAAACTGTAATTTGAAATGGGTATACATATTAATCACGCCGATGAAGTGATAGAATTAAAGCTTGAAAAAAAAAATTTTTTAGAGTATCTCCTAATAATACCAGGGTATTGTTGCATAACTTATTCAAAATTATTGCGAGTTTGTGAAAATCATTTTTCAATTTCGTGATCTGTTTCAGTAATATTAAGCCATAAAGTGCTAATTTTTATTAAGAGACAAGTGTCCCCCTCCATCCATCTAAATGGTTATTCTTTAATATGTGAAAAAATTCGAGGCAGTAGAATATATTATGAAGTTAAAAAGGAAATTGCCACATCTCAAATCTATTTATGACAAATAAATAGAGTTGATATACTGTACAAAAACAAATTTTATATAGAATTGATATACTCTAAAAAAATTTATATTGCTTTGACTGTTGTCCAATTTATATAAAAATTACACAATAACATTTTTATGATTTTGTTTAATAGAAGACAATAACAAGAATAGGTAATATTAAGACCTTTTACTTTAAAGCTAACTTTTATTGATTTTGAATGAGAAATTACGTAATGCACAGCTCTAAACACTGCACCTCTACCTAGTCATAAACATAGTATCTAGATAGCTAAAGCAATGTCTTAATTCAGTCATAGCCTTGAAATTATGAGACCTCGATCGGACCATTAAGATTCACTCAATGCTCATAGGTTTGTCACTCATTTTGAGATATCAATTTCTCTATTAAAATTTTTATAATAGTATTTTATTTAGATTTTGTTTAAAAATTACACACAAAAATATTTGCGTCTCTTATAAGAAGTGCAGAATGCATCATAGTAAAAGTTTACTCTATAAAAGCTTCGGTTTTTTCATGTTGGATATAACTAACAAATTTTCTCCATTTTCTCTACATATTACATAAAATCATCACAACACTTCATAATCATTGAACTTGGGCACTTTTTGAACTGTCATCAACATGCATAATAAAAAATATTTTCTAATATTCTAAAACAAAAACTTGACAGAAAGACGAACATGTGTACCCATAGATATAAAGACTTATATATTTTGCCTTAACAGAATTTTTCTTAGAAAATGCAGCTTATTGAATCTAAATGAAAATTATAATCAACTATATATACACACTTATTTTTTTCATTTTGAAGCAGATAACTGCACTTAAGTAGGCAAAGATAGTAATATTATTGGCTATAAATTTGATTCCATTTGTAGATAAATTATCAAATAGAAACGTATAATAATTTATCTTTACTAATTTTTACAATCGGCAGGAAGTTTAAAGAATGGAAATTCAGGCTTTACCAGTGATAAAAACCATATATCGGAACATACATGTGGTTTACTCGTTATAAATTATAAACAAATGCAATACACTTTTTTGTTAAGAATGAACAAAATATGAATATACTTGCAAATCGAGGGGATTGAGAGCTCAGCGCAGCAGTAGCACGTATTAAAAAAATATAAACGTATGCGGAAGGCAATTTCTCAGAGGGGTATCAGAAAAAACAGTTACAGAATTAAGTGGGACTTTATATATATATATATATAACACTAAAAGAACAATCTTAATAAAAAAGTTTAATTATTGAACATACGCTAAAATGTATAAAATCTATGACCAAAGTTTTGCCTAAATAATTACACTAATGACTAAATAAATATTTTTACAATTAATTCTCACCTTACAATAAGGTATCACATTTTTAAGTCTTGATACTGGCAGGTAACATGTATAACAAAAATACATCCGAGACTTTCCACATTGTGAACATGGACTACGACCACTCAAAGTGTCTAAGGCTAGGCTGTCTGCTATAACCATACCCTCAAAAGGATCATCATTACGGATTCGAGCTTCAGGACTTTTAGGGTTCATTATAATATTTCCATAGTACTAACTTATTATCAAAAAAAAAGCTTCCAATCCCGTAAATACATCTTAAATAAACACCTGTAAATACATGTACTCTGTGGCACTTACAATGTCGCCAAAACTTGAAATTTTCACAACCTTCAAATGCGGTCTAAAGTCCTATAGATTAACATTTCAAAAATGGGAAGTATTTTAAAAATATAGGATTCCTCTCTTGTATACAAAATTTTTAGAAATTATTAAATTAAATTAAATTTACATAAAGCTGTCATAAAAAGTGTTTTGTAAAATTTTAAAGAAATTTTAATGGTATTTTTTTATACATTAATTTTACCTAAACAAGTCTATAAAATATCCAGAAACAAAAAAAAAATACAGATCATTATTTACTATTTGAAGTAAAATATTAAGTAAAGTAATGATTAAATTTAATATCATTAAGTAATTTGATTATAAAAACTATTTAGAACAATTTTATGACAATTATATTTATGTTTTAAAACAATTTTAAACAATCCGCAACTTAACGCTTACATATAAAAATATTTCTTTTAATTTAGAAAGTAGATATGTGTGAAAATAAAAATACAACATTTTAATCATAATGATGTACCTTTGTACGCTTTTGATAATAATTTTTAATTACTAGTTTATAATTACTTATAATTATAATTACTAGTTATCAATAAAAATTACAGTAAAATATAAAAATTATTTAAAAACAAAAAATAATAATAAATAAATTGTTAAATATATATCTACACTACTACATAAATCTGTTTGTACATACAATTTTTTGAAAATTTTTGTGGTAAATATTCTTGATGTGATTCACTGAACCCCAGTTTGCACTTTTTAAATGCATGCCTTTTTGTATATCAGTCTGTTTCTTTGTGTTCATTTTTATAACTTAAGAACGGTAGAAGTAATTTTTATGTTAGCATTTCTAAGGAATTCATCCGATTCTTATGAAACTGACGATATATTGTATGCGTAAGCAAGAGGAGTTCTGGAAAAAAAATCTAACAATGCACCCAAATTCGTTCACGTATTCATACTAATCTATAATATTACTGTACTAATTTTAAAAATTCCTTTATTAATAAGAATTTCCCGGAGTAAAATGGACTATTAACATTTTGCCTCCATTTTATTTACATATTAAAGCTAAAAACTACATTACTGATGTAGGTACATTAAAAACTATATTATCTTCTAGTAACATACTTCAAAGTTTATTTTGACACTACAATTTGTCCCAGCCGCATGCATATCGGAACCATGAGCGATAGTGAAAGCGAAATCGCAAGCTGGATGAAGAACAAATTCGAGAGAGGAGACCTAAGGAGATAGAAATCGAAAACAAGACTAAATAAAGTTATATGTAGGGACGATGACCAGTAAGTCAGCAAACGCGTGGCGACATAAGTCGGCGTTGAAGATAAATGTCAACTCTTGGTTATTAAATGCAACATGAAAAATATTAATAATTACAGGGGTGCATATATCTATAATATCACCTAATCGTATTGATAAAATATTATCAAATTAATTGCAATTGTGAATATGTGTATCGATTTATGTAATTTATAAAAGTTGAAAACAAAAGTAAATATAGATGAACAGCATATAGATTATTATCGATAGGTTTTTAAAACGTTAAAATATATTTTTTTGGTCTTGTATAATTTTTTTAATTTTAAAAATACTTAATCATTTTTGACAACCTCGGAACAATATTGTAGTAAGTAGGTGGCACACGAGGTGAGGTGTCAAGTTTTCATGCTGGTCGTCTATTTATAAATTTCAAATAGGGAAATAGGATTCAATTCATTAAACAAAAAATAGGGAAATAGATGCTCTATGTTTCTAAAAAATTTTGCCGAACTTACACCGAAACCAGGTATTTTATTTATGCGCTTTTTCAATTTTTTTTTTGTAATGATAGATTAATATTGAAGTGTATAATAACAAGTTTTAAATGTTCTATCCAAGTTGTTTGAGCGTTTAGTGCAAAATCACATTTATCCTCAAATACATCAAATCATTATTTCAGAAACATGGCTTTGTTCAAAAGAGATCTACTACAACTAATTTACTAGTTTATTCAACCCACATATTCAAGGCCTTAGATAATCTCTAAATAATAAATAAATAATCTCCAAACCGATACTATGTATACCGATTTCCAAAAAGCCTTCAAAAAGGTAGATCACATGTTGTTTATTTAAAAACTTGCCCTTAACCGAAATCAGAGGTAACCGCTGGCATTGGTTTAAGTCATACATTACTAATAGAACACAAACAGTTGTAATAAACGGGTTTGAACCTGATACAGTAATTATAAGTTCCGGCGGTCCTCAAGGTTTCATTTTGGGATCATTGATATTTATGCTATAAATGATATTAACACATGCTTCAAACACTCCAATTTACTTCTATACGCAGACGATATTATTATTTATCATGATAAAATGACGATTATATACTGTTTCAGCAAAACTTATATAGATTTTCTGATCATTGTACGCGGAACAAACTTCAATTAGCTATAAACAAATGCAAATCCATAACATTTTCTTAAAAAGGAACACATACATAAATACTCATATGCATTATATGAAACCAAAATAGATGAAGTTACGTTTATCAAAGATTTGGGAATCGTTTTCGATTATAAACTTCACTTTAATCTCCATGTTGATCGTATTGTAAGTAGGGCGTATCGGGATTATGGCAGACAGCGTGTCGGTCTATATAAAATAATAAATGAATTTAACCTACTTTAATGTAGACAGAGCTTTGAATAAAAGCTAATTTTTAATATGCATGATATTAATTAACTTTATCAATTTCTTTGGAGACTTTTTAAAATCTTTTTCACAATTTAAGTAAAAGTCGGATACAGTTTATTAATTTTAGGTGAATATATCGATTTTATTAATTTCATCCTAAACGCCACTGTCCATGACATATCGATATTCCAAAATCATAGTACCAACATTATAGTTTTTACATTTTCGTTCTTATGTCAAAAGAGTGTAGTGTGAGATATTCTAAGAAAGTAGGATTATTTTTTTACTCCGTTTGGACATTGTTTTAAGAAAAGGTAATATTCTTATACAAAGATCTTGTTTCTTATTTAGATTCCTATAATTGAATTTAGTTTTAGCTTCGGCTTTATCTTGTTTAATAGTTATGACGCCATTTTGTTGGGCCGGCTGATTTTATAATAAATGCTTAATTTTATTAACCTTTTATTTACATACTCATAATACGATTCACTGTAACTATAATCACTAACCGAGACAATTTTTGCCAATATCATACGTAAGCCATGTTAGTGTACTTAACAATTTAAGTTTCAAATGAAGGTATCGTTTTTACGTACTTTTTGTTTGTATTTCTAAGAAAATAGTTACATGTTATAAACGTCATCTATTTATGGTTCGTCTAATTTTGTTTTTATTAGAGAATCGCTTATTTCTATATTTATCCCAAAGTTTATCCTAAATTTATTATTAACTTTGATTATTGTGCATTTAATGTCTACAAGGTTGTTATATCAAAGTATTTACTTATTCCAAAATTTTAGTTGTTATTAACATTTAATTATGATTAAAGGTCATCTGTTTACTGTCCTTATATGCTACACATGTGAAATTATTTGAGTGAGATATTGCCTTTTATCCATTAAAATCTCTGAGGGCATATTACTAAAGCCTACTACTTTTTCCAAAATTGTACTCATTTTTTTTAAAGTACTTTTGTAATCTGGACAATTTTTGAGTATGGCCTATGACAATTTAATATATTTTGTTGTGTTTATTCAGCTTTTTACATCTATGTGGTGAATGTAATATGAAGTGTAGTACTAGTTCCCTTTATAAATATACCACTGTATAGTATTGCATAATTAAAACAGTTTTTATTTAAATTTAGGACTATTTCAAGCATTTAATAGTTCACATTTGAGTTATAGTTTTTTTTTTTTAAATGTGAAATAAAGCTAATAAATACAACAAAAGCTAAGAATTTATTTACATAAATATTATTGTACAAGATCAATATATACTTTATTGATTGTGAATAATACAGGAAAACGTTACTTTTCCTGTATTATTCACAAAACCATAGTCATGTATTTCGCCAAAAAAAAAAACAAATACGTATATCTATGTTCTAGATGTCTCTTATTGATATAAAATTTTTTTGACATCAGTCCTGATTTCCAATGCTTGTTTTAATGGATTTGTTGATTTTTGTGAAATTGTTTATCAGATTGACAACTCAATTACAAATCAGTATTTATAAGTCATCGCTTTTATGCTATTATTGACTTTCCTAAAATAATATTTTGTCTTATTAATTTTTTTCTGATCGGACCTTTTTAAAATAGCTTACAGTCATCTTGAAGTTGATGCATCATGCCTGAATGAAAATTAAAAAGTCCAGTGCTTGAACATTATTTTCCCACAATTTCTGTGTATAACGTCGATTGTTGCACAATAATTATGTAATTTGTGATATATATACCTATCTTTTATTTAAATTGAACTTTTCTATAAGAAGGAATTTACTATGGAATACAGCCTCATTCTTAAAATTAAAAACTAGATATCTGATTATTTATTGAAAACTTGCCAAAATTACGCTACTGACCACTACCATGGACTGATACCAATAACTAATACACAAATTCTTTTCACATTAAGTGTTGTCTTCTAAAAAAACACTGGAAAGCAAAGTATCCATCCATCTAAAATATCAGAACGCCCACCTATTTTCAGGTTGATTAAAAAAAAATTGTAATACTTAGCTGCAAATCTGAATATTGTTTTATGTCAAGCATTCCAATTCACACAAAACTGACACTGATTTTAATGTTATAGAAGTTAAAATCAAAATTTATCAATCATTGTGTTCAATCTTTAATTTGAGCTCATCTCTATATAAAAATATCCTATTTTGTATACAAGAAGTTTTTTTTTATCTTTGTATAAAATTCTATCAGACACTTTGGAGAGTAGCCTAGATAAGCAAACAGGTACTATATGGACATGTCATATGCTCAGCCACATATTCTGGCTGTATTCCAAACAATATGTACATATATGTAACAATATAGACTGCCACCTGTTTCCTAAAAGGGCAGGCAGAGACCATAGGTTTCCACATGGTACGATCTTTGCTTATCTCGCTTACTTAATTGACATCAATTAGTCTTTTCATGCGAGCTCGTCAGTTTTGGGTGCTTATAATTTGGTCCTTTTTTATATGCCACCAATATGATCTGCATAGGATCATATATACTACTCAGAATGCAGCATGTAATTTGTACAGATATTATTATCTTACTAATACTTTTAAAGAGAAAATTATGTGTACAGAATAATAAACAGCAGAAAAACCCTCCTCATAATGTCAGATGTGACCTGTTTATAACTTTAATTACTATGAGTGAAATCTTTACTATCTTGTATAACATCAGTGGCATAAATTTTTGAATGTTGCAATTTGTCAAAAGTGTTCTAGTGGACTCAAAGTGTATTTGTATTACACTATAGTTGAACACATATCCTCAATTTTTTTTAGTATTTATTTTTCATTCTTTTTTAATTTTTGGATCCTCTTAGTTAAATATCCTAATTTGGTGTGTGAAGAGTGATGGTAATTTTGATAGCTGAAGAGGAAAGTAACATGGATCCAAACTGCAGATCAGCAGGTGAAGGATCAAGTGAAATGAAAGCTTCTCCTTCATTTGTCTTCGCAAGAAACTCTCAAGCACGACAGTTCTAATTTTCTTACAAACATTGGAAATGTAAGGGAAAGGCGAGGGCACTCTCTCACCGGCCATGTCTCTCGAATTACCAACACTTTACTAAGCAAGATGGACAGAAGACATGTTTGTCAGATTGACAAAGACTGACACAGTAAAGAATAAAGTAATAAAGCTGTGTCACAAATGCGACAAGAAAGCAACGAATCCAAACATATTCCCAATTGACATAGAGTTGGGATTCGTAATCCGGATTGGGATTAAGTTGCACCTATGAGTTCAACTGCAAACACTTCTTGGGCATAATAGGACTGTTTGGTATTATGCATTGGGCTATTATACAGAAAATGGGAAACAAGTGTTTCCATAAGACATGTTCAGAAGGCATTAGGAGATAGAGAAAACATTAATATAGATCCGACAAAACTTCTGTTGAATGAACTGTCTCAATGATATTAAAACCTAGTGAAAGCAATGTACTATCTGTGCTTCTGTGAAGGAATCTCACACCAGGACCAGGAGACAGCTGAAGTTATATATTATGAGTGTACTATAGAAATGGATAGCCATAGATGTTACTAGACTATTTCCAATAACTGATAATAGGTGCAATTATTTTCTTGTTATAGACTTTCACATTATGGCCCGAAGTATTTGCTATTTCAAAACAGGAGCCATTAATGGTGATAGAGAAATTCATCAACAAGAAGTTCTGTAGATTAAGAATGCTATTGGAAATTCATACCTACTATAAAGAGGATCGAAACACAGCTTTTTCAGAAAATTTTCCATATTTTCGATATTTATATGATGTAGATGTTGTCATATCATTCAGAGTCCACTGGTTTGGTGAAGTGGTTCTTCCAAATTTTAGAATGACATCTTGCAAAAGTGATTAAAAGCCACCAGAAGAATTGGAATTGACATGTATCTTTATTCTTAATCTAAAAAATATCACTCATATGATTGATTAGCTAAATACTTCAAAATGGATACACATAGAACACAAGATTACATTTCTTTTCAATAAATATCAGAAAAGAAACACTTAATTTAGAAGAGAATGGGCATTATTGTTTTATCTATGTATTTTAATTAAATTGTTGCAAAGAATACAAGATATTGTTTATTTACATCAGGCTTGACATGTTTATGACTTTTTATATAATTAAGGCTGACATTTATAAATTTGTTTACATTTTAGGGAATGCTTAAATTTCTTCTAAATTGTCCTAAAAGAAATATTCTAAACCAGTGACTTGCGGGTATATGTACCAGAATTTAAACCTTAATAGTATAGTTTTCTTTAGGCTATTGGTGTATTGACAAATTAACTGCCATCAGTTAATAGTGTTTTAGTGGTTTTATAGTGCTTCTTTGTATTGCGCTATTCTTTCTTAGTGTTTAGTTTTCATTCATTTTTTATCTCAAATTTCAATAGTGATATATCGTAAATATGTAAATGACATATAGTACATAAGTAATCATATACAACTATTATTTTCAGGTTGATGAGATGATTAAATTTATTTACAAATAATGACTGTATCAATGAAAGAAGATGAGGGGCCAGGGGAGGTGAGTACTTCTTTTAATTACAATTAAATTGTGGATATTTTTATTTAGAACTTGTTAATATATAAAGCAGTGGGTCTTAGTGTTTTAGAGCGTCTCATTTGAACACTTACACCAAATTCAAATTCAAACTTTGATCATAAACAAATTGACTATTGAGTTTTAAGTCAAATTAAACAACCAAATATCTCGAAGAGCATATTGAACTGTTGCTCACAGGTGTTGTTATTACCAGCTATGCTAGCATGGAGGGCTTTATTTTGGTGAACCTGAAGGGCTTGAAATATTTTAAAATAATCTTGTAAAAATATTTCGAAAGGGTATACCTTAACAATGGGGTGGTTTCATCAGTTTTTATAAAGCCTTAGTTTTGTTCTTGGTTTGTAGATAATATTCTCTGAGTCAAAACTCAAAGCATTAGAAGAAAAAATTTCACATCCACGATGGGTGGTCCCTGTGTTGCCAGAACAAGAACTGGAAGCTTTATTGAATGCTGCTACTGAGTTGGCAGCCAAAGGTAAATATTTTTAAATATTTAAATTGATACATAACGTATTTTAAAAATCATATTCCAAATTGGTCATTAAAGTTGGATGTTCTTTTGTTATAGTTAGATTAGGTCATTTTTTCTTACATATAATGTTATTCAAGTATTGCTAGTCCACAGCAATAATTAAATAACATTTTTATACCTAGAACCTTGGTACTTTTTGCCATAGACCTTCAAATGTCGATGAAAACATTTACCAAGTTTATCGCTTATGCTTCTCAGGTTTTGAGGAAATTAATCCTGGTGCCAGTGTAGTAAGTTAATTTTGAAAGATGCTTAAACACTAATTCTGTGGTAGTCCTTCAATAAATTAGAAGCAATTTCTTTATCATTCTGTGTTATGTGGTAGTCCAAGAAATTTTCCTCTACCTCTTTAAAGAAATACTAATCATCTTTTTTGACATTGGATAAGTGATAGTCAAAATTTTCAACCATGAATATTTTTATTTGCATCCCACAAAGTTTCTTTGTTTGAGTCAGTAATTAGGAAAACATTAGAAGAAATATTTCTTCAATATTTAAAAACAGATCAATTTTTGTATACTGCTAAAAGTACTACACAAAAAAAAAAATGAAACAAAGTAGACAGAGAAAGAGTAGACAGAAAACAAATTTAATATAACTAATCTTTGAGGCAAAAAAGAAATTATTATCAATCTACTAATTATAACTAAAGATCTTGAGCTCAATAGAGCATTGCATTCACATCGCCAGGTAATGGGTTCAATCATGACCAATGGCTATGTTGATTAATGAATTTTTAATCCATCAACATGCTATGGGTTGCAGAAGGCTTAAGGTCCCTCAACTCAAAATAAAAGAATTGTGTGGGGGTATGCCTCAGCAGTGGAGTGATTAAAATCTGACCAAGATTACTTCAAAATCATATAATAAATTCCTCTGACATTATGATATTGTACATCATAAATACATTTCATAACAACAGTAATTTTTGTAAATGACAGATGTATTTTGATTAATAAAGAATTTTTATTTCTCTTCATTAATGTACATGAGTCATATTATAAATTTGCTGTTATTATGACTAATTCAATTACTTTTAATTGCTTTTTAGGTGAAGCGAAAACTCCTCTATATTTTTAATTACTTTTTAGGTGAAGATGTGAAAAATCTGCTATGTCAAAGGTTTTATAATGACGCTTTGACAGTATCTTTTACAAAAATCCTTACTGATGATGCTGTAACATCATGGAAAAACAACATACAACAATGTGTCCGTGCAAACTGCGAACGTCTTGTGCGGTTATGTGCGATGAAATTAGATGACCCTAGATTTTTGAATTTATTGTCTATGGCTTTCAATCCCAATAATAAGTAAGTTAACAAATTTTCTTGATATAAAAATGAATGCTTTATAAGTGGAGGTGTAAGGCTTAAGAATTTGTCTACTTGGGTAGTTTGTTCAAAAATCAGGTAAAAATGATAAATAATGAAAGAAGAATAATATAGGGAAAGAAATTGAATGAGACTACTTTGGTATTACAAGTAGTAAAGGTTCTTATGACAAGTACATTTGACTGTCTATAGTAGAGTTCTATTCCCTACACTTATGTATGATACTGCAAGTTTGTTATGGCAGGATCTCTACATAGTGTCTGTGAAGTATCTGTTCAAAGACAGATAAAGGTGTAATGACGTCAGAGAATGTTGGTTTGAAAGATGTGGTGATTTGAATATTTGGATGGAATATATGAAAGTAGAATGACTGACATAACAAACCTATACAGTAAATATGTATGATGGAAGGGTTGGCAAAGGTTATCCTAAAAAAGGTTTATAGTCAAAATTAAAATATATTTTTCTTATTAGGAATGCAAATAAGTTTCCACCGTTTTGAGCGAGATGCCATGGCACGAGTCTTATGTTAGAATTCACAGATGATAACCGGCTTGAAAATTAGGTTACTCATTCAAGAACAACATAACCCTATCATATTATTAACTTCATATTAACATTATATATTTTTTACCCAAAAATGTCTAAATTTGAGTCAAATATGCATCATTTGCAGGAACTTTTAATTTACTTCTTTAATTTTAAAAAATCTGCATCTGAGGCACATTGATTGCTCATGGAAGCATATAATGAGGCTGACTTGAGTGAGAGAACATGTGGTAAGTGGTTTCAAAAGTTTAAATGGTGATTTTGACATAGAAGACAAAGATTGCAGTGGAAGGCCATAAATTTATGAGGATGCAGAATTGGAAGAAGATTCGTCTCAAACACAACAGGAACTTGCACTTAATTTAGAAGTCACTTAGCAAGCATTCTTCCATTATTTAAAATTGTTAGGAATGATTCATAAACAAGGTAATTGGGTTCCATACGAATTAAATCTGAGAAATATTGAATGCCTATTATGCATGAGTAAAATGCTGCTAGCTAGGCACAAAAAAAAAGGTTTTGACATCGAATCACCATTGGTGATGAAAAGTGGATACATTATGATAATCCAAAAAGAAGAAAATCATGGGGACTACCTGGCCACATGTGAACATTCACAACAAACCCGAATATTGGAAAAAAATTCATGCTTTGTATTTGGTGGGATCAGCTGGGTGTGGTGTATTATGAGTTGCTTAATCCAAGTGAAATAATCACTGGAACTTTATGCCGAACACGATGAGATTGAGCCAAGCTCTGAAGGAAAAACACCCTCAATACTACTCCAGACATGACAAAATTATTCTTCTACATGATATTGTTCATCCATATGTAACAGTTCTGGTGAAAAACGATTTGAAAGCACTTGATTGGGAAGAACTACCCACCCGCCGTATTCGCCAGACAATGCGCCGTCCGACTATCATCTGTTCCGGTCAATGGCACATGCTCTCTCAGAGTAGCGATTCACATCATATGAAAATACCAAAAATTGGGTTAATTCATAGATAGCCTTAAAAGATTAGGAGTTCTTCAGACTTGGAATCCAAATGCTGCCTGAAAGATGGAAAAAAGTAGTTGCTAGTAATGAACAATACTTTGATTAAAATTAATGTTACGGACAACGATATTATAAATAGTGTAAATTTGTGTTTGGATTGTATAAATATAGAATTGTATGTAAATATAGGCTCATGCAGATTTATATAAATAGGTATACATGAGTGACAAGCGACCGTGTTCATATAGTGCAATAATTTTGTAAAAGTATCAAATTGTATAGCATAATGCACATTATTATGTATAAAGCATGATGTAATAGTACAACGGTATTGCATCATCCCCTTTTGAGCGAGACAGATAATTATAGGTAGAGTGGGGATAGGCGGCGCGGACACCTAGGATTGAATTCGAGAAGGACAATAAACATTTGTTATTGTGATGCATTTTTATTATCCCTTATAGATGAAATGAACATATTCGATTCATTAGGTCCTGTAGTATGGTCCTGTAACATACTGAGCAGATATATCTGTGCCGGTGGTAGCGGCTGGAATCGTATGGCTGTGTGACCCGAAAATTAGGTGCTTAGGCATTTAGAACATACAGCCAGCTTGCTACCACACGAATGGATGGATAAGGACAAAGGCTGAGATAAGGAAGGAAGGGATAAACAGAACACGGTGTCCGCCCGCTACATGTTTGTAGGCGCTCTATATATATTACGACACGGTCTAGGGTTATAATTGTTTTTTTTTTATTTATTGATGTCTATATTGTAAATATAATTGTAATATAATAAATATACCAGCTGAGCTGCTGCGGGGGGTAAACAGGGGAACGGGGGCGCCCGTCGGCCGCACGGCGGAGGGGGAAACACCTCCGCCTATATAAGCCGGAGCACTTCCGGAGTAAAGCGTCAGTTCGAGTGCAGCGGCCGACGGGAGAAACCCAAAGAAGGGGGGAAGCAGCCCACCGCAGAGAGTGAAGCCTGTTCAGTGCAACGACGACGGCGTTTCATTCGTACTATTTCCCGTGGGAGAGTATTCATACTCCACAATTAAATTACCATTATTTTGCAATAAATATTATTTTATTGCCAAAAACGGCTAAAACTTATTTGTATGCCTAATATAATAAAAAAAATTTAAACATTTAAAACTAATTAGATTGTATGAAACAGTTGATGAATGTGGAGTGAGTATAAAAAGAATGTTTAATAACACAATGATAGGCTTTTTTAGGGTTCTGTAGCCAAAATGGTAAGAAAGGAATCATAGTTTCATCATGTCTGTGCATGCATATATCACAAGCATTTTACTAAAAAAACCACAAGTATAAGGTCGGGCAAAAAGGTTTTTCATATTTTCAAGATAATATTTTATATATTAATTATCGTATGCGTTTTTATTATCCCTTATGATGAAATGAACATAGGAGATATATATATATATATCCTTGCCAAATTAATTGTACCAATGATTTGCAGTATACCCAATGGTGATCATTGTTTATTCAAAGATATCTACTGTTCTACTTAGTTTAGTGTTACCAGATACAAATATATTGGTTGAAAATACAAAATTTCATCCATATATTCCGTTGGCATTTAATGTATTCCTAGTGAAATTTCTAAGACCCCATATTGATCATGATAAAGGTCGAATGGTTAGATCAAACAAGGCTGTATATATGTGATAGCAAAGAATATCAACATCACGTTTGCGCAATGAGTTGACCAACTTCTTAAACGCAAGCGTGAATTTTGATTATCCTACTTGCACTTATGATTCTCATATTTATTTCTCTTACGATGACCACTGAAGTACATTCCTAAAAGGAGATGGTCGAGTTCGGTGACGAAATGACGCCCTGCAAGGTGATATTTTATTGCAAAGTCCACTTGACTGCATTTTTTGATTATAGAATTCAACGGAACATGATATTCGATTTAAACCTATAGAGTACAATAGGTTTCGACGGCATGGACAAATACCGTCTCCTGTTTTTATTACTTAGAATTTTTATTCTTTTAATTTGCAACTGTATGTCGATCATGTCTCTATTAGTATTTTTTAATCATGCATATTGTTTCATGACTTGTTAAGCTGATTATGTAACTAACTAACCGATAACTAGAGGTCGCCCGGTAGTCGCAGTTCGACTGGAATTCATTAAATTTTTAAGTTTGCTTGTTATCGAGTAGAATAGTTTACAAGTGCCATTTGTGAATGTTCAGGCTGAGACTGACCGAAAATTGTGATCATGATGTCATTCTATTGGTAATTGTATATAAATTGATTGTATAAATAGTTCTCTAATACTTTGCAAAAAGAATGGAAAAAGTTTTATACAATTTAGTGGAAAAAAAGGTGGTTGGTTTGGTTTATTCAAATATTTCAAAATTTTTTAAGATATACTAAATTTGTAAAAACACCCTTGAAGAGTAGAAAATTCCCTAACAGAATTGAACATCCTGGATCTATATAGCCAATATTTATATTTTAATTATCGGCAAAAATAAGGCTAAAAACACGCGATTTGTTTCACGTGCGCGTCGACTGACACATGAACAAAAAAAAATAATTTAAATCGATTAAATGTGAATATTAAAGAATAAAAAATATGTACTGTTTAGACACATGAATAAATACAATCCATGGGCAAAAAGTTTTTAGCACAGTTTTTCAATCAAATATTCTTTTGGCAGTCAGTTAATTTTTATGAATAGAAAACTAACAAAAAAATCCAGATTACCTTCTTGGAGCTATTACTTAATAGGATTTAAAAATATTCCCATTGGGGGAATTGGAAAATCCTCATTCTTCATTTCTTTATTAATAAGTATTTTAAGATATGAAATTTTAAAAAACTTAAGTAACGCAATTAGAATATTTTTTTTGCTATTATTTGGAATATTTTGTTTTTTCATCTGTAAAAGCGACGTAACAATATATTTTTTTAATATATAACACCTATCATTTAAAAAAGTGTTATGAAAAAATGCATTGCTTATAAGATTTTACAATCTTTTTGTTTTTTTTTTTTCGGGAATCTAAGGCTTAATACAAATAATGAATTTTACAAATAAAATCATGTTTTATTTTTTTTTATTGCTAAATACATCACATTTTAATTTTTTTGTTAAATATTACAGAATATTTTATTAATTATTATTTAATGCGCTCCTTATATTATGGAAAAGCAATTATCCATTTTTTATGTGATTATTGCCAATGAATTTTTCTGCAATAAATTTCTAATCCTAAAAACAACCATGTTTCATAATTATGAAAAAAAATATCCATTTTTTGTATAATTTAAATAATTTCATGAAGTTTTAAATTTGCCATTTCCTTTCACTTTTTGGAGGAACGATTGGATTTGATATTGATATCGCGATCGGTGTATATCGATATAATTCTATTTTAGCAGAATTAGCCGCAAAATCGGACCCAAAATCGAGAGCGCGATCGAAATCGGGAATAGTTGTTGCCAAATTTACTTCATGTATATTGAAGCGAGTGTGAAATAACTGGTAAATAATTATTTACTTTTTAGGAATGGCTAATTTTCCCGTCAATAAAAACCGTATGATCAATTTTATTTATATATAAGTAGATATTATATATTTAGATTGTAAGATAATAATAAAGATAAGATAAAATAAAGAAGATAAAAGATAATTCTTATATATCCAATTACAAAAATATAATTCAAATGAATTTAACTGCTTCGTTGAATTTCTTTTTCTCCCAGTTAAGATAATTGGTACTTAACTATTAAAAGCAATTATTTTAAATAACACCATATTGTAATTTCATTTAGTATAGTTGACTAAAAAGGTGAAATAATTTTAAAAGGTTTTGTTTCACCAATTCACTATGTGGAATGTAAAATGTAACTCGTAAGTAAGTACTTAACAAAGGACCTTTTTAGTTAGAAATCAAAACAAGAATTCCAACAATTTTTCATTGAAATGTCGTAGACAATTTTTTAATAAGTATTTAATTTTAATAAGGAGTTAATTAAAATATTGAAAATAGATTTCGGTTATAGGAAATATCTTTATACAATAAATCTTTTTCTATTTAAAAATCTTCTTTTTTTAATGTTAACGTTTTAGAATTATTGGACAAAATAGACAATATTTTTTACTCTATATTTATTCATAACTTTGCTATTGTTTATGTGTGAATACCTTTTTTTTTATACAATTTTGAAAGGCTATTCTGAAACGTAAGAGCTATGTTTATATTAATTAGCAGAATCACTAATAGACTACTTTTAAAACGTGAACTGCCCTATTTTATGCCCTTTTGAGTAAATTTTTATAGACAAACAAATTCTCATTTATTTTTTTTATTATATAAATAAATCTTTGAAGTATATAAATGTATTGTTTGTATTTAATTAAAGTTTGAACTCATACTTTAATGAGAACACACGCGCATCTTTGCAATAACAAAATGTTCCAGAACTAAATTTTCATATCTTAATAAATACATACTACAATTGAAATGTTTAAAAATCAGATTATATCAACTCATATCTAATGTATTTAATTGAACATATTGATGGGCGTAGTTCATTTGTGATTGGCGAGTTTAAAATTTGGATATGTCAATTAATACTAGATCAACAAAGTTGCCTGCGGATTTATATATGTTTTCCTCGCAAAATAAAGATTTTATGAAGTCATAAGTTAATCAGTCGAGATTAACTTTTGTATAATAAAAATCACATACAATCAACATAGTGCACTTTGATCAACAAGTGATATATCGATCTTATAAGTATTTGCTATATATATGATAACTATATACATTTCGTTCAACAACTTGTTGCCATTTAGTAGATAGTGACATAATCCCATTGCTGTAGAATTTTTGGAACTTCTGGTCAAGAAACTGCAACAAGTAGTTTTAACAGTCCTCTCTTGATGTTAACCTTGCACTACCTAAATAATTCTGAAGAGATCGAAACAGGTAAAAATCTGAGGGTGCAAGGTCAGGGCTATATGGTTGGGAAGTGTTAATGCATCCACTATGATGGATGCATTAATACTTCGCAACAACCTCTCTCAATTGCTGAATGGCTAAAGATGGCGTGTTTTGGTGTTATTATAGTGAAAAATCACACCCTTTCTCTTATTTGATTCTGATCGTTTTTTCTTTATTTATTGCTTTAGACTCATCAGCTGTTGGCAGTAGAGATCCGAATTGATGGTTTTCCCAATGGTAATTCCTTATCAAGGTTTCACTATAGTCTGTGGAGCTTGCTCGCCTTTTGAGTATGACTTTTTTTCGCACATTCTTATCGTAGGTATTCCTTTTTGTATCATCAGTGATCATTTTCAAAAATGATTCGGTTACATTACGTTACAAAAGAGAATCGCAAATAGGTACACAATCCATTACATTTTTTTCAGTTAGCTTATGTGGGATCCAAGTATCCCACATAAGCTAACTGGTAAAGTAAGCACATTTTAGTATATCCAGCTTTTCCCAAATGGGTCAAAAATGTTTTGTGGTCAATCCCCAGCTCTTCAGCTATGGGGCGAAAATATACTGACCTTGCTCTACTTTTGCCAAAATGGCATCGCTTTATCCATAACATCAACCAGAGCGAGGTTCATTTTTGACAACAAAATTACCGGACTGGAAATGCTTGAACCAGTTTTGTACTATTCTTACCGACAGTAAATTAGGTTCATGAAAGCCATAATTTTTTTTCATGGTTTGTCGCATATTTCTTTTTTATTAGGACACCCTTTTTACGTTTTATTTTTTTTTTAATGTCATCTATTTTAAGGTATCAAAACTAGCCAGAAACTAACAGCTCAACCAAAGAGATTTTACTGCAACTTTTTACTTATAAAATATGAAAAAACTATACCCCTGACAATATATTAATAAAATTTGAAGTAAAAGGTACCTTGTATAAACCGCTACATAGTTTGGTAGTTAAATAACTAAAATAAATGTTAGGAGTACACTCTATACATGTAACAGATGCTGAAAACAATTTTTTTTAGCAATGTCAACATGTGCTACATATTTCTACAGTTCTCTTAAAAACTTTATAAGATTTCTAAACAATGTTTTTTTAAATGAATATTTTCAGAAATAATTGCTAGTATAAATTGTCCCCCTACCTGTTTCAATTTTAAACCTCTCTTAATAAATATTTTCTTATATATTTTTTTCAAGATGATTGGGACGGAGTTATTGCTAAAAAACTATGCTTTTCAACAAGAGGATTAAGTGCCATGAAAATGTGCTCTTGTGCTGGTGTACTTAATTCGACATTAGTTTAAGAGTCATAGTCGACATACTTGTTTCTCTAGTTTATAGGCAACAAAAATGCTTAGACCGGAAAACCTTAGTGCGGGAAACATTAAAAAAAATTAACAATATAGTTTTTTTGTCTATAGTATATTTCAATTGGTTTCTATTTATTTCTTATTCATTTAAAAGTTCTATTATAAATAGGAATACAGTAAGTAGCTCATGATAGAATTATTAACTCTTCATAGTTTACATATGGAAATTGCGAGTGAAGTGTTTTTCTTTTGTATTTTTGTGCTGACAGTTATGTGCTCTCACCAAAGTATTAATATTTCAGAATATATACTTAAATTTTGATAAACATAATGACAATATACATTAACAATGTTGCTTTCCATAAACCGAGTCACAAATTTATCTCTTAATTCATAAATAGTTTGAATAATTTTGTATAATAATTTCAGATTTCATACATTCAATGCATCGCGTACTTGTGAAGGGTTATCAACATTTGGTAATCAAGGAATATCCGGCCAAGGATCTACTCAAGAACCTGAAGTATTTGCTCGTTCTCATGACCATCGAACACCACGAGGATGGCTGGTTCATTTAATAAATGTGTAAGTAGTGTTTATTAATGGGGATGAAACATTTTGCATTTCTCATTCATTTGTTTCTGTTTCTAAAGGTTTGGGCAGGCCGGTGGCTTTGTAAAACTACGTGAACGGTTTGAATATATAATGGGGTTTCAGAAGCCAGATGTAACTTCATCAATTAATTTGGAACTACCTGAAAAAATGTCATCAGAAACGACTGAAAAAGACAGCGATAATAACAAGAATTCAACAAATGATTCTGAAAAGTCATCAGTTATTTTAGATTCTGTGGAGGTATACATTTATGTTTTTTTTATGCTATAAATTACAATTTTATTGCAATTAATAATAGCAACTAATTATCTTGTGTTCGAACAGCCTATCGTACCCCAACGTAGTGAACAATTACCAGCAGTGGAGCCTCATACTGGGAATGAGACACGTGTGTCAGCAGTATGGCATCTGTTACGTCCACTAGGTCTTTGTCATGATCTACTCACTCCACACACTGTAACTACTTATCTTTTACCTGTTCTGGTAAGTAAAAATTTCTTTTTGCAATTTGCCTATACACAACTACGATTGTGAAGAGAGTAGCATATGTAATACTGATAAATACAATATAATTACAATTCAAATAAACAAATGTACCTTACAATGTGTAGGTAAGATATTTCTTCTTAGAAATTTAAATCATAGATTATTATATATTTTGAAATTTGTTTATTAAAATAATCTTAAATTTAATAAATTCTGATGATTAATAAATTCTTTTCAGGAATGCATACCCACTTTACTAGATAGTTTAACTGATGAAGAATTGAAAAGGGAGGCTCGTGGAAGTGAAAACAAAACTGATACCGTCTCATGTTTGATACGTGCCTGTAAATGTGTTTCAGTTAGGACACCAAATCATCATAACCTTCTCAAATGTAAGCCAAACATTGTTTTCCTTATGTTTTAATCAATTTCAATGTCATGTCAGCATATTCTTGATGAAATGTGATTGTTTTCATTGAAAAACTTTTCAGCTCTTGGTAAATTGATACATTTTAAATATTCCCTTAACTACAGTTTCAGGGAATTATTCTTATTGTTTTATTGTCACTGTTTCTAATATGTTGTCCAAGTGTTCAACCAGCCTCCGACGTTTTGCAATGCTCGGTTGCAAACCCTGTAGCTGCTTAGGGGCGTAGATCTGAAGTAATACCTCCCCTATGCTGCTACATCGTCTGTAACCTGGCACTTGTCTCATCGTTGCACCATTATCATCTGTGATTCATGGCTTTTTGCATGACCATCTGAGTATGTATTGTATTGATTCTAGTTGAGAATTGTCTAAAAACATACAAATAACCACTTTGAAAATGTTCTGTATCTCAAAATTGAATTATTCCGAGTATAAGTAATAAATATAAGTTCTTATTCTTTTGAGATCTGTAATTACTGTATACCAAGCAACAGGTATAGCCTATATAACAGAAAATAACTGATTATATATGTAAGTTTACATATATAATATAATTTTCGTCACTCCTGCAAAGTGACGAAAATTGTATTTTTATGTATATTCAACTGATAAAATATGGGGCAAACTTGAAAATAATATTTAAAATAACATTTATCACCTCCAAATGCTTGTTATGTTATGATTATGACTATGCCTGTAGCTTTGCTTTCAGATTGTATTGGTTAACTTTGTTTATAACTTACATCATATGTATTCTAATCGCTAGTTTTAATTGCTATTGCGTACCAGTATTATTTAACTATTTATGTTGTGTCCATTAACTTTCAGCACTTGAAATGTTTCGTCTGAAAATGATATTGAGATTATTACAAATGTCATCGTTTAATGGCAAGATGTCCGCTTTGAATGAGATCAATCAGTTAATTAGTTCCATATCACAACAACCGAAACCAGAGTGGCTAACATCTGCTGTGATTTCTGTGAGTATTTAATTTATTAGTAATTAATATGTTACGTATACATATGAGCTTCAAAATTAAAAGACAAATAATATAGTTAATTCGAAAGCTTTATAATAACAAAAACATATGATGAAGGAAGTACTCCAAAAAGTGTAAAATAATCAGTTATGAGAATTTAAATTACATTAATATGTATCCTTTAATGGTTTTCAAGAGCATTTATTAGAAAGTTCAATCTTTTCAGGGAACACATTGAATATCATTTATGTTCATAGTACACATGTACAAATGTACACACAGTATATAGACATATTTGAATTCATACTGCCACACCACATGCGTGCACATGCAATTATGTGCACATATATACATGCAATTGTGCATACACATGTATGCTGTGAGCACATCGGCACTGTCACACTATTATTGCAATACAACGTATTTACTATGGATTCATTATAGGCTTAGTAAATAATTGTATTGTAGTAACTTACTTGGATTTTATAAAATATTTAACATTAAAAAATTAGGAATTTGTACTTTTGTGAATTTAGAAAAATGTGTAAATGACTAAAAACCCACATATTAGAATTACGATTTTATTTGTCTATGTTAATGTGGTAAGTCAATATAATTGTATAATAATTTTCAGCAATGGATTAGAGATAATAAGGTTGTAGATATTGTACTCAGAGATTCTTTACATCAACCTCAGTATGTAGAAAGATTAGAAAAAATGCTGCGATTTATGATAAAAGAGAACTCATTAACCAAAGAAGATTTGGATGCGATTTGGCGTGCTCAGCACGGGAAACATGAAGCTATAGTGAAAAATCTACATGACTTACTTGCAAAGTTAGCTTGGGATTTCACTCCGGACCAACTTGACCATCTCTTTGACTGTTTTAAGGTTTTGTATTTTTCATTAGTTATTTGTTTCTATCAAAATTTTGCATTTTTTATTACATTTACTTTTCTATTGTCCCATCAGACTAGCTGGACAACTTCAAGTAAAAAACAGAATTATCAATCACTAGAAGTAATAAGAAGGTTAGCTGAAGATGATAAAGATGGTGTGATGGCAAACAAGGTATGATCGGAAACTGGAGGTTTTGTTTACTGAGTAAAAATGGGTCTTAGATTATAATGTATTATATTTTTTTAGGTGTTAGGGTTGTTTTGGAATTTAGCACACTCAGATGAAGTATGTACAGAAATAATGGATGTCATACTGGCGAATTTCATTAAAATTTTAGATTATAGCTGCAGTCAAGATCGTGATGTATTAAAGCCTATGTGGTTAGATAAGTAAGTCTTATTAACATTTTATATTTCAGAATTTCCAAAATCAAAAACTTAATGCTATTGTTTGTATATGATATAAAACATTGAAAATTTTTTTGCTACCAATAATGTATTTCAATATCTAATTATTTTTATAGATGTGTAGAGGAATTGAAAACCAATGAAAAATGGGTCCTACCAGCATTGAAAATGATGCGAGAAATATGTTGCTTATACGATTCAAACACAAGTGGCAGTTCGCGCACGCAAGTAACTCGCCAGGAGCTTATTGACCGTCTACAGACGCAACACTCACTCGTCATACTCGTAACCGATTCTCTTACATACTACATGGATGGAGTTAGAGATAAGCTTGCAAGTTAGTAGATAACAATTTCAATTGAATACTCATAAAATATGTACACATACTAAATGGTACTTGAACTGAAAATGCACAACCTAAATAATGTCACATAAGCTAAAAATCATATTGTCTATGTTTTGCAATACAGGTTTTCATAGTTTAGTTACTTAATAAGTAAATTGTGTGAAACAGTGAAATAGAGTGAAAAATACAGAATGTTTTTACATATTTCAAAGCCACTATTCATGCATGCTCTAAAGAAATGACCGTGTCAGGTAAAAATCTCCTTTTGAATAGAAGTGTAATACTGTTTCATTATCTTTTAATTAAAATTTTTGTTTGTTGGTTTAAAGGTTTGTAGTGGATAAAAATATAATCTTTATGGTCAATATAACTGTAATGGGAGATCCTAGAGAAATGTAAATATGTATTTGGAATTCCTTTTTTATAAATTTGATTTTTAGGATGTAGAGTCAGAGGAAGATTTCAAATTTGTGACTCTGATACTAGATAAATATCTACTATACTCAAAAGCATGTTTAAACATCTTCATATATATTACATTAATGCTTGTGAGTTTGCCGACTTGGATTTTAGACAAGTTTGTAAAACTACTAAACGATAAAAAAACCACTACTATAAAGTCAGCTTTTGTTATTACAGTTATGATCAATGTTCAGAGTATCCTGTCTATTGTATTATTTTACCTGCAAAACTACAAAAATTCATAAAGCAGCCTAAATTTTTATGACTCATTTAAAATTACTGCTTAGAGTGTTCAGGACTACGTAACTCGTTATTTTATAATGGATTGTAATGAGAAACCTCGATTCGTTGTTAATCTAATAATAAATCAAATAAATTAATGTTTTTACATCAATGTTTTACATGCACTGTACTTTGGACTTATTTAAACTATGTACTACTTGTGGCTTTAATTGATACTATAGAACTTCCATTCCCAGATTTGATTTCCTCATCTCTTCCCACTCAGCCACTTCCCGATGCATCTCATTCTAACGTCTCATCTCTGTCTTACTCTGCTTTTCCTGTGCTGTTTTCCAAACTTCTTCCTTGTATCTTCACTATCACATTATACCTACATATCTGCTTTGCTGTCCAACTACTTCTATTTTTTGCTCTCATCTGCACTTATTCTCAACCTTCAAAGTCCTAAACTTCTCCAAGCTCCTTTCTCCAGACTAATTTTATTGTTCATGTTTTGTGTGTCCACCATTATATTTCAAACTTGATGGGAACAGAATAAGATTTAATTTAATTTAAAAGTGACCATTTTTTTTTGTTGCTATCCTTACAGAAGAAGAAGAAATAGATTGGGAAAATTGGTTACCCGATGGAAGATACCCTCATGGGGCTCAAGTACATGAGAGGCTTAGTTTTTTAAGGTTTCTTCTAAAAGATGGCCAGCTATGGTTGTGTGCAGAACAGGTACGTAAAAACAAATACGATTCCTGAAGTACTGTATCAATCTAATTGTTCTAATTTTTCCTATTACTAGCTCTTATTGTTGCATAAAGTTGTGATGAGAGTCATATCATATCACTTTTTTAACCCTTTACAAAAAACTCAGAAATCAAAATTATTTTAAGTAATATTGAATTATGTTTATTGATGTTTCTCATGTTCCCCATTTAAAACAAAAATCAAATAACTGGTTTTGTTTGTGTAGGCCAAGCAAATATGGGTGTGCCTTGCTGAGCGACCGGCACATTTAGGCGATCGCGAAGCCTGTTTTCGTTGGTTTAGTAAATTAATGGGTGAAGAACCTGACTTGGACCCCAATATTAATCTACGTTTTTTTCGTTGGAATATTATGACTTTATCACCTAATGTTTTAACACATGCTGGTATTAGATGCTTTGAAAGGTATGTTTTGGTAAATATTTAAAATATGTATAAAAGTTTACAAGCATATCGTATTATAATATACCTGTTCACTTTGTAGATTTTTTAAAGCTGTTAATGTAAAGGAAGGTAAACTTAAGATGAAAAGGCGGAATTATCTTTTAAACGATGCAGATCTCATAGGGTTAGATTATTTATGGAGGGTAAGTATTCACTAACTACACTTTAATTGGAAATGATTTTAATGTTTCTGTTTTTATATGATTTTATCCTAAACTAATATCAAAGAAGAATGGATGTCTATAAATTGAATCCTAATATTTTAGTTTAATTCTCCATTACTAATTATTCTTCACCAAAAATTTTAGAATTGAAATCAAAATCTATCAATTTGATTAAGTTTTACTCAATATATTGAAATCAACCCATATATTGAATAAAACTTAAATGGATACTGTTTGTGATAACAGGGAAGTTGTTTGTATACCGCAAACTAAATATGAATTTGTAAAATGCTTTACTTAAAATTATGTCTATAAAATAATTGAATATTAATAAGATGCAAATGTGCTCAAATTTATAGGAAAGTAATGTGTAGATATTTTTATTGTTATTTTTATTGTCGTACTTTTTACTTGGCTTCATTCCAATTGCCTTTTCTCTATCGCTTTGTAACACTCAAAAGCAAATGAATATAAGTATAAAATATATATGAATATATGAATTAATAGACTCGATAAAACATAATATAAAAAAAAATGCAAGACGCTAAATAGTAGAGTTTGGGGCACTATTGACATTCGTTCTGGTGAATTTATAGGAGCATTTAATACATAAAGAAAATTAAAAGAAATTTGTTCTAGAAGTATCATTGAAGATTAATGCAAATTATTTGTTTCTGCAGGTAATAACAGAATGTGATGATGAAATATCAGCTCGTGGAATAGAATTACTGCGAGAGGTGTGCACATGCGTAGGTCCACAACTATCAGTCGCGCATCACCATGAGACGTTTCACGCAGTGCTGCGCGCCTACAACGAATGCAGCGTGACCTCGACACCCAACAAGGCATGTTAAAATATTTAAAGTTTTTTGAATGTATAAAGAAAGCACTGTGAAAAAATAGTTGATGCCCTAAAGTAAGTCAGTTAGTACTCATATGTATTAGCTAGCTTTTATCTATATTTACTTAAACATTGACTTGTCTATTTATTGTGTGCATACATTAATTAAACTACAGTATTATACTATACTAGTTAAAGTTATAATACAGTAATAGACAAAGTAATCTGAGGTGCATGAGTTAGATGAGAAGTTGTAAGTAAATGAATATTACCTTATTGTAAGAAAAACTATCATTAGACATTGTTTATGATACTAATCATATTGTATAAAAACTATATGGACAAAGTGTCAGTTGGATGCCAACACATTTCTATCTGGCTCTGCTGATAATGGTCTACTGGTGACCAAGCTCATTTGGCTGTGATAGTCTCTGATTGACAACACATACTTTACTATCAATTCGCAAAGTCACTGGTTTTGCATTTGATTCCACTATTAAACCACACTTTATTTGCTTACAAACACGCATATTAGACTTCGTCAGAAATTAAAAATTTTTTTTTTTGTTGAGTAAATACACGTAAAAAGTTTCATTGTTAGATAAAAAAAAACCTCCCAAAAGATGAGCGTGATATCTTGAAAACTGAGCTGGCGCATGGGGGGTCCCCTTTCCCATTTAAAATACATTGAAAAAACTTTTTCTTCATTTTCACTGTAAATCGTCGAAAAAATTTTTCAAATTTCTTCTTGTAATCTTGTAGGAAATTAAATTCTCTACAAAATGGTCTCTTTTATTTTTTAAAATAGGAAAAAAGTTACAGTTTAAAAACGAAAATTATAAAAATCGAAAAGTAATCAATTTTTTATTAAACAGAACAAAATAATTTTTATTAAGTTATTAGTAAATGTATTTTATAATTTTCAATTATACTATTTAAAGTAGACAATAATTTTTAAATATATTTAGTCAACATTACTTACTCTTCTCGACTGTTAAAGCTAAAAATTCTGTTTGTTACAATTTGAATATAGTTTACGATGTTGCTGAACAATTTTCCACAGATATTGTTTTGCTCTTCATCTTTAGTGGCGAACTGATTAAATTCCTGAACTAGAGCAACCCTCTCTCAGCAATATCGTTTACAACTTTGATATTTTTCAATACAGATAAACAAGATAAATAATTTGGATCATTTGGCCATTCTGTTGGGCTCAAATTGAGAAAATCAGTCGATAAATTAAGCTGTTTGAAAATATTAAAGATCTTTTGTCACAAAATCACTTATCTCTTTTTACACATTAAATCTAAATTTTAATATAACAGGTTGGTAATATAACAAAATAAAAGGTTGGTTCAGTTGTCCAAATGCGATCAAAGCTCCAAACCAAGACCTTAACTTTTAAAAGATTTGATAAAGTTCAAACACGCTGATTCGAAAATCTCACAAGTAACTTCCAAAAATTTGCAAAACATTTATGGTACCTTTCAGAGGAACTTACAGCGTTTGCTTTTTTTGATAGTTCTGTGTCAGATAATATAAAATTAAAGATGGTCGAATCATCGAAAACGAAAGAAAGCGTGAATCAAAAAAACGCTTCGAAATTGATTGTAAAAATTTAGATTTAATGTGTACGAAAGAGATAAGTGATTTTGTGACAAAAAGATCTTTAATATTTTTCAAACAGCTTAATTTATCGACTGATTTTCTCAATTTGAGCCCAACAGAATGGCCAAATGATCCAAATTATTTATCTTGTTTATCTGTATTGAAAAATATCAAAGTTGTAAACGATATTGTTGAGAGAGGGTTGCTCTAGTTCAGAATTTAATCAGTTCGCCACTAAAGATGAAGAGCAAAACAATATCTGTGGAAAATTGTTCAGCAACATCAAAATTATATTCAAATTGTAACAAACAGAATTTTTTAGCTTTAACAGTCGAGAAGAGTAAATAATGTTGACTAAATATATTTAAAAAATTATTGTCTACGTTTAAATAGTATATAATTGAAAATTATAAAATACATTTACTAATAACTTAATAAAAATGATTTTGTTCTGTTTAATAAAAAATTGATTCGACTTTTTCGATTTTTATAATTTTCGTTTTTAAAGCCCTGTAACTTTTTCCTATGTTTTAGCAAAAAAGAGACCATTTTTAAGAAATTAATTTCTACAAGATTACAAGAAGGGAAATTTGAAAAAATTTTCTCGACGATTTACAGTGAAAATGAAGAAAAAGTTTTTTCAATGTATTTTAAAAGGGGACCCCCATGCGCCAGCTCAGTTTTCAAGATATCAAGCTCATCTTTGGGAGGTTTTTTTTTATGAAACTTTTAATTTACTCAACAAAAAAATTTTAATCTGACGCACTATATGCTCCATAGAGTTGCTTTCTGTGTGTGTCATACCACATGCTTTCTCTGTATGTTAGTTACTTGTATAAGGAATTTGCTTTAATAATTTGGGGAAAGAATGACAGATTTTTTTTTAACTGCTTATATATACCATCAGCTAATCAAGCATAATCATTTTTTTGTTTTCAGTTGTGTTTCATGAGGTATTTTCAGACAATACACTTCCCTTGTCCTCAAAAGAGTTCACCCTCAAGTTAATGTCTTTTTCTTCTTTATTCTCAGTATCAACCAGGTTCCTGGCGAGTAGTTTTGCTTTATTTTGGAATCGTTCTTTGTATTTTGCAGAATACTTATTTTCCTCCTCTTTGAAAGTTGGCATGTTTAAATATTCATGTATTTCCATATTTCTTGTTGACCATGGTGCTTTTGATATTACTCTTAAAACAATGTTCTAGAATCTTTGCAGGATTTTAAACGTTGAATTACTGGCAAATTTCTAGAGTTGGATTCCATATTACCATATGGATCTTATTGATATATTTATAGTCTAATAATTTATTGGACAGTGTTAGCAGTGACTGTCGCCCAATTAACCAATACAAACGTTTGTAATTGAGATCTTTCCTTTTTGCTTGCATGTATTTGGTCCGTGTTAATCTTCGATGTAGATAGAGTCTAAAGTATCTCACATATGTTTTTTTGGGTACTTGTTCACCTCTCAGAGTCACAGCTGGACGTTCGCCTGTGCGGAATGTGAATGTAATTTGCAGAGATTTGGCTATATTTGCCTTAATTTTCCATTTTTTTAGTCATTTCTCAATTCTATACACATGTGTTTCTGCTGCTACAACTGGGTTATTATGGCTTGCTAGGTAGGCAGTACCATCTCCATATGTTGCTATTATAACATAATCACTGCAAGGTAGATCTGTTGTTTTCATGGAGTATAGAACCGGACTGAGCACAGAGCCCTGAGGTACAAGTCTCAAAAACTTTGACCATTTTTTATTGTTTATGAACTCGGCCACATAGGGAAAATGTGCACAATTTGTTAGAAGTTTTATAGTACAACCAATTTCTTTTTGTTATGTGCCACAGTATCAGCACTTCTTTTATTGTGAAACAAAACTATGTTTTAGAATAGTACTACCATGTTATTTCGTGATTTGTTGATTCACAAAAGAGTGCCTATTATTATGTTTTTGTACTACTTGTGTTAGTATGTGAGATTAGAATAAAGGTTATGGCAATTAAAACTTAACTTTAAAGTTTTTCCTTCATTGTTCATAAATATTTTATCAAAAGATGATAAAGAATAATTTGGAAATTGAAATGGTTTATGTAGTTTTTGCTAAGTATTTAAATTTTAAATCACTATAGATTTATATAAATTACATTGTTTATGTTTGAACATGTACTACTTTATTAGGTTAGATAAATAAAAAAAATTATGATTTTCCATGGACATAAGGAACATCGATAAACAATGCCTTATGCCCAGCTCGCTATAAATGTACAGGCCATAAACACATTCACATCTAAGTAAATCTACCAACTGTTATTAAATCAATAATTTTGCCAGATTCATGACCTGTCGACACACATTTTAGCCTTTACTTTGCCCACCTATTTTTTTATGCCCATGAAATCTAAACATTTAATAGTTTTTATCAATATTTTAGATATAGCAGAATGTTGTGTGCGGATGTGCCGTGTACTTCGTGCCATACAAGAATATGTCAGTGAATGCGATAGAAAATTTTCACCAGACAGACAAATCCTTCCAATTTACAGGTATTCCGAAATGTATGACAAAATGTTTCTTCGATCTTCTTCTTCTTCTTCTATAAATCTTCTATAAACTGTATTATTTGCTCTATATAACATTCTATTTCACAGAGCTGCCAGAGGAAGATTGTTTACGTTAATAGTAAGATTACAAATTGCTCAAAGACAAATGGAAGATTTAGAATTATATACACATACAAATGAAACAGTATATTCATTAAGGGCAACCATACTTAGACGGTAAGGAAATTGTTACACGCTGTAACGTTGAAAAATGGTCATTCTGGTCAAAGTTTTATTTGACTGTATTATTTTTTTAGATTAAAATCACATGCAGATGGAAGTATCAAAACTGAACCATATGGTACTAGTAAACTAGAATTATTTATAGCAGGTGAAAACAGTAATGAATTACTAGATTCTAGTTATGATCGAAAAACGCTTCCACAAGTACCATTAAGGGACAAAAGTATTATTATTGCAAAGGTAAGAAATTCCATGCATTTTCCAAAAAATAAAATTCAATGTTCAGTTCAATACAAAATCGTTTACTACATATGCTATTAATTCCTTGACATCTTATTAATATTATAATGTGAAAGTTTGTATGTTTGTTATTCAATCACACTTAAATGCTTAAATAGAATTAGTTAAAACCTTAGAGTAATATAGCTTATATGTCAAAATAACATATACGTTATAAAGATACTATTGCTTATGGCTTTGCTTATGTAATTGTCTATTATACTGATTAGTTATTGGTAACTTCTCTTGAACAACCAAAAACACTAAATCAAAATCAGTTCAGCTGTTTGAGAGCTACAATGCTACAGACACATAAATTTACAATGCCTCTTTGCATGGAGGGTTCAAAAAAGAAAAGGTTATATTAATTTTTCAAGTAATTTGTTGTATGAAAATGGAAAACTTCCAAAGCATTTGCACTTTACTATTTAGCTTACCAGTAGCTACTAGTAACTTCAATTCTTTTCCCTAAATATCACTTTCATTTACCCATGGTCTGTAATCCTTAAATGTCTCTTTTATTTACCTGTCATTTTTTTTTTAATAAAGTCATTAATAGAAATATGAGAAACAATCCAACTAATTGAAGTTCATAAATGTGAAATCACACCTCCATTTTTATTGTAAACTAGCATATTTTTTTCCGATATTTGTTCATAGTGGTATTCTGATATTAAATTGTTTTGTTTATATAATTTATAACAATAAGAAAATACTAGTTGTACCCTGTGCGAAGAATTTGCACAAATTATGTATAACAAATATCAGTGTACAAAATTACTGTAAATATTAATTTTATTTCCTTTTTATTACAAAATTTCTTCATAAACAATATTTTAAGTATATATACATAGTCATCTGATACAGTTCGACTTACTTCGACATCTTTCTGCTTGATTTTCCACTGTTCATGGCCTAGGCATTTTATTTTATCATTTTTGTAATTATTATGTAAATCATTCAAATCAATTTAATGAATCAAAATTAATTGCAGGTTTTCAATTAGTTTCTAATTTTGCACCCTGTTCATAATGTTTTTCTTTTTTTTGTATTACATTATGAAGCTCAGATAACAGAGAAGAAATATTTGAACAAAAAAATTACCAACTGTTAATCATTTATCGACGTTGTTTCAAAATTAAAGTCATCAGATGGCAGCATATATATAATTTTAATTATTAATTAATTTACAAAAACAATAATTATTTTTTGTTTATAATAATTTTTTTAGTTGTTGATGCCGGTAGAGCAAGCAATTATCTATGAAATAATATAAAATTTGTGGAGTAATTATGAGATTTTTTTCTAAAAAGGGAAGCAAACATCTTAATCTTAGCATATTAATATATATGATTCTGTTTCCAAAATATCCATGTATGTGAAATGCGGATGATCACTAGTTGATGAGAAATGAATCTTAGTATGGATGTTTAACTTATTTTTGGGATGTGAATCAACATTATAACTGCGACGAGGGTCAGAACTAAAACTGATATAATTTCTAGAATTTTGTATTCTGCATGCGGATAAAGTTATGAGCAGCCACACATATCAAAATAAGTTGAGACTTGCCAATATATGAGATTTTCAGAAAAAAAAAATGCCAATATATATGTTTTAACTGAATAATATAAATATTATTAAAGCACATCTACAAATTAAATCCATCTTTGTTTTAATCATTACTGTTATCAATGTCTCCACAGGTCACGAGCAACAGAGGATGTGGTTCATCAAATGAATCCAGTAGTGATTCTAGCACTTCATCACCCCCTATCACGCCGGCTCCTGAACATGCATTGCCAGGAGTTGTGAGTATTAAAAATTTAGCATTTCCTTTTCTGAGATTATCTTACAATCAGTTTTATGAATATTTCAGATAGTCATTAAATTGGTTAAGCAAGAAATCATGCGATTTGACAATTGTAAAAACATTCCATTTATAGACAGTTATAAAGTGTATATTCACGTTTCACAGATATTATCCCAAGGGACTTGGTACATACCGTTTATATTAGAATTGGAGCATATAGGTGTTACGCGCGACTACATCACTCTCACTGAAGCAGCACATTTTCTCACACAAATATCTCCAGCGCATAAACAAACGGTAAGATATGTTGTAACAAATGTTAATAATTAAATCTTAATTTGAATGGAAATGAAAGTGTTATTATTCTTTTTCTTCTAAAAGTGTTGTAATGTATTATATTTTTTCAAAAGTATCCCTTCAATTCATATACTCTATTTTCCCAGTAGGTGAGACATTTTATTATTGGATTCAGTTTTTTTCCAAATGAAGGTTTATCAAAATTTTAAATCGAATTTAACCGAAAACAATCTGTTTAGAGCAATATGGATTTTATGTACTCAAGAAAATTCAATCTTAATAATGAATCACAGCACATTTTTCATGCTTTAATTTCTAGGCTTAACTGGTCTCAATTTTATCTTATAGGTAGATAAATTAACTGAAGCTTTATTGAGTCGCGAAGATACCAAATTTAGAGACATGCTTTTTGGGCCTGCTCCACCTACAGTTGCATATAATATTGAGGTACGTATTAAGGTTCACTATTCGAGTGTCTGACTTTTATGATGTTTTTCTTATCCATATTTTTCTTTCTGTGTATTATTAGCTTTTGTAGCAAAATTGTCCATGAAAAATAAATAGATATTTTATAGATTCTATTCTATGTTATACTTCCTCTTTTTAGGTTATGTATTAAATATCCTTTTCCTTCTAATTTTTAGCATATATTGGGTGTAAGCTATAGAAAATTCATTTTTATAGTTCCATATCTATTTGAATACTAATTTTATTGTATTTGGTTTTATTTACAAATTATTATTCACTAGAAACAAATTTGAGTAAAATTGCCTTAAATAAACCTAATGTTAAATAAAAGTCACATTCAAATAAACAAAAAAACAATCAATTGTAAGCATTTTAATTATTATTATAGAACACTCAAATTCTTTTAAAGTACGCCAAGATCCCATTCACTACTTAATAAATATAAATTTCTCAAATTTATTAACCATAGGTTTTCATTTTTAACCTTTAACCACCCTGAACGCTTTTGCTAGATAACCGATTCCAAACTGGATAGATTTTCTTCCATATAATTAGTTATGAGACTCCAACAACATCTATAATATCTATATTTCGAAAAAATACAACTGACTATCTGTTTGTTATATATCAAATTGTATTTGTGAACCATCTGATCAAGCATATCTCTGCATCTTCTAGTATTTTTATCACAGAATCTCAGGTATCACAACAAAAAAGCAAACCTATTTTTCCCCAATGTTACATGAAATATTGGATTTTCAAATATTGGATACAAGTTTTCTCTAAAATCCACGTTTGACTGTTTGCTCACACTTATAGTGAATAAAAGATTTATAAACGCTTGCATTTCGATATTATCTGTCAGTTTCCATCAATTTTGTGAGACTCTTCATTTGTAATATGTTTTACAACAGATTCCAATACCTAATCATTAAACAAATAGATTGAAACTGTCTATTGGATCTGATATCTCTTTCCCTGGGCTTTAACCATAATAACCTTATGAATAACACCACAAATTATGTTTTACCGAGGACTTTGAGTGTGCCTGTAAGGTTCAATTTTCCAAATGGTTCTATCTTTACCTTCATAATTGTGACGAGACATATTTTTGTAGTGGTATGCTATCACCTTCACTCCATAACTATTCATCATTTTCAGATGCTGGTTCTGTCATGTTTCTTTCTCTTTCAAAACATATGTCGAAAGCAACATCCTCAGTGTCACTATCGATTTCATGCACAAAAATATTTTTGTCATCACTTTCATCTAGCATTTGTTGAATTTCGTTCTGTGGAAGTTAATTTCTCACCATTTTTTTAAAACAAAAGCGAGCACAACTGTTCTGTACCATAGGTATCTGAGCACTGGGACCCAATAATTTAAACTATGTGTATTAGACTAGGATTATAAGATACACAGTACCCTGTGTGTTGATATTCCTATTCACTTTAATATAATTCTAAGAAGTAAATGTAAAAAATGATCTACCATCATTCTCAAATCAAACAAAATAATCACTGTGTCTGTAGGACACTTGTGGGCTTATAAGTTACTATTTTTGTTTATCGTTAATAAATATTAAATGAAATATTCTAGAATGAAAATTATTACATATTTCGATTCACAACATCTCAGAGGAAGAATATATAAACCGGTTTTTAGTAAAAATATCTAGTAAGGATTTTATGCATCAATAAAAGTAAAATTGTGTCCGTGAAGACACATATTAGGTTGTTAAGGGTTAAAAGTAGAATTAGATTTTATGTTTTGTTCATACTACTATCATTAGCATTTACAATATGCATTGTTTAATATATGGAAAAGTATTTTACAAATAAAACCAACAAACATGGGAGTAAATGAGTTTGACAAACTGAATATAAGTGCATGTGGGTAAGCATAGTGTGGATATATATAAGTATTAATGATTGTTGGTTTGTTTTACCAGGTTCTGTATAGTATGGTCATGCCAGCGTCAGAAATATGTTTAGAAAGAAGCCAAAGTTTTCAGACTGCCTGTGTTAAAAAAGTTCCATTGTTGGTACAGTGTTTATCTGATGATGACTTTTTGCGGGATGCTGCACCTCATACTAGAAGGTAAATATAATATGTCTATATTTCATAGATTGTAATGTAGCACTTCACATACATCACTATATTTTATGGATCTGCTATTTTCTGCAATTTTCTCTCAAGAAATTGAGAAATAAAAAAGAAAAGAATAATATTTTTAAAATTTAATTATAGATGACTATGATTAAATATAAAACAGTTCAGGTGGTTATATCCATGTATATTATTTCACTCTCTAAATTTGGTACTAGAAAAATAACTTTTTTACGTAATCGTATGCACACAGCCTCTTAAATGAACTTATTTTATTTAGTCAATTGATATAGTTTTTTTTTTATTTATAGTATTGTTTATCACTTTCACAATTTATACATTTCTATATTTTTTTGTAAATAATGTTACAATTGTCATTTAATATTATATTGTATAGTTGGATTTGGGGATTAAAATAAAAAACAATAATTACTAAAAACAGTATAGAAACAAATACAGATGGTAAATATTCTTATTTATTTTGACACAAAAATGCACTACAGAACTATTAGAATACTTTCCATTTTATCACTTCATTTGTTTGCACTTGTCACTAAGGGGAGAATACCTACTTGCATCAAATTTCCCATATAATTTCTAGAATAATTGATTTATTCTTCTTTGTTGTTTTTAATTGTCAGCAACGTCATAAACATGACATCTTAATTGCAAAAAAAAATATATAAGTTTCTGGAATGATCCAATTAATCAAAATTTGCAAATTTCATAATTAATACATGCCATTTGGAGACACATTAATTATCTTGCAATATATTTTAGTTCCAAAAGCACCGTTATAAAGTTAGTCAATTTGTACAAATTTCATTTTCCCTTGTTTTATAGAAGTATTTATTATATTTTACATTTTCTTTTAGAGTGGCTTATATAAACTTAATAAGACTGGTAAAGTTATCATTAAATGCAATCGGTTACCTTCATGAGATGTTATCACCAGATAGAACTGATGGACTAGCTCCTAAGAAACAAGAGTGGTATGTACATTTTTGTTAATGTTATTATGTTTTTAGTCATTTCCAAAAAAAATGTATTTATGTAAAAATATGTCATAAAATCATCAAATCAAAATTGTATGTAACGTGTGACTGTCTTAAAAACTTATCTCTATGAAATCTATGTATTTCAGAAGTAGAAGAAAATGACAAGTATTGTCACGTACTGTATAATCGCTTATTCGCCATGTATGCAAATGTCTATTTTAGTTAAATTTAACATGCATTATACATAATTGGTTTTTTGCAAGACCTTTTAATGGATTTATGGATTTTTATACCTTATCAAAATTTTAACAACAGTATATATTATTTAATGTACTTATGTAATATGGATTTTCTAGATTCCTTTAAACCACATAATGCTCCAAAGTAGGGCTCTCCTTTAATTAAATATTAGGTCATAATATCTACCCTTATTTAATGTATCTTGATAGATTGGTATGCCATTGTACCAAACCAGACATATAAGTTTACTCGTAGTGTTTTCTGTAACTTTGAATAAGGGGCCATTAGTATTACGTAAGTAGAATTTGTGTTATTTTTAACTCCCCCTCTGCCTTGCCAGCAAAAGAAGCAAAGCTCTTAACCCTACCCCTTATGCTTACTTAAACATTGGTACATTATTGATATTTTTTTTTGTCATGAGCAGCAGTTATCAAGTGTAGAAATAAAGAATTCTGAGACTTAAAGGTACTTAAAGTAAATAAATATTGCTGATGTAATAATCATCCAGACCCCTCCTCTCCCCTGTCATGAAAAGTAAGCAAAGCAAAGACACACCATGCACACCTTTGATGTACATAATACTTGAATGGCTCTTAATAATAATTGATGTTTTATTTAGCATGTGAGTCACCAAAAGCAATTGGACAAATCAAGAAAATATTATAAAGGTCCCTTTTATTTAAATCATTTATTTCAAATTTTGAATAGCCTAACTCAAAGAAAAAATCGAATATATTAAAATAAAATAAAGTTTTTTTTTTATTTCATTATACTTTTCACATGAAGATAAAATAAATTATCATTTTTTTTTTGTTTTCGTCCATATGTGGAGTTATTTAAACTCTTTATTAAATTGATATATTTTTGATATTTAGTCACATAACTTTGCCACATATGGTATGTTTGGAATTAATATGAAACAATTTTACATTTCTATACTTAACATATTTTAAAAAAATGGGAATTTCAGAATTTGTAAAAACGGTGGTTTCTACCATCTAACAAAAAATGATAATTGATTCAAGATATTGATGCAGACAATCTGTTTACTTTTTATTTTTATAAATGTTATACAAAAATAATTGAAATTTTATTTTTTGATTTACTAATCGTTCATATTTTTCATTTGTGATTTCACTTTTAGGCTCGATTTAGCTATATTAAGAGAAGCTTTGCAGTACATACACAACCATAATTGTGAGTATGTTGTGAAAGCTATAGCAGAAAAAGTAGCGACTATATTGGCAAAACAGGTTAGTTCATTTTATACTATTTCAGTATAACTTAAATGTTTTGATGACAGTATTACTACAACGTAAATTGTGTCGTTTATTTTTAATGTGGAGAGGTATTACATGCACATAATTATAGATTTAATTTAATTTTTTTAAAATATTTTCACACAACTCTGTTAATACTAACTCACCACATAATAAATACAATTTAAGTAATTTATGCTTTTAATACATAGAATTTTTCATTACATATAATTTTATATATGCTTTGAACAAACTAATTGCTTTCTTTTAGATTTTGAGCAGTAGCAATGATAATGATCCGGTATCGTCCCTGGTATTGTGGCGCGTGCCCATTGTGCCCACTGTGCGTGCTTTGTACTCGCTCGCCCGCACCGTCACGCAGCCGGCGGAACATAGCGACATGTTACATCCTGATGATATTATATGTAAGATACTGAAAATTCAAGTTTCTAATTTTCAAGTTGTTTATCTATTAAAATGATACATTAGAAATTTCAATATTGTTATTCTTTTAATGTGTAAATTATTATTTTTTATTATCATTAGACTTTTTGATTTTAATTTTTTTTTTATAATTTGTCAGTGATATGCGAAGTCATGGAAGAAGTAAGCCTTTGTATGGCTTTTGGTGGGGGTCACTTGGATAAGCTCCTGGAAGAAACTTGGTGGAAAGACACAGCACTTTATCTTATGATTGACTGTTCAAATCCAGAAGTAAGTAGTAGTAATCGGAAAATTGCAAAATAAAAAATTAATAATTGTTGACATGCAGTAAATAGATTTAATATAAATAAATTAATCGATGAAATATGAGTGTATTTGCACTTATTTCCTTCAAATTAACTTTCTATACTCCATTGTACTTAAGAATTATTTCATACTTTATATTCGTACAAGATACAAAACATATCTTCCTTTTTTTAAGAATGCTTCAACCAATATGATAAAGTTTAATTTCTGATTAACTAAATTTAGTTAAAAAATCTCAATAATTCATATTTCTATCATTATCAGCGCCAAGTATATGTTTACCCTCTCAGTATCTTTCGTTATTGCGTCTCAAAAGTGTCAGTCAGACACTTTTTTCCTTTTAGGTCCCATCTGCTAAATGCACAATAAAAAACTTCACTCCAAAACTTTGTTCCAATAAAATATATGATCTCGTTAAGCAATGCAAGGGAATGTAATTTTCCAATACTAATCCCAGTAATCGGCAACACCAATACTCCTGTAACACCGAACACTATGTGCTGAAATAGTGTAGCAGCATGTTAGTGTTTATTATTATAAAGCTGTAGTGTCTTAGATACCTCCTATCATAATGTTGGTTGAACTATGCAGAGTAGAAAATGATGTGGGCAGACTATATGAAGGCACAAAGTCTACTTTTACCTTTAATAAGGCTGTATTGCTGTTGGTAATGTTTTATTGAATTTTTAGGTTACAATAAAATGAGAATAAAATGTCGATGACTGTCATCAATACGTATCACGTCATTTATAAATCTTCTTGGTCAGCCAGGGGAATTTTGCGTTTAAATTGATTTATCAAAGTTGTACATTTATCTATAATATAATGTTTACGAATTTATTGTATTATAGTTGCATTGGGGTAATTCAACTAATTCTGTAAGATTTTAAGATAATTCTGAAATTTGATACAGGTATCCGTGGTATTTTCATGTTTAGGTGAGATATACCTGTGCAGAGCAAGTTCTAACAATGTGTTCATGGGGTGGCGGCGATAGTGCTCGCTGGGCGCTGGACATGTTGGGCGGCGCGGTGGCAGATCGTTTGCAGAAGCGTGCCGCAAATGCACAACAATTTTTGCAGCTGATCTGTCGGCTGGTCGCAATTGCGGGACCGACTTCTCGAACTCTTAGCGACTTAGGACAGCAGGTCTGACCCATTATTTATTATGTTCATTTAAGTTTTTTCAACCTATTCCATTGAAACATATACCTCCTTTTTTAACATCAGAAAATATAATTTTTCAGTCAAAAATCTTGTATTATCACAAAAATGGGGATCATATATACTTTGCTCAATTTTTTAAATGGAAACAAATTCGCTTTTTAGAGACCTCGACAATCTTATAAACAAATATGACCGAATGACATGAACACCAAAATGTTTATAGCTCAATTCAATACATGTAAATACAATTCCTCTCTTTGGCAAAATTAAATGTTGAGATCATTAAGGTATTAATTAAAACTAATTTCTGCAATTTATCTCATCAGGCATTAAATAATGATATACTACAGTTATCTGAATAACTTAGTGGCAATAAAAATATCCATTTAATTTTTGTTTGTAACACTGAATTACATTTTTAACCCAAGTTATAATTAAAAAATAAAACCTACCTAATCATATACAATCATATCAATTGTACTTTATTTATAATAGTCAAATAATAAAATAAAATATGAAATAAAAGAGACTAATCAGTGAATAGAAATTATTTTGAAAGGCCTAACTTTCGAAAAACAATATATTTTTTTATTATAAGAGAAATACCTTGAATTTTTTCCTTTTAAGTATTTTTACTAATTAATGCCTTGAAACAGTTATTTAGTGTAAAAAATTATTATAGAAAGTATGGTAACTTGTTTAAAGAATGGGATCAGGATTGATTTTCAAATGTAAGTGATGTTAGTATAATCATATTAATTTGTTTTATTTATAAGATTGAGAGATATAATTAAAACCGACTTTAATAAATGATCAAATTATGTCCTACCATCTAGGTGTTTAAACATACCTAAACTCTAGAAATGCGATTTTTGCTATATACCTACAGGTAGCATGGTTACGTTCTGTTCGAGCACACCCAGAAACAGTTGATGACAACTTGCTAGAGGGCCACCTTAATCTTACAAAAGAATTGTTCGCCCATGTGCCATCAGACATCAAGTATCAGTATGGTGCCCAACCGGGTCACCCTGATTCGGGACTTATAAAGGTTTGTCTTAGTTTATCATTAGATACCATTCATGGAAATCACCATAGTGGACGTTCACTACAGTTTACATATATATATATGGGCACTACATTTTTCTAACAGTTTTACATATTTAAAAAAAAACAGTTATTACTGCTTAGTATATAAATTGCAATTTACTCTTGTCTTGTTTAATACAATCTTGAAAATTACTAAAATTAAATACTACTATACTAATATATATTACTATGTCTGAGTGTGGTTCTTTTAGTATGTCATAATGATATGCTATTAGGTTATGTAGTCACAATGGAGAAAATATATGTATGCCCATGTAGACATTGCAGCAGATTTTCAGTAATTATGCAGGATTTTGTCACATAATTAATTTGATGTTTAATTAGGAAATAACGGCAGTGTTTCTTTGGCCTTACTCCTGGGCGTGGTGTACGTCTCTGGCGGAGGGATCCAATATCGCGTCAGCAGAAAGCGGCGAGCCAGCCGGTCCACTCTGTCGTACGCCTGCTGCTGTGGCCGCCGCCTGTGATCTCTTATTGGCGCTCGTCCATGGCTGCGTGCCCAATATGGCAGCTCTCGCTCATTTACTGGCGCAAATGTTTTATGGAGGTTTAGAATTTAATTATTTATTTCATTTATTTATTGTTGTTGCCATAAAAGAAAACAAATGTTTTATTGTCCTGTTATTAAAAATTTTAATCTATATAATTATACTTCATATAAGCAAAGTTGAAATATAGATGAGGAGACGAAAATATAAAGAGAGACTAGAAATGGTACATTATACTTTAAACAAGAGAACCCGTGTCACCGCACTCCAACACAAATTGATTGTATTTATTAAATGTATAAACTTAACTATACATGAACAAAAATATATTCTAAATTACACTTTTTTCTACTGCTTTAGGCCTAAGTAATTTTGCACCATATTTGTACTTAAAGACTTTGATATCCACATGTAACAAAGAAAGTTAAATATAAACATAACGACACAAAAAATAATAATATGTAATACTTCTAAAGACAAGAACTATTTTGCTTGTCTCCACTTTTAAATATAAAATGTTTAGTTTGAAGTGAATTATTTTTTATGTCTCTGTTTTTAGTGTTGTGGCCAATAAGGTTAATATTGATAACTGTTTAAAAATAGTGCCAATAACTGTAACAATTACAATAATTCACAGAATGTTATTAAAGCAGTATATTTAGTTATTCCATTTAAAATGTAGTATTTATAAATGATGGTAATTCATTTATTGAAATATTACATATAGTAATTAAATACTGTCCTTTAAATAATATATACTTATTAAGCAACTATGTTTTGTTGACTTGTTGGTAGCTTTTTAACAAAAAATGAAATTTTACGTCATATTAGAACATAATAATATGTTAACCTTTATTGATCACGGCTTTCATAAACATTTTTTATTAACCAAAATATACATTCAAAAGCAACTTGTTGCAATTAATGTACAAACAAATTAACTAATACTTATTATTACAAATTTACACAATAATTTTTATTAAAAAATTTATCTATATTATCTGTTTGAAATTGTCAGCACTAGTTACACTGCCCAGTGGACATGTGTTCCTTTTGGCAGAATACCGATACCACATAAAAAGAGAAACTAAACAATTTTATCATTATTAAATAAATGTATATTGCTTTTTCAAACTCTAGCTACATACAGATCAAGCAACATACACAGGTGTTAATAATTTGTTAAACTCTGTCCAAAGTTGTGAAGGTTTCATAATTACATAAGATTAAATAGACATTTGTCTGTGACATGCAGTAACATGCATTGTGCAACCCACTGCTGACCCTCGAATCTGTTTTTCCACTACGAATTTACTGATGTTAAGAAATACTTCCAAGCTTCACACTTAATACTTGCTTTTGGCATAGGTTCACACTTAACACTTGATTTCACAGTTTCCTTGTTACAATAGCAGAGGATGGTATTTTCAACATTATTCTATCTAGCTCTTCATGTCGCAAATTGCCAAATGAATTGCCAAAGAAAAGCGCGCGTTCCGAGCTCACTATGTCATTTGCTCATATACATGGTCCTGATGTTTTCCATTAATTTCTGCAAATAACTACTTATAACTATCAAAAGTTGTCAAAGAACCTATATTCAGAAAGGTTTAGTTACTGAGATTTGTGTAAAATTACAAATTTAGACATTTATCTTTCGTTTGTGTATCAAGTATTTTGATTTAATATTGACGTTGCTACTCACTGCACGTGTACCGTAGTAAGGCGCCGCCTGCGGCCAGTATTTCGCGCACCGATAGCAATGATATCACGTTGATATTTGTGTAAAAAGCTTTTCGCACTAGACATTGATTTATTATATTTGAAAGATTAAAAAAATTAAAACTTCAATTTTAGCTATAAGTTATTTAAGAACTTTTGACAGTTATCATCGGTAGTCATTGACAAAAGTTAATGAAAAACGTCAGGAACACGTTGTATTCAGCGACGTTCGCCCGGCCCACTTAGCATTTTTTAATTTTTTCTTTATGTTCTGTGGATTAGTATATAAACTAAAAAAAATTCATTTACTTAAATAAAGTAATAATACTGAAATAAAACCGTTAATTTTGTTCCTTTATTATAATTTTAAACTATAAAGACTGAACAATTTTAACATATATGTGAACAATGTTTAAGTTCTTCTAAGGACTTGTAAAGTGATATTATTGATTGAAAACAAATGTTGCCTGTAGTCGATTGCGGTCAGACTATATGACTATTGAGTCAAGTTCTACCAGCTTGACTCGATAGTCGTCGTACGATGTGGCGTCTTGACGTGCAGCCTCCAATGGGGCTACAACTGCCATCGATAGATGCCATTTTCGGCATTGACATCAGTCTCTGGCTTATAATGCGAGTGAGTTAATATGAAAATCAAAGAGTAAAGAGAAAATCAGTGATGAAGGTTGTAATATTTAATCTCTATTACTTTTAAAAATAAAAGTAAAGAAAAACATCCTAAGTGAAGATGATAAAATTTGGTGCTATTTATAAAGAGATTTTTTTCTTCTCCGCTTTCGTTGCTGAAGTAAAAGCAAAAGTAGTGCGTTTTCGGAATGCATTTGAGCACTGTTTCTTATACTAGATATACAAAGACATCGCAAGCATCGACGTTCATAATGGAAGAATAACTTGCAGTCAACATCAGTTGTCAAGCTAATTGTAATCAACTTCATGTAAAATTTGTTTCAACCTAAAACGATGTCCATCTGTACTACCTCTAATTAATAATTTATTGCAGAAAAGTCAGCACCTTTGTGTGAATGGGAGTACTTGCCTTGCGTGGGCCCACGTCCGGCAGGTGGCCTGGTGGGCTTAAAAAATGCCGGTGCTACATGCTACATGAACTCTGTCATTCAACAATTATATTGTATCCAAGCTATCAGCAATACAATATTGTCAATTCAAGGTAATATTTATAAACTGATTTTATACTATATATCATAATAAGTAATTTGATGTGAAAAGAAAATGGAGAATATGTTTTGATTTTGTATCCTTTATTTTTTGGCTGCACTGCAAATGTTAATTCTGCAATATTTATTGATATAGTGCAGGTAATGTAACTTCTTAAAGTTCCGTAATGAAAGACAAAAAACGGAACTCTTATAGTTCATGTGTGCCTGTGTGTCACAGTCTTGTAATTCTGCCAGTTTTCACGATTTTGATGAAATTGTACAAGTTGACATTTTATGTGAACAGCCATACAATTTGTTATGCATCCCATTGTGTTGTAGTGTATTAGACCTTTGAAGAAAATAAGAAAATTAAAAACTTGTAAGTCCTAGTTTAATTTACAACTAATAAGTTGTAAATTAAACCAAGAAAGCTTCAAAAGCTTTTATTTTGTATCCCCATCCATTGTAAAAAAAAAAATGTAAACATATAAAAAAAAATTCAATAATGAACAACTTTATGAATACTTTTGACAAACATTATTTACAACAAAATTTGTTTATAAGTTTTTTTAGATGGCTTTGGTTTTCAAATTTTAATAGTGACAATATCTAATTACTAGCTCACATCATAGTTATTTGTGTGTATGTGAATTTTAGTACATTGGATCTACCATTCAAACTTAAAAATTTGTTCCAAAATTATCTTAGATTCAATTTTTTTATTTTAAGAATGCTCGTTTCATTCAAACTTCTGTTATAGCCAATTTTACTTCAAATTCTTGGCATGGAACTTTGGGTATGAGAGTCTGTTACCGACCTTAGTTGGTTTTTATTGTTGCAGGTGCTGCTACAGATCCCAATGAAGACTTCACTGGTGAAGACCATTATACAACAGTTCAGAATAATGTTGAGGTGTTTATTTTTAAAATTTGATCACATCCTATAACATATAATATTCTTTGGAGTCCATAGTTTCATTAACTAAGTTTAAGTTAACAAATTATTAGATTATACATGAATTGGAAAATTTTTTATAGTGATTTACAGACTATTTACCTTTACTGATTGTGTGAAGACTGAGATTTAGATTTGTATGACATCATTTTGATTTTCCAACTGAAAAGATTTATTTCATTAACGAAATTTCTATTTAATGGTACTCAAGAGATGACTTAAGATGTATTTACATTTTAGAACAACGGTGACTACAACACCACTATATTAAAGCAAATGCAAGCTATATTTGCCCATTTACGTTATAGTAAATTACAGTACTATGTGCCGCGTGGTCTTTGGGCTCATTTCAGGTAAATTAGATATACACATAAATAAAAAAAAAACTACCAAAAATCTCTTTTTAAATAAAAATGTTAATGAATTTTAGACTTCAAGGTGAACCTGTGAATTTACGCGAACAGCAAGACGCTGTGGAGTTCTTTATGTCCCTCGTAGAAACATTGGATGAAGCCCTTAAATCTTTGAAACAGGAACAATTAATGGCAAAGACACTAGGTGGCACATATTCTGATCAGAAAATATGTAAAGGCTGTCCACATAGGTTAGTTTCGTTACATATTTACGAATCTAGTAAGATTTAACACACAGTTTTATGATTTTCGTTTCTATATCACAGATATTGTAAAGAAGAACCATTTAGCGTAGTTTCTTTAGATATTCGAAATATGTCACGCCTCCAGGATTCACTTGAAGCTTATGTGCGTGGAGAATTGTTGGAAGGAGCTGATGCATACCATTGCGACAAGTGCAATAAAAAAGTATTTAATTCATAAATTAATAATTTTTATTTTGGTTTTATACTTTTATTACATTTTTAAATGTTTACAGGTTGTGACAGTAAAAAGACTTTGTTTGAACAAATTGCCGCCAGTTTTAGTGATACAATTAAAACGTTTCGAATATGATTTTGAAAAAGTATGTGCTATAAAATTTAATGATTATTTTGAGTTTCCAAGAGAATTAGATGTAGAACCTTATACAGGTAAGGATTATATTTCCTATATGATTTATTTTGTTTTTCATGTAACAATAAAAGTAAATGTAATATTCCCAATTATTATAATAAACCCAATTAAAATAATAGACATTTTAAAGAATTATTATCAAGAATCTTATGAATTTTAGATTATAATAATTTATAATTCTATATGGATTATAAATTATTATAAAATTTAATGCTAATAAATATAACACTACAAAAATTTCTATAGCAATTCAATTATGTCACTACCTACAAATTGTATGGCAAAATGGCATAAATATATATATATATATATATATATATATATATATATGTTTTAATTAAATGTAAATAAAATATGATGAAAAATTATCTTGAACTTGTATATAAAATATGAAAAAACTTTTCTCCAACCTCATATTTTTAAATGATATTTTTAAGTTATACAAAATGCTAATTTTTATAATTTCCTTTAGTATAAGTTTTTTTACAAATGATAATAGAAAGTTTGTATAAATAATAATTTTTTTATTATTTATTTTTGTATATCAGCATGGGGCTTAGCGAGGGCGGAAGGGGATGCTACATTATGGGAGGGAAGCGAGGGCCAAGACCCACCCAAAACATTGTATCAGTTGAGTGGTATAGTTGTGCATTCTGGACAAGCATCTGGTGGTCATTATTACTCTTATGTGCTCTTACGGTGAGTTCTTATACAAATCCTATTTAAGTCTATGCTACTAGGTTTTAGATTAATAAGAATTCAGAAATACTGAGGTACAGTAATTAATTCTAGAATCATTTAAATATTAGTTGATCATATTTTGAATGCACTGATTGCAGAAATAAATCTGATTCATAACACTTGAATTTCGATAAATAAATTATCTATAAGAGGGAAAATTTAAGCATATCACGTCCATCATAAACAAACAATTTTTTTTTTACAAAACAATTTATTGCACTCTAGATAACAAAACCAAAAAATACGTTTAAGATTAAACATGCGTAAGCGATGGCGGTGGTTGGCGGATGGGGGAAAGTTGTTTACGTTTTAAAGTTATGAAATATGGGATACAACTCTCGAATATTTTTTGTAGGGAAATTATTCTGTACTTATTAATTATTTAGTTTGAGAGCATAGTTCATAACAATATACATGTAACAGGGTTTTATCTTATCGACATACTGGTAATGAGTATGTTAATATAATAATTTACCAGTGTCAATTATAGAGTTGCTTTACTTCTTCCAATAGTAATATATCAATTGTTAGTCTATTTATAATCACCTCCAGAAATTCTATAATAAAGCGTGTTTTACAGAGACAATGGCAGTGACACCGGTAGATGGGTCAAGTTAGATGATGGCGAGGTATCTGCGTGCAAAATGCATGAGGATGAAGAGATGAAGGTGCAATGTTTTGGTGGTGAATATGTAAATGAGGTCAGTTATTTATAAAAATTACTGTTCAAACTCGATTTTGATATAACATTTTTATGAGCTGTGATGTTTTTAAAAAAGACCACATATTGTATAAATTATGAAATACGTACTGTACCTGATATAAATTTAAGTCAGCAAATTTATTTTCTTGATATTAATCATAATACATTTTCCATTAATATTATGAGCAGTACTGTGTATAAAAATGCTGTTGTACAAATTACAACAGCATTTTCCAGAATTCAGAACTCTTAAGAATTCTGGAGTGATAATTATTCTTATGTCGTATATTTTAATTATATATACAAGACGCATTCCAAGATTGTGTATTACCTTTAAAAGATGCAGTAGAAGTTTGTGATTCTAGCTGTAAAACAAAACTACTAACATTATCTTCTCCATTCTGTATAATATCTGATACATTTTAATCACGAGGAGTTTTAATTATGAGTAAAGTAGTGTATTTTTATTGTTTAGCAGGTATTTGATACAATATTGAAGAAATTTACCTACAAAAGGCAGAAAAGGTGGTGGAACGCATACATGTTATTTTACACAAGAAAAGACACAATAGAACCACCTATGGAGCAATCTCTACAAGAAATGACATTAAAGTAAGTAGAAGAGAATTTTGTAAAATAAATTTTACAAAAAAAAAACGGGTTATCTCCTTATTTTTGTTGTATGGAAAACATTACTGTATTATATTAAGAAAACTTGAAATATTTTTTAGCAGTTATAATTATGCACACTATGCAGACTTGTGCTAATAATTCACAAAAAATATGTTTATTTTTTAAAACTTCTCAATGGTTATTACTTTTGTATTTTGGTTATATTGCTTTTAAAAATTCAGAGACAGATCTCGAAAACTCATTCTATTATAGAGATCCTAAAGTGACACAAGCATTACTAAAGTTAAATCGAAGCCCTGCCACACGAAATGTATTTTATATTTTATTTCGTTGCCAGATGGCATTGTTTATACATATGTAAGGCTGTTAAGGGCTTGAATTATGAAGTAAATGAAATTTACATGCATGGCTCTGAAAAATGAAGATACTTTATGTGCCTAGCTGTTAAAGAAGTTTTTTAGCATAAATAAATCAATATTTTTTTATATACTTGTGTTTCTAAATTTTTTTTCACTGGTTTACAGAGAGACATCTATACCAAAACCTATATGGCTGTCAGTCCGCAAGAGCAACATTGCTTTTTCACATAATCATGACCAGTTTAGTCCAGAACATTTCAATTTCATGAAAAAATTGTCTTGTATGCGTTTGCTAATACCGACAGGATCACCGGCTGCCATAAGGGTCTGTAATTATTTTTAATATTCCATATTATAGGAAATTATAAATACAACTATCAAGTCTAATAGGGTTATTGACTTATACTGAAAGTATTATATTTATTGAAAAAATATGAAAGTGTAATAGCATTTAAATGACGTGAGAATAAAGATAGAATCTATTAATAACAGCAAAATTGTTGGGTTCCGAAGGTCATTTCTGTCCCTTTCCTGCAAAATGTGCAATAATGTGTGCATATACAGTACAATGCACAAAACTCTGCCGCTCTGAATTGCCTGCGAATCATGCAATGCACAGGTTCAAAGCTCCCCGATTCCTACTTCTTCCCTGCGCTCCTATTTTACACCATTGCAATGTTCTCGTGGCTAACTTCACATTGGCAGAATTTCGTGTGTTATGCAGTACCATTTTAGGCACTATGTAATTTGATGTCAATGTATTGATTACATGTGTAGTTATTGGAAAAATAACCATTCACTTTTCCTGAAATGAATAAGTTTTCAATAAACAGACAAAAAAAAGGTCAGTGACTGTTATTAGCTTTTGTCAAAAGTTTATTTGATGGAAAACCAAGATATACTTAAATTTCTAATGGATTTCTAAAAACAAATAAAGTATTTTGAACTATTTTGTGAAATCATTAAATACCATTAAATCAATTTGTATAAACATTTAATTGAAGATTATCTGTGATAAATTGAATCAATTATTTTCTGTTACATAAGTTTCATAATGTGTAAGAAACTAAAAGGTGTATAACCCTTTTCCAGAAGAGTGTCTTAATAATGAACTGAGTAATTGCATGAATAACATGATTAATGGAGAATTTAAAAGTTCCTATACAAAATTTGATGTTTTGTATATTGTAGTGATTAAATTCAATTTTAGGGTTCAGAGCAAGAAGAAATGTCAATGCTCACAGTACAACTAGCAACTAAGTTTTTGTTCCAAGTTGGTTTCCGAACTAAAAAAACACTACGAGGACCAGCTAGTGACTGGTAATTTTTTATATATATATATATAGTATTCAAACAATTCAATATTAATAATTAAATTTTTTCACAGGTATGATATATTGTGTCAGCATCTCAGATATTCACAAACTGTAAGAATATGGTTTGCTTCTGATCTCTTCAAACATCCGCAAAGGTATATTGTAAAACCAGTAGCAGTACTTAATAATTGCATGTATATTGATATACTTAAGTGTGTTTCTTATTACAGGTTATGTGATTATTTATTAGCATGTCCATCGGCTGATGTGCGATTAGTCTTCATGAAAATAATAGTATTTTTAGCACATGTTTCTATTCAAGACCCTCCAGGTACTTTGCATTTTTTTCTGTTTTAATTATGTATTAGAGTTTGTGTTTCTTCTTTTGCCTTTTTTTCTTTTATCTGCCTATTTAAAAGCATAATATTAGCTTAAATTTAGCCGTGATATATGTGTAATTAATATGTAACTTTTTTTATAGTAACTTATAATGATAATAGATTGTTTAAAAAATATGTGATTACTAATAAAACCTTATTAAAAAATTTCAGTATCATCTGGATATGGTACGTGGTGTGTTCGAGAAGAGATTACGTCGCTCTCGGACCAGGTGGTATGTTGCTCACGTGCGCTAGCTGCGTCGCAGACTCTCGCCCACGGCGACGCGCACGGCCAGCGAATACCGTTACTTTTCAATCTATATCACGCTTATGCAGCTGTTGGCATCAATGAAAAATTACAACTTATTAGAGTATGTATCTCAATGTACACTTAGCTAGAAGTTCTAATATATACTTTATTAATTGCTAATATTGTTTTTTTTTTATTTCATTTCAGTTGAGAATTCTAGATGTACTATTGACAGTGTGTATAGATGATACATCTTCCTCTTTAATGAAATACCAGTACCCAGATTGTGTGAAGATACATCAGGTTATTTATTTTTCTACTTTTTGTATATTGTTCTAGTTGTTGTGGTTAATATATTTTTTTTATATTAATAATTAATTTTTTATATATATAATTTACACTGATAGATTAATAAAGTAAATGGTCTCTTGCACAATCTCCTTTTGGAACTTATTTTTTACAAAAGGTCAATTTAAACTACTAAACTAGAATTTTATTTTGAAACTAACCTGTAAAATTATTTTTTTAATGGAGTTAAAAGAAGTTATAAAATAGGTTTTTACTATAAAGATCTATATCCATCTGGAATATAGGTAGGTACTTTTTTATTTTTAAGTTGATCCCTTTTTCATAAAGTAAGATGTAATTATAATGTGTGATGCTCTTAATTGTCATATCCATCTTCTAAGAAGGATATGATTGATATCATATTGTAATATTATAAAAAAAATGTTATGAATTTTTTTATAAAATTAGTATGCTTAATGCAGAGCATACATTTTTAATAGGAATAGAATTTTAGGCATTTATTATGTTTATTAGCCTGTAATATGCTACTGTTGAACAAAGACTGTTCTCCCTTTGTATCTTGCCACTTTTTTTTCTAGTGCCACTATTTGAACCAAGTATTAGTGAATGTATCATACCCAACATAGTTTTCATGATCAACCATATCTTTGTCTGGTCTTTGAGGATCCATATGTTACATAATTTCGCTCACAATTCACTTGTGACATTAAAAATGTCATCATACAATTTGTTTATGATTTCCGTGCATTTATTTGTTTTTGCCAGTAATCTTCATTCAATGATTGTCCTACATATTTTGGTAAAATTGCCAACCGTTATAGGTTTTTATAATAAATAGAGCTGTTTTAATGGAGAAAAAAATAATGTTCAGGATGTTACTTTTTAAGGTGGTGTCGGTGCTGGTGCGGTGCTGTGATGTGAGCTCACGCTGCCAGTCGGCGAGCGCGACGGAGGGCACAGCGACACTATCTAATCCTTTCGCAGAACAGCCGCTCGCGCCGGGCATGGTGCGTCCACAGTTCTCTAACACGACCGCCGATATTCTTTATAACAGGACCGGGTTAGTTATTTCAAGTTGTATATATAATAGATAAAAAATCTTTTGGTTAGGTTATGTTATTAATAATTTACAATTTTTGTACAAAATAATTTACACCAATAAACACCAGTTTTATCACAATCGTAATATGATATTTTAGTACTATAAATTACAAATTATGAAAATGTTTTCTTCTTATTCCTTAAAGCTTGAAATGCATTTACTATTGTATTTTAAATTCCGTCTTTGTTTTCCTCGAGCAACATGAATCTCTTATAGCATTTGAAATATAGTCATATTGTTATAACGTCCTGTAAAATTATTGACATCAGTTGATATATGCTATTATTTGTGATTTTAACCTATAATCATATAGCATCATTTTTGCCATTAATTTATTACAAATGATGACGTTGTTATAATACTGGATTGTCATCGTTTTAGAACCTATATCAAGAAATTAACTGATGAATGTTGTGGCTGTGAGGAAGTGATCCGTTTACTGCAGTTCATGTGTTGGGAACACGCGGGCTGGTCGCGTATGGCGCTCGCCGAATTGCTTTGGCAGATGGCCTACGCATATTGCCAAGATTTACGTCGGCATTGCGATGCGCTTACTGCCATACTGTTGCTTGAGGATAGTTGGCAGCAACATAGGATTCAAACTGCTATCAAGGTTAAATTTTTCCACTTTTTGACATAATCTTGAATTCATTTATGTGTATAGACTAGCAATTTACTAACGGTTTCACTCACCTAAGAAGTATAGCACAAATTCTTTGATTTTTCATGTCCATATCATCCTTATCTCACTTCCACTTTTATTTTGTAGCCTAGTTTCACTCCAAATTCAAATTCTGGTTTCGCTTTTTGTTTCGATTCCGCTTCTGCTCACTGTTACAAAAACCATTTAATTTGCTTTTCAATTATTATCCTATTCCTATTGACATTTTCAAAACCAGTTGCAGCCTTACTCAATTCAATGATTCCCATCCCATTGCTATTCATGGAACAATTCATACGGCGGTATATATACCTATGTTTTATTTTTATTTGAGAAATTATAGCACTCCACAAACTGTACTTCTATTTTAAATTTTTAAAGGCTAGTTTTCAAAAGCCTTGAAATATTTCATTTTTAATTTTTAAGGAGACATTAAAATATTAATTTATAAATAAATAGTATGGTTAACTTCAATAATTACAAATGTAGAGCATGCTGTGGTCAACTTGGTGCAGCACAAAAATAGGTTTGCTCGGCCAGTGAGGTCCACACTCGTAGAATACAGATGTGAATTAACAGTTTCAACTATTGTATTTCTTCCAGTGAGTGAGAGTCCTATTGGCCCAGTTCCCACCATTAGATATCCTATTTCTATCTAAAAACCACCAACGCAATAGTACCTTCTCTGGAGTTGAGAGTGTCCATAGGCTTTAATGACCACCTACTCTCTAGTGGCACGTATGTGGCCCCTCAAAAATGTTATAAAAAATCTTAGTTATTCTATTTTTTTTTAGAGTTCCAGACCAAAATGGCAAAAATGGAACCCTTACAGTTTTCCTGATTACGTGAATAATTTTAGAAATCTCCGAAAGCTGTAGAAATTGTATCCCTCCCTCAATTTTCTATTTTCAAAAATATTAAAAAAATAATGAAAATACTTTCATATATATATCAATAGTAAATACTTTCAACGAAAATTGTTTTGAACATGGTGGAATATATTTTTGAGTTATTACCGAAAATCTACACTTCTCAACAAAAAGATGTAAGTGTCCTGAAGATACATTCTCTTGCTGATGCACTTTAGTTTACACTAGTTTTATAGTAATAGTCAACAACTCACTGCGGGAAACACGCAAAAAGTGTTACAAGGTCCTTTTTTCATCTATAGTGCATTTCTTTGTAACAATGGCTTCGGAACCCTATAATGAGCATGGTCCAACATGCTCTTGGCCAATTTTTTTGTCTTACCTTTCATCTTCGCCATTAAATAAACATGAAAAATTACTTTTAAGGCGTTATTAAAAAATAATGATATTTACATGCTTATTAATTTTAAATTTATGGAGAACTAAAAAATATGTTTTTAGTAGATTTAAAATGATTTGTGCATAATCATAAATGTATCTGATGTCAGCTATTATTTGTCATTAAAATACATAATTTTACTCATAAAATGTTACTTACATACATATAGGTATGATATAAAATTTTCGCAATGCAATAATTAATATATATATAAACAAAATTTTAAAATATATGGGCGCCTCGGCAGAATCGGCCGAATGGTTTCAATACCTGTACGGATTTTATGACAATCATGGATTTACTAACAATATTATTGATTTAAATCATTAGCTTCTGAATATAACACCAAACACGAAATTGACAATTCAACTTGTGGTCAACTGTTATGACGTTGGAATACGTCACTTCTTGTCCGAGCGACGCTGCGGGTCGGACACGGTCGTGTGGGGCGAACTGCTGTATTGACTTCATCGTGTTTCTTATTTTAAATCCGGTTTAATATCAGAAATCCTTCATCGTTTTATTGTGATAATTATTGAAATGGAAAAATATATATTTAGCAAAGAAGGATTAATTGTTTCATGAATCTGTCCATGAGTCTTTGGACCAGGTAATGAAATAAGTAACCCACCCATATCTCTTAAATATGTGTTTAAATTAAGAGTGTTCATAATTCAGATTCTTTAGAAATTTATTTATATACATTTATGTATTTATTATGGCTATCTGTTATGTCTAACAACCCTTGGTATTCACATAATTGTTTTATTTCAACGGGTCATTGTTAAATGACTAGCCGAATTAAACAATAAATGCATGCATAAGCATCTTCATTTAAATGCAGCAATGAGGCCTGTCAGGTCTTAGGTATATGTTAATTCAGTATGTTACTGTACACTGTTATCATAGAGCTTGAAACCCCCAATTATAGTATAGTCAATTTGCTTTTATACCTTTACTCGGAGACTCCAGCACTTATAACGCGTGTACATTGGAATAAGAGTAGTATGTCATTTGTATATAAACTTATAATACTTTATAGTCTAAACATTCCATACACTTGTGTATTTTCAGACTAAAATTAATGTAATCATAATATAAATTTTGTATAACACCTGCGCGCGCAACTTCTTCACAAGCGAAAAATAGACACTAATCAGTTCCCCAATCGCGCCAGAAAAAGTATAACTTAAACAATAATAATATTTTTTACCATTAAGATTCTTTTTTGCTGATTATGTTTGGATACATTCTTAGGGAGCGTCTGAAGAACGACCAGGGTTACTAGAAACTGCAACGCGGGCCCGTGCTCATTACCAAAAGCGTGCATATGCCTGCATGAAGGTGCTCGTAAACGTGATGTCGGGAGCACCATTAGCCGTACGCGCTGTGTACGCCCAGCCTGATGCGCGTCGCCATTGGCGTCAATTGCTTACTTGGCTACAGGACGAACTCGATCGCGTTAGTACATTCATTTTGCCTTATTATCATGAATTTCAAATTATATCCTTCGAGCTGGGTGTAAGTATTCTCAAAATAGATTTTGAAAAAATTATGAATAGTATATGAAATTATAATTTACTTTAGCATGGCACATAATCTTATTTTTTTAATTAAATTGTGTTCCAAAGAAATTAGAAAAATATAACATTTTTTTACTAATTCCCAATTTGTATATAATTGAGAATTAGTAAAAAATGTTGTATGTTTCCTTGAAAGTACTGTAAGTGTGTTAAAGGTTAAAAATATAAAATGAAATCTTTATAAATGAACATTGTCATATATTGTGTAAGCCATTATTGTTTGATAGGACCACTTTTAACGATTCTAGAAATATTTTTATTACAGTTTTTAAAAGTGAAACTAAAGTTTTATAATGTTATAATTTGCAAAGACATTTTTATGTTGTTTAAATGAATATCCTAGGAATTACTAACACAGATTTATTCAGTTATTTTAATTAAAAAATGGAAGTTATTAATGTATTGGTGCGAGCCTGGCTCTTTTTTTTTTTGTATTAGTTAGTAGCATCCACATTAAATTAATTTAATTGTATTTAACTTTACAGCTTTATTTTAGAAATAGTGAAAATGACCACTAATTGAAAAGACGTCCATCCTCTTTTATTCCACTTTATAGTCTAAGATACAACTGCATGATTTCTATGTCCATCCATTTTTTAAACAAAATGCAATATTCATATATAATTATTAATAGAAAAATATGTTTGTATCGGGTCACCAATCCCGATTTCACAATCCCGTGTTCACAAATACTTTCAATTAATATTTTATGGATTATTTCTACTTTAAATAATACATTTCACTTATTTTCAAGATAAATTATAATAATTTCAAAAAGAAATAAGTAAAGATTTAAAAAAATGTGTTGCCATTTCTCATTTGATGCAACTTTTTGACTTTTTGAACTAGTTGCAAAAAGGTTTCGGGGCAAATCATAAATGGAAAACCAAGAAATCTTGCAACCAGATTTTTATACTATTAGGGAACTAGTTCTGATTAAAAGATGAGACTTTATTTTTAACACAAAGAAGTGCACCTAAATAATTTTGTCCTTTGCAACAGATTTTTACATTAAACTTATCTTCTTCATTATTAATTTAAAGATGTGTGTTTTCAGAAGTATGGGCCAGGCGGTTACTCATACAACACTTGGTCACCTCCTGGCACATCAAACGACATTTCTAGTGGGTATTTCCTCGAAAGAAGTAACTCTGCACGAAAAGTTTTGGAAAAGTATGTCCATATTATAATTATTATAATAAATGTTCACGATATTTTATCTAAATTACAAACTATATTGACTTCGTTTTTTCATATTAAAGGGCGTACCAGTTATGTCCTGACGAGGAAGACGAAGAAGAGGATAGCCGCGAGGTACCTGACGCCGATGGCGATGACAGTGGCGATGATGACGATGCAGCAGAAGACGAATGTGGTGGGACCGTAGATGGCGGAGGTGGAGGCGGCAGCGGTGGCGGTGGTGGCAGCGGTGGTGTCGGCGGCAGTGGCAGCGGTGGCGGCGGCAGCGGTGGTGGCGGCGGTGTTAGCGGCAGCGGCAATAGCGGAGTGGGTGGTGGTAGCGGTCCCACTGACGGTGGCGGCTTAGGGACGGCTGATGATACGCTCAGCACCAGTGGTAGTAGCAGAAGCGGCAGTGGGAGCGGGTCCGGCACCGCTCCAGCCGAACCTACCGAATCTACTGAATCTATTGAGAATAGTAATCTTGAAGATTCCTCACGTCGACCGAATACCGCTACACACATTCTTAATTTTGATCCTATATGGGTATCCAGAGAAAGGTTAGAATGAAAATATATTTTTATGCCTTTACTTCTTTATTTTAGTAGTAATTTTACGACATACTATAATTTCTATTTGTTACTCTAACTTACCATACATTACAACCTTGCAGTAAAGATGATTAGAGTAAACCAGCAGTTCATAATTTTTTACAAATTATATAAATAATACTTATTTATATATTTTGTCACTAATTGATAACAAAATTTTAATTATAATGTGATTAATTCAATGTGTACAAAAAATTATATGTTGTTCCGTTGGTCATATATAAAATCCATGTGATTAATAATAATAATATAAACTCACGCCTTTTTCCCAGAAAGGTAGGCAGACTATAGATTTATATATGGTATAATCTTTACATATCTCTCTTGCCTCACTGACATCCATCAATCTTCATGCATGCTCTTCAGTTTCCGGCGCTTAAAATTTGGCCCTTTTTTAATATGCCACTAATATGGTCTGCATAGGATTTTCTAGGGCTACCCTTGCCGATCTTTTCATCACACACATTCGCTCTATAGATTTGTTTTGTCAGTCTATTTTCATTCATCCTTTCCAGATGGCCAAACCATCGCAAAACTTCTTTCTATTCTAGCCACTACATCTTCCTTCAAACTACACTGCTCACTAACATTACTGTCTCTACATCTATCTGTCCAAGATACAATGGAATCTCAATAATTTGAATGTCAAGGGAAATGAAAAAATTGAGTTAACGAGTTTTCAACTTAACAAGAACTTCGAGATTCATATGACTGTGACGATAAGGATCAACCATGACATGCACAGCTGTGTTACTTAGAAAGTTTCATGAATGTATTCATTGCACGTGTACAAGACAAACACAATAGGTTAGAAGCCCCGCACCCGAACATTCATTTTGGAATTCATTGCTATTATTTTGGGGAATTCCAAGTAGGACATCATTATATTTTACCAGCTATGACTTACGGAGTCTCCTTTTTGAAATTCGAGTTATAAAGTATAAATATGTATTATTGATAATACATCAATCATAGGGAAATAACATTTTGTTCGAGTTACAAATTCTAAATAATTCGAGATACCGCCTATTTAAGGGTTCATTGGAAGGGAACGGCAATTTTTTTCGACTTATTGAGGATTTCGACTTAACGAGGTTCAAGTTATTGAGATTCCACTGTACCACACATACTACGCAGCGATCGCATCTCCACTGCATTGATCCTACTTTCATTTTTCTTCTGTGATACTCAATTTTCATTAACATGCATAAGTGTAGGGATCAGGACCCCATTACGGATTGCCAATCGCGCTTGTCGTGAGACGTTTTTACTATTCGTAACAGCGAGCAAGGCCTCATTCACTTTATTTCCTGCATTCACTCTCCTTTCGATATCTCTATCATGTCTATCATTTGTAAACAGACTACCAAAGTATACAAACTCTTTTACTTTTTCGACTTTTTCACTTTCTATAAGTATATCGCTTTCAGTCGTATTTTCGCCACTTTCTAACACTTTCATACCCCTTTTTGTAATAGCATCCTTCATTTTGTTTACCATTTGCAGCCCGCACGCCGACAGCGCAAGGATTACTTGGCCGTCGGCGTACAGGAGGCATTTGACAGACAACTCATCCGTCCTTAGTCCACACTCATGCTCTTTCAAATCATACATGCAGCTATCCGTGAATAGGTTAAATAGCCACGTTGAAGCTACACATCCCTGTCTGACACTCCTATGGATGTCATACCAGTCAGTGTATGCCCTATTTATTCTGATGCAAGCACTGGAGCCTCTGTAATAAGTCAAATAATATTGAAGATGTAAACAATTTAAAAAAAGTAGTGTGGCACATTCATATTGGATGAACTATTTTTTATGTCCATGAATTTGTGTAGATAGTGAATTTTTATTAAAGCTGCACATTAATCGTCAAAAGCTTATTATAATGAATATTTTTTCTTAGTCCGAGATGTATCTGTTCTTACAACAAAATACTGTGATTATTTGTTTCAGACGTTTAGCGTTCGTCGACTAGTGACCGTCGGGCTGGTCGTCGTCGAGTATATTTCACATATGAACAACGTTTAATTTATTTTGTTATATAATGTATAATAAATATTAATAAGTGAAAACAAAACCAACGCGCCTTTACAGTCATGTACAATAATGTAAAAAGCTTTGTGGTGCAGAGCCGCGCGGCGGCGCGTTCCTCGCGACCTTATCTATTCGTTTTATTGCGTATTTATGTAGATAACATTGTTGAGAGTCCTTTAAGTATTTAAACACTTGTATCTATCTTTTACGAGTTAAAATTTGTGATTTCTAACGGCCCGCAGAGGGCGTCGTTGGATCGATGCTTAGCTGTAGTTTTGTTCTGTGATCTTAACAATATTGTGTAAATTTGTTTACGAAAGCATTTATATTAAGTATTCTAATGGAAGTTTAGTTTACCCTGTCTTCATTTTCTTTCATTTTTTATGCTACTGTTAACAAATGAAAAGTGAAGTTTCAATGAATCTATAAAGAGCGCCCATTGTTTGATAAGTGATATTGTTATTATTATTGTTTAAGTTCATATCGCATAGTCAGAAAAGTTTTATTGTATTACTAATGTTTCGCTTACTATTAACATATTTATTCTTCAAAATTAGCATTATTTATATTTGTATTTATCTTTACATTATAATTAGCTTTTTGACAGGTGTTGTGGGGTTCGTAATTATTATCTATTGCGCTGTCGATTTGTTCGAATTGAATGGCTATAAACCCAAAATTTCATTATCACATAACAACTATATATAATATAACTCCCTCAGAAATTAATAATATTTTGTTATGTAACAATTGGATGAGCGCAATTTTTCTTTGTAGTACATTACACAGTTACAGAAATTCATGTGTCCATTGAAAAATTGTAGTATTATATGTCGATATGGTTGAAATGACAGAACTATGAGAGATCGTGTTGCGCGATATACTGCGCAACTGGCCAGATCGCAGCGTGGCAATGCCCAAAACATTACGGCGTGTCGCGAGCGCTTCGTTTGCTAACTCCAACTCTAATATCGACACAACACGCACTATATTTATCAAATCACAGAATCATGGTAAGACATTTCAATTCCCAACGTGTTATTATATAATTATGATTGCAGTTTTTAATATTTCAATTAATTTATAGATGCCATGTGTCTTTTAGTCAAATTATAATTTATGTAAATTTGGAAGTGTGTCCAAGATAAAACATAAGCCAATATAATTTTGTACACATTAAAACTACATTAAATAGTATGTTAATTATATTTTTATTAATAATTTTCCTTGAGATAGATATAAGAATATTGGCTAGTCTATCAAAAAGAAACCTAACAGTGTCAAAGTTTTGCCTTAAATTTAATTTATGTTTTGAGCTGATAATAGTGTAATTAAGGTCTTTTATATAGGTTAAGTTGTTAAACAGGGATGTTCAGGGCATATGGTGCGATTAAAAATGCATCGATATAAGCCGTAAGAAAATAACCTCATTAGTTTTTTCCTGACCACCTTTATTCATATATTCGACTTCTATGAAAATAAATTGAAATAGTGCCTTATTTATTTTTGCACGATGGACTGTGGGCCCCGCGATATGTACATCATTATGTCCTGAACTCCTCCATTAATTGGCCGTGTTTTACTTAGCTACCGAATACCAAACAACCTTGACTGGTGGATAAAATTAACATAAGGCTTTTTGGAACCTAGTTGTTTATCTCAAGATTGAAATATTTTATATGTCAGAAAAAAAATGGTACTTTTCAAAAGTGGAACTTTTGTACTCTCAAAGGTGGCATTGTCAAAGTCGAGACTTGCTTACTTGGATTACAGAGTGGATTTAATCTGCCATGTAAAATCTATATATGATTTTTATGAAATGAGGATACTATGGTATTCTTCTTGTCCATTTCTTGAACCGATCCGATGGGCGCATAAATTTCGTTTCGACCCAACGTGTCACTTCCACCTCAGGATCATTACTCGTTTGACAACTTCTGTTGAGAGTGTCAAAAACCTCATTCCTGAAAATGATGCGAGTTGAAGGTTGCAGGCCTTTAATACTCAAAACGGTTCACTTAACCAAAGACGAAGTTCGCGAGGGGCGGAGGACGTGTAACACGACGCGGCTGATCGCGTGCCCCCCCTCCTCGTTACTTATTAGCTATTAATATTTTTATTTTTTTGTAAATGCAAACCATTGTAATATTGGAAATGAAGATGTGATGAAAGTAGCATTAGATAGACATGAAAAATGGGCAGAAACGGACTGCCCAAGTAATTTAGGTATCGTTCATAAAAAATCAAATTACTGCTGTTCGAGCCGAATAGCAAAATTATATTGTTCAGGAAGCGATCCCTATATGAGAACTAATATTTTTTGCATAAACTCACAAATGTAGTTTTATGATTATAAAATGGTTTGCATGCTTTCTAAAATTATTTTGTCTCTATGTGATTATTAATGTAACGTTTTAATAGTAAACAGTACAACATTAACTAAGTTATGAAATGGCCTCGATTATACGTCAATTCAGTAGTGTTTGTTACGTAACTACAAAATGTTATTGCATTGGGTGTTTTGAATTTAAATCTGTCGCTTGGTGTTTTCTTTTTCGTAACAGTATTTTGCAATATGATTAATGTTTACAAAAGTGTAACGAAACCCAATCACCATGAGCTCGCTGTTTTGTAATAAAACCCAATGTCAGTAAGCTCGCTGTTAGTGTTCCTCAATAAAGCAAATGTCAAGTGACTGCTAGAATAATTTTTGTGTTAATGTTTCTACAGGAACAGTGTATTAAGACTGTCATCAAACATAACGCAAAGTGCTGACAATTTTACATATGATGGATATTATCACATTGGAATTCAAAATTAAATTCATGAAATTTTTAAAAGGTGTTTTATTCCAATTAAATTAACTTAAAGTTAGATTTTTTAATTGTGAGCTATTTGTATAATTTGAATTCATTGTTTTTGAAATTTTCGTGTTTAGTTTTATTTTCTAAAAATATTGCAAATTAGCTATAAATAAAAGTGAGAATTAATTTTTTGAAGTATATTCCATTGGATTGCATACTTACCGTGGAGGTAAACGAGAAAGTTCTTAATGGAACTGGCGTATTTGTCTACTTAACTGTTTGTTACCGATTCTAATTTATATAAATTTGTCTCAGTAATCAAAAATTGGCACAAAATGGATAAGTAACAATGTGCAATACATGACACTAAGGACTAATATAATTTTAAATCATCATATTAAGTATCGTTAAGGAAGGATTTTACAATTCAACAATGCATATAAAATGACTCAATTAGATTTCAAAATAAATTAATTACCTTATGTATATACAAGGTATGAATTAAGTTAATTCTTATTTAATAAAGATTAGGATATCTGTTGAAGATATCTATTTTTTCTGTCCACGCGCATCTGAAATTATTAAAATAAATTTTAATACGGTTTCACAAGCTTTGCTTGAACAATATAGCCTCTATTCTTTTTAAACCAGATGTCCTGGAAAAAGTTATTTAAACATCTTACTTTTAAAGTCAAAAGGCAAATAATGATTGCTGGCTTCGAAGAACACAATATGTGAATATGAATAAGAGTAAACAACAACATTCAAAATAATAAATACGAAAACTTACATTGAACCCGAACGCGCTCGACTTGAAAAATATACAATGGGTTGAAGAGTTAACGGATTGATAAATAAAGGAGGGGGTTGAGTTGCGATTAAAACTGATATTTACTAAAAACTATGAACTATGACATCGATATCTGTTACCTTCCCTTTGATACTAGTTTCAGAGTTTTTGGTAGAAAATTAAAATTGTAACGGAAAAATAAAATTGCAACCCCGTTACGGCTTCGGCGTACCCTCCCGAAAATTTTATAATCGACATTTCGGGTAAAAGAACAGACTGCTAATGTTCGTTGTAACAAATGACAGGCTAATATCCGAAATTGACGGCTTGATTTCCGACGTACGCAGCAATCTGTTTAGTTTGACGATTTAAAAACACATTGGTCGATTCGGCCATGGGCAAGAATCTGATGCTTACGTCGTTCTTAACTAGTGAACCGCCACAGCTAAGAAATAAAAATAGCTGCGAAATCGCAAAACAGTGCAACCCCTGTTTTTTTCATCATTACCTCCGCATCCCAAGAGCCAACCTTTCACGATGACGCCGTGCAGCTTGTGTAAAGAAAGACGTGTGTTATGAAAAACAATTCATCAAATAATCGATTAGCCAGAGACTGTAATTCTTCCACGCATAGCTGTCCAAAGTATGTAGGTTTAGTAATATCTTGAATTTCGTAAATCGCAAAGGAGACAGATTGTCGCGCCGCCGTCAATCAATAGACGAAAACCAGAGAAGCGAACGTCTCGGTCGACACACCATAGCGTAGAAGGTGCGAGGTCTCTTATATTCAAAAGATTTCGCGTTATACGGCTGTAGTCATTTTCAATTCTATATTAACTTGCTATATACACGGCTCTCGGATGTCCCTGGACGAGGCGGTTGTTGGATTCGGTGATTTAAAATGAACATTGGCCGCGTGACATGCGTGTGTGCGATTGCTATATTTAAACGACAATATAAAATTGTAAGGAACTACGTTCCAACGATACCAGTAAGTAAACAAGTTGATAAAATCATAATAAACATTATTGGGTATTATGTAAGCATGTATAATATAGATAAATTTCCTTACAGTTCCTGTTTCTATTCTTTGTCTTCTATGCATTTGCGTTACGTTCTCACTATTGTAATAATATTTTAATGATGTATAGGTACGCATATAATAATTCTATCATAAGTAAACTCATTAAGATTTTTAATGAATTTGCGACATACTTTTGCCTATCGATTCTAAGGTCAGAACTGATTGAACTTTTGATGTGTTAACCGCAACACTGATAAATAATTCACTATCTTACGGTGCTATACGTAGAATACAAACTTCAGTGAGTGACCTGTCGTGAGATTGCCTGCAATACAGTTTCGTGCACCATGGAGAGATACGTGAGCGTCAAGGAAATCGAAGAAGCTGCGCTATCCATGCTACCTAAATCTGCGAAAGATTACTATAGGAGTGGTGCAACAGAAGAACATAGTTTAGCTGAAAATAAAAATGCTTTTCAAAGGTATTGACAATTCTTATATTTTAATTAGTAGCTTGTAACCACTACGCTTTAGGAAATCAAGCTTTTACGCTTTGGTGTGCCTTTGGTTATTATATTACTTAAATATTTTTCGATTCTAGAATTAGATTGCTTGAAGTTTCGTTTTTAGTAAATTTCTATAGAGATCTGACTATGATTTAGCGCAGCTTGTCATCATGATAGCGTGTATTGTTCTTAAGGGATCTTAATGAAACTTGGCACGCTTATTCTTCGAGCAATCACCTTGGACCAGTTCAAAGATGAACAAAATCGGTTTGTTAGTTTAGAAACACTATAAAATTCGATTTCGGTGACTTCATTAAATACTTTTTAAATGATAGGATTTAGTTTAGTTTTGGGATTTTATTTTCATTTATTCATAAAGTTCTGTATATTGTAAGTAACAGGCAGGAATCTACTTCCATTTATGATTCCGAGTGGCATTTTTTTGTACTAACGAAATTATGACACTCGTTTTGAGCAGTTTTACCTCTCTAGACACTGATAAGGTTATTGAGGTACCAATATCGTTCTGTGTTTGATTTTATATTTTTGTGATATTTACCGGTACATAGTTTGATGAAACAGAAAATAAGATACTGATTCGTTTAGTATTTATCAATAATTTAAATTACTACCGTGCATACTTTATTACAACTCTGACAAAAAGGAAAATAATCAAATTAAATTATTGTACGAAATTCAAACAATATGCGGTCGACACCAAGTATGTAGTAAAAACCTTTAGATTAATGACTACTTTTAAAATTACAATTTAACAAAAGGACATAGAGCCTGCTAAATTTATAACAATATAATAATTAAATTTAAAACAGTTATTATTATATAAATGCTTAAGCACTCTCCACAAATAATTAGTACAAATTAAACGATTTGCTTAAGTACACATTAAACAATATAGCAAAACAAAATACACTTACTAATTTCGCTGAACTTAATACTTTATAGTAGGTATTCAAGCGGAAATCGACAGTTAACAAATAAGCAGTCAGTTATAGTTCATTTTGTTAAATTTCAAAAGACGGCGATAAATGTGACGTACAGTACAATACCCGGAATTCTGCCGCCGTGAAGTTAAGCGTCGTAAGAAAGCGTCGCGATGGCATGAAATAAGGTCGCGGGTTAGAAGAAGGAAGGGTCGGGGAACGCTGAACTTGCGCTTTGCATCGTTCGCAGGCAATTCACACCGGCAGAGATTCGTGCACTGTACTGTAGGTACTAGTGTAACGAAATAATGGCACATCTATGTTCTGCGTCTTTTTCGGCGTTTCGTTTATCTGTGAACGAATTGTTTGCCACAATATAGGTATAATTCACCGGTTTAATATATTGAAATCCTTTTAATAATATGTAATTATAATACTACATTTTTTAATTCATGTATATCTTGTAAGTTAGATGTGGTGTTTTTAACGTATGTATATTCGTAATGGCGCGTGTCAGTCTTATATAATTGCACCAATCAATGTGACGTATTTTGTTAAGCATGACGCGTTGTTTCGTATTTTTGCTTTTCCATAATAGATGTTACTTTTAGTAATTTTTTTTCGATTCTTAGAAATCGTAAATTAAATGCGGCCCATTACTAGCATATATAAACTGAAACTAATAACTGTAGAGAGGTTTGTACTTTTATTAAATACTAAATGTATTAATTATTAATTTCCGGTTTGTTAAATAAACACCATTTGTTGTAAAGTATCTATATTAATTCCTGTTCTCTGTTTTTATCACAGTAGAACCACAAATGACGTAAAGGAATGTTGTTTTAAACTGATCCACTGGAATCATCAGCTACTTGCCTATGGAACATAGTTCAATACATTTTTGTGCATTTATTCGTGTATTTTGGCAATATCCAAATACATATGACAGCATAACACAAACGCGCACTTAATACACAACCGACCACGACTATTAAATTATTGACCACTCAAAACGCGATCTGTCACTATCGGTGCACTAACGTCAGTTCGCTGATTAGGCGAACTATTTCGACGTCTAAGGATCGTTGGATGTATTTCCTTCCGTTCATTAGGCCGACTATTCTACTTTTCAAATACTTATAAAAGTTTTATGCTTTTAGGCTGCGTATAAGACCGAAATGCATGACGGGCGTTTCGAAGTGGGACTTGAGCACCACGGTGTTGGGCGCTCGCGTGAACCTTCCGGTCGGGATAGCGCCTACGGCCATGCAGCGCATGGCTCACCCCGAGGGAGAGATAGCCAATGCTAAAGGTCATTGTCGAGTGATAAACGAGCATTAAAAACATCTTCCAATACTATTAAAGTTATGTCACCATAAAAAACACATATAAAAATGCTGAGATGTTAAAATGTGTTTATTTCCGTGAATTATTGACTCAATATGTACACATGTAAGAGGATTAAGTTCAATAGTTTAAAAAGTAGTTGCATAACTTTATTAAAATTTTATGTTTTTGATGAAACTAATGTAGAACAAAGAAACTCTCAAATTTCAAAAACTTAATACCATTCATAAACAAACTTACTTAATATGTGCTGAAAGTATTCATGGTGGGTGCAATATTAAAAACCTTTTAGATTCTAATTCGTTATTTAAATAAATTCTCATAAAGCAACTAATTTATTCCACGTAAGTTAGATGAAAAAATCTCAATTGCTTAGGAGGTACGTATACCTACACTTTGAATGCTGTTTTTTTACCTTTACAATAATATCATAATTTTATATGGTATGAAATGCAACTGCATAAAACGCGGACTGAATTATTATAAATGGTAGTCTTAACAGAAAAAGTAGCCGAAATACGAGCATCCATGGGTGCACAGATGTAGGATTTAGTTCGGGGGGAAGGGGCATTGCTTAGGAGTTCGTTCTGTGGGGATTTTTTTTGTTTGGTAATTTATCTTTCAAAACAAAAAAAAAGTGCTTCGGTCGTGCGTCAGGGGGGCATTTGCACCCATTGCCCCCTCTGTATCGGGCCCGCCCACGGCAAGACAAAGGGGAATAACTGTTTGCAACGTCATGAATGCAACGCGATCGATTCTAAACCTGCTACAACACAATTTGCTTATAATAATGTTGGGTTCCTATTCTTATAACATACGGAATTGTAAATGTTTAAGTTCTAATTAAATTAATTCTATCCTAAATATAATATGTAATCACTGTGAACCTATATGACTCTATTACAGTTTCTTTCTTGCAAAATTTTACATGGAGTAATTTTACATGGAGGCATTTCTTGTAACGATACCAAAGTTTCGTGTCACATTAGATATCCTCTCTTTTTAATCAACAATTCGAAACATTCATGCGTACCTCGTCATTTTAGCTTTTTGAGAAAAAAATTAGATTCCACTTTTTGTCAAATGCAAGATTTTCAATCACATATATCAAAATTAATATAAACCTATCATCGTATTAGATGTCTTGATTGTATTCGTACGTCCATAAACACACCACTGTCATGGAAAACAACAGCATAATATGTTTAATAAGATTATATTTTATGGTTAGCGGCGGAAGAAGAAGGCGTTATCTTTACTCTGAGCACCATCGCGACTACGTCTATCGAAGAAGTGGCTGCGGCGGCACCGCGCGCTACCAAGTGGTTCCAACTGTACATTTATAATGACAGGTGACGTGATTATTGCTTCAAATAAGGGTTAAAATACAAATGAAAGTTTATACCTACTTATATCGGTGCACTTACCGTCCACCTAAAAAGTCTGCGTGTGTCAAATAATAAAATGTTTAAGAAACGCGTGTATCTATAATATGTGTTAATTTTAATTTGTGTTATGTATTCTCTTGACTTTCTGCGCTTGTATCTCTAATAGTTCACTATGTATTTATACATTGTTAAATTTCAGAGATGTCACCAAAAATTTAGTTTTGAGAGCTGAAAAAGCCGGATTTAAGGCGATAGTGTTAACAGTCGACACGCCTCTGTTCGGATTGCGACGCGCGGATATAAAAAACCAATTTACACTGCCACCGCACTTGAAGTAAGTACGCCGGAACTACTACAAATGCATTTTAATAGCGGCATCAACAAAAAGATTGCAGCAGGGTACTGGCGGGATGGTAAAAACCTGACACAAAATGCGTAGTGTCAAATTGTCACAATACGAACTCAATACGAACGAAAATAACTCCTTTATTTTTCCACTGTCAAGAGGATTGTTTTTCTAAAAACGCCGATACAGATATTTTATTATTTTGAATTCTACGTACTCTAATAATGAATAACTTAAAACTTAATAATGAATTATCTGTATATCTCTAGAGTTCTCTATTCAAAGAGTGCTATGGGACCCTATTACGAAAGCTACGCTGTCTCTCTGTCCGTCTGTCCCGGGGCTATCATTGTTCCAACGTAATAATTATGTGTATTACTATGGATACTACAGAAATTAATGATAAAAATAAAAGTTGAAATGAAGGAGGGCCTTCATTCGAAAAACGAGTTTTATCGGCTTTTTTTTTGTTCAATCTTAATTTTTGTTCTGGTTTTTTAATAATTATTTTAATAAATAAGTACAATATTAAATATTGTACGGAACTCATCGTCCGCGAATCCAACTTTCACTTTGCGGGGTTTTTTTTTAATTCCAACACAAAACGTATTCCAATTGAAATCTATTCAGCCGTTTATGCATATGTAAACAACAAACATACAAAGTTTCACATTTTTAAAATAGTATCATCTATACCTATGCTTCCCTTATTTTTTCAACATTCTAATAATTTTTTTTTGTTGACCACGTATAAGAGCAGTTAGGGATAACCACTTTTATTCATATTTTATTTTATGCTATATACAATACAAAAAATTAAGGAAGTTAAGGAATTCCTACGTTTTGGCTCATAATAGGTACTGCATTTTATGACAGTCCGAAGGACAAACAATGATGCTTGTCACCAAAAACCAAATAAATCAACTCCGCCCACGGATACTAGCAGGGGCGGATCTTGAATTTTTGGGGCCCTGGGCTAATAATACTTAGGGGCCTACTAATCATTCAGCTAACTGTCATTCTGTCAAGAAACTGTTTACTGTAGTGATGTACTGATCGTTAAAAACTAAATTTCTTGCGGCGTTTCTTAAAAAGCTTGTTTTTGATAAGAAAACACTAGGATGTTTTTGTTCAAAACGACACAAGACGATCTAAATCGAGTTTTCGGTAAAATCGTGTTTTTTTTTTGAAAATATCTTTGTTTTAATAATATAGATACATAAACAAAAAAGAAAATGGTATAGAATTGTTCAAATTATCACACAATACAGAGAAATTTGATTCATCAGACAACAGTCAAATAGGAATTTCTAAGAAAACTGAAGTATCTCGCTTAGATATTCCTAAATCGTTCAAACAGTTTGATAATATGCATTCTATCAATTTTTTTTAATTTGATCCAAAATTGAGCTGGATAGAAAAATAATACGAAAACTAGTCATCAAGACTGGAAACCATAATTAACTTGTCAGTTGTAAACGATGTTTCAAAGCGAGGCGTGAAATTAGTGCGAGAGTACAATGATTTGTTCAAAAAGATGAAGAACAGAAGCAAGCAAGCAATTATTATTCAAACCTTAGATAATTATAGAAGTAAAAGTATTAAAAAATATAAAAGAAAGCTTCATGCGAAAAAAAAATTGAAGTTTTATTTTCTTTTCTAGTTTTTACTTATTTGAATTCCAGAATTGCTTAAATTTTAGATAAAATAGTATTTGTCAGAAGAAATATAAAAACAAACATGATTTTACCAAAAAAAATCAACTTAAATCGTCTTAAGGCAAGTCTTGTTTAGAAAAAATCTAAATCCTAGTGTTTTCTTAACAAAAGGAAGCTTCGTAGGCAGCGTCGCAAAAAGTTAATTTTTAACGACCAGTTTGTATGATATGTAAAAAAAAGAACGATAACATATTTTATTTATTTAATATAGCTTCGTATCTGTGTATACAAACAACAACTATACGACATTATTGAAAGAAATTGGCAGGTAATATGTAGGTAGTTGTGTTATATAAACTGTAAAGCAACCTTTCCACATTTTTCCAATTCCCCGGAATAAACGCGCACGCACGATCGTAAATACATCGACCGAAAAGAAAGCGATTGGCAATTCTCTGTTTTGTTCGAAAGAAGCGCACACGGGTTAATTGATCTCAGGGTTACCAATCTTTTAGATTTTTTATTAACTCTAGATTTTTTTTTACTTCACAACGAGTATCGTCTATTGTTTTCAATGGGGCCTGGGGGCCCTTTGTATCCATGGGGCCATGGGCTGCAGCCCAAAAAGCCCTTAAGGAGATCCGCTCCTGGATACTAGCAATTTCAAAAGAGTCACCAGTGCATTGCCGGCATCTTGAATAAAAATAGCATATATCTGATGTAAGGGGAGTGTGCTTGTGAAAGGGGAAGTAGGCTTTGCTGACCTCAAGAAATCTTTAATAAAAAATTTGCAATCAATAATGAAATTGTGAATGAGTTATGGATAATTCTCATAAAACGCCGTAAAGACGTAATTAATCCAGGTAAAAGAGTCAAGCCGTCTAGTGTCGAAATAGATGCCGATATTATACTCTATTTTTTTATAACTTTTCATCAACTATTCTAATTCAAACCAACTCCAGTACCTATATTACCATTAATTTATCTCCAAACGCTCAATGTCACGCAACCATGTAAGAGCAGAATAACAGTTACTTCTATATACTATGACCATGAAAAGGATAGGGCTTCACGCAAGTGCTTCGACTAATAAATTTTTATTTTATATTGTAATCCCAGTTCATGATTTGCGCCAGTTATTCACTTATTATGATTTCAGATTCGCCAATTTCGACGGCCATCTAGCGGACAGAATCAACAGCGCCGAGTCAGGAAGCGGGTTAAATGAATATGTCAACTCTCTGTTTGATAAATCTCTCACTTGGGACGATATTATATGGTTGAAAAGGTAATAGTTAAAATAAACTAAAATAATATACTTATATGGACATATAATTTTGTAAAATAATTATATCGGGTGTCTTATGCACATAAATGTGACAGTCAATAAATAAAGGCTGCCTCGACATAGCTAAATATGGATCAAAAGAACGAAGTATGACAAATGAAATCGGTCAGTTATTTGAAAACCGAGAGGGCATGATTTATTTTATGGGTTTTAAATATTACTATTATCAAGCAACACGCAAGCCATATGAGAAGCTGATGTTGGGTTCCATAAATGATATCTAAGGTACACATATGTACCTGTACATAAATGTTTATGTAACTGTAAAGGACATACATTTATAGTTACATAAACATTTATGTAACTATAAATGTATGTCGTTTTTATCGCCGTAAGAACCAAGTGTTATTTCGATGTTATCATATTACACACTCGTTATATGTATTATGGCGGTAAATGTGTGTTTGTAATGTGATAAATTATACCAACTATGACAAAATATTCTACAAGATAAAGAATTTTTTATAACATATTCGAGGGGCAAAAGAGCAGGCGAGCCATTGTAGAGCACAGATGCCATGGTCATCGACGCCTATGGACACTCGCAACGCCAGTGGAGCCTCTTGCGAGATAATAGAATATCAAATGGAGGGTAGAGGGGGGAATGGGCCATTAGAACTCTCACTCACTGGACGGAATGCTACAGTAGAATCTGCTTCTTCATGTTAGTTATTCTGTGAGAGCGTGGTATTTTTTGTAATATTGTACGTCTAACACAGTACATTGTTGATGATTGTCTCTCGTGTTGCAGTATCACAAAATTACCTATAATTGCAAAAGGCATTCTTCGCGCTGACGATGCCGAGAGGGCCGTGCAAGTGGGATGTTCCGCAATCATAGTGTCCAATCACGGCGCGAGGCAATTAGACGGAGTCCCTGCTACGGTACTACATTTTTTTTTTCGTGATAACGTCTTGTAAATCGATGAACACCGGCTGCACGCACGAAAAAGCATGAGTCATGGTCACGTTTCGCCTGAGCCGAGCGTGCGAGCGAGAGCGCGGAACAAGCGATAGAGACGCACGATCGGCCTAAGCGTTCGGCTTGAGACGCATCTATAGCTCTTCCATTCCATCGGTCGATGGAATGGAAGAGCGATATTTGTATTTCTCATGATGATACAAAATAATTATCATGACTAGATGATACAAAATAATGATAATTCAGTGATAATAATTCAATTCAATTCATAAAAGTATGCAATTTTTCATCAATGTTTTCTTATGACGTTATCACTTAAAATTATCATCCGTAAACCGATTTTACCGACAACCAATTTTTAATAAGCTTCTTACGTTAACGATGCCAACTTTAATGGTACCTTTTATATATATCAACGATGATGTTCCTACAAATACTGACATGCAAAATTTTTATGTACTTTATTCAAATGGAGTATGAACTATATAAGGCAGTTATAAAATAATTTTTCTATAGTCCTACTCTTGTACAAAATCTGGTATACGCATATGACCTCAAGAAAGAATAATTAACGTACAATGTTGTCCGCTTTTTTTTTTCTTAGTCGCAAATGTGATACTTAAAAGTCCAAAACATGATAAATTGTGCGTGCCATTACATATATCGTTACACATTATTTGAAATAATAAAATATTCCCGAAGTAGAACTCCTGTAGAGCAAATAGATTGTATTGCTCGGAATGACAGGTCATCGCATAATTTACATATCCCATTCTAATGGATTATAAACCTGAAACACTGTATTTCGTCGACAGATCGAAGCACTACCCGAAGTGGTCGAAGCGATGAAGAAATACAAGGTCGAGGTGTACCTCGACGGGGGCGTCGGCACGGGCACCGACGTTTTCAAGGCCCTGGCTCTCGGAGCGAGAATGGTGAGTAAAAGAATTATATTTTAGATTTCCTGCTAGAATAAGTTCTGTTATTTCGTATGTGCGCATTATATTGTGTCCTGTCTTTACCTTCTTGAAACTACAATAATCGACCGATCTATAACAGAGGTATCGTAATATTCGTTTGGCTGTTGACATTAGGTGTTCGTAGGACGGCCCGCGCTGTGGGGCCTCACCGTGGGCGGGCAGGCGGGAGTGCAGCGGATGCTAAATATCTTGAAGACAGAAATAGAGTACACTCTCTTGATTGCTGGTAAGAGAATAAAACTAAATAAACAATAATTGAAACATTTACTTTACGTATTATATACGTAACTACATATATATGAGGTGGTCGGCCCTTCTCACCTTCATTAGTTCGGTCCAAACTGAGTAGGTTTGCTTCTATTCAGTGTGCTATCACCTTAGCTATCAAAATGATGGTTTTACTTTTAAACGTTAAGATGTGTTGAAACCAGAAGACGTGTACCTATATATATGTAGGCTGATGTAAAAGGCTTGATGCCGTCAGTCACTTTGCAAAGTGCCTGCCACTTTTAAAACGTTCTATGCAAAAACAACTATGTGCTATGTTTACAATATAGAGAATTGATTCTCGTTGAACGGAAATTGCCAATAATGGTCCCCTAATTCATGTTCTTAAAAGACGCGTAGACTATTATTTATTAATTTAAAATATTTATTCACTAATAAATTGTCTCTGACAAAATACAAATAAATTTACGTTAAATTTATAATCTCTCTGCAAATTAAAGCTTGGAAGGTTGTGATGGAATCGTATATCATATCTTAATTTCTGTCTTATAAAATGTTGCAGGTACCCCTACAGTCGAGCATATAACACGGGATATGGTGGTTCACCAATCAGCGTACAGTAAATTATAAGCGAGATTATTGTATGAGATCCGTTATTAGAAAAGACTGTGGTTAATGCAAAATCTTTTATTTTATATGTCGACATTAATGACTTATAACGGACTCTTGTAGCTGTTCACTTAGTTCTACGTAAACGACAGTGCAATAATACTGAATTAATGAAGCATGCTGTTCGCTCATTTCAAAATCAGCTTCCGGTATAAATTGTAAAGGACTCTCGGCGTCATGGACGTCTCATCTCGCCACATGATCTTTGACATTTTCTGTAAATATATAAAAATGGTTTATTATAGAAGTCCTCATTGTTTACATGTAACTCTGATAAACATTTTTTTTATAATTCACTATACTATTTATTCGTATTTCTGTAAACAGATCTTTTAGTATATTGAAGTAATATTCGACATTCAAATGTTAAGAATGAGCTTAGTGAATCTTAATTTTTTTCAACAAAATATATCCTGTCTAAAAAAATAAAATTTAAAAGCTATTTTAGCATACTAAAAACATTTTTTTTGTAACTATAAGCATTCTGAAAATATATTTTTTTAGTCAGCTTTTTTTCCTGGTATGTTTGCAACCAATAACTTCCACTCTTTTTAAAATCCAACTTAGAGACTGATATGGGTATAATTAAATGAACAATCAGATGAATTGTATCGTTATATTTTCAATTGTTATAAGATTTTAAAGCTATGATAAGTGCATAATTTCAAGATGCATAATTGTCTAAATGTATTATTAAATAGACAAATAGAGGCAATATACATCAAAATGCGCACTTGTCAATTTGAAAATATGATAGTTTTGTTACAAGTATCTATACTGGAGATTGCTTTAAATTTTTACAGGTATCATATAGTTTTAAAAAACATTGCATTACTACAAAGTAATAACAAATCTATAACAAGAATCAATTGACATCTTAATATCAAAATCCTTGAGCTTGAGGGGCTTAACGTAATCATAATAAAAAGCGATACCTTGAAATCACATCCATATAAATTTATGCCGATTTTGAGTTTTCTGAGCGTTTCTTTCAAATAGTCGTCATTCGCCAATTTCCTTTTCAATAAAAGCGTGTCGTTGCACGTCCTGCAAATATTTTCATTGCGTGTGGCGTCTTCGGTGCTGCTGCAAATAGAATTTCGGTCTTCTGCTGCAATATCAGCGAAGGAATGGTCGTTTTCTTTCGTTCGGACACTTCGGCGAGCGACGTCCCTCGGTTTCATAAAATACGTGAAGGACCAATCGCGCGATGTCCTTCGAGCATTCGTCGCCTCTTCAATTTTACACGTGTCAGTTCTTCTCCGCAGCAGGATCATGTCTTTTATGGCGTTCACGACAGTCGCACACGTATCGTTGAGCGCGCCGAATATTCTGGCGCTCACCGACCGTCCCCGGGCCGTTTGCGCGGGGGCACTTCGTCGCTGACGCCTGCGCGGACGCCTCGCTCCCGCTGTCGTACGCAACGCTATGTTGTGTTTGTGCACATAAACGTGCTCATCGAAATTCTTTCTACCGTGAACGTTTTTATTGTCTTTCGAAGGCGGAGACATGTTGCGCGTTCGTGACTTCGGCGTCGACGTCCTCTTGGGATTGAACACGTCATAGTCGCCTGTTCTGTCAGCGCGTGTGAGGTGTGACATTGATTTGTCGACGGTAGTCCGATGAACCTTGTCTGAACGAAACTCGGTGTCTATCATATTATAGTTAGTACTTTGATTCCTCATGTATAAAAGTGGCACTTCTTGTCTACGTTCTCGTACTGATTTGTTATTTATAAATGACGATGCTAACTTACTTTTTGCTTTAAATGTTTCAGGGTTATCCACAGGCAGGCAGCAGTCTGAGTTTTGTTGAAAACCGTCATCGAATGGTAGATTTTTTTTAGGTAGTTTCTGCGCTGTGTCGTTGGAAAAATAGTTCGAAGTAGCAGATTTTATATTTTCTAAATCTTTCGGTCTCTTATGTGATCTTTGCTCATTAGTAATATAATTATTTTCCTTATTCCAAATGAACATTTCTCGCATCACGTTGTTTAAAAGTTTCGATGTAGAGTTTAACTTGCTTTCATCTAAAAATTTTGACTTTGGTGTTATTTCGTGTTCATCTATTATTTTCATTTTGTCTACAAAATTCTCATTTTTTGGCACATCTTCAAGCTCATTCAGTACTGAAAATATATTACATAAAAATATCACCTGTCACAGAAATAACGTTATCATGGGTCTTTGCTGTTTAAATGCGTTCTAAGGGTATTTCACGACAAAAAATAAATTTGGAAATACAGCAATACCCTTGCCGAGTTTAAGAGAAGCGAACGTACGCAGAACGTTTTTCTGTTCACATGAAATATTTCGAATACTAATGTATAACTTCGATATATGCCAGTCAAAGATTTAAGAGTAAATTATTTTTTTTTTGACTACCCACCCCCAAGAGTTCTGCAACAGTTTTCGTACCTCAAGGAATCTTCCATATTAATATATTATTGTATGGAGTATGTACCCCAAATAAATAAAATAGAAATGGCTTATGAGATTGGAATTTAATTCTAAAAACAATATATTAAAAAAATAAGAATAAAATTGAAAAATTGAAATCTCTTAGCTTATTAAGTTTAGATATAACTATTATAGCTATTACACCATTTGTTAAGGGAAAGAGACTTATTTGCCTAATGTGATTACTGTTGTCGTGTAAGTGTAAATTTCTGTCGTCTTGTCGGATGATCATCCAGGGTTTGGGATGAAACTCTAGGGAACCAGACACGTCATGCAGTCTTTTTTGAAGATAATCTTCCTTTAATATTCAAATCTTGCCATCTTCGTTAATGGACCAAAGCGGCCACTATGTGCGTTAATACGGCATGCACTTTCATATTTAAAGTCTTAATATTTCAAATTGCTCAAATGTTGTTTTGATTCTTATAGTATTATTAAATATTTTGATATTATCAAGCTACGAGTAATCTGAAAAAGTCTTTATAATCATTTTATCGTTTATTCACGATATGTTTATTACACTAATTAGAAGCTTCACAAACTATACTAAAATATTTATGATGAAAACAATTGATGTTTTTTTTTTTAATATTCATGAAAATTTACGCTTGCTAGTACCCCTTAGCTGGTGCATAGATTACTGAAAGAGCAGACGTGGCCGTTGGCACGACCAATGAGATCATGTTTGCAGATGAAATGTTCCCTTGGACCGATTGTTCACGGGCCGAGTCACCGGGCAAGTCAGCTATTATTTACGTGTCTAGTGGACGTGTCTATGAAACAAAGTATCTTAAAATCACCTTTGAGATCTCCGTAAATGTAATACAGTATCACCTTACACCACTGACCGATCTGAAATCAAGCAAACGCAATTATTGTCGACGGCGACTCTTGTTCTTTCATTCAGTCTTTGAATTGAGACGAAAAGTGAAGTTGCTCTCTTCTATTTTTGGAAAGGGCCGTCAATTTAGAAAATTAAGAAAATAAGTGACTTTTTTGTCTAAATGCAATAATTTTCATATATTAGTAGTACATTATATCAAGAAGTGTAATTACTTACTAGTTTTATTTTTATATAATGGCATGACTTCGTGCGAATAGTCAAAAGCAGGATATGAAAGTTTTTGCAACAAAGAATATTTCTTAAAACACAAGCCTTTAACTTTATTATTTTAAATAAATATTTATAACGCATCGGTACAATCCGTTAGTCCATTAGCTATAGTATAACTTCCGAACTTGATCGATCGCGTTTATATACAGTGTATATTATTTATTTTGTCGTATCTATGGCTCTTAGTGACTTTAGAGTGTGATAGATGGCGTTGTAATCAAGTTGATCACTTACAACAATAAAAAAAAATTAAAAAAAACCACCTTCAGTTAAAATAATTATCCGGTCGGTTTCGGATTCAATGCCAGCTAAAGTTATGCCAGAGAAGGTTTTATCTCAGTTTTCATAATTTCACATCCTTTTAACTCAATTACTCACGTTTTGTATTCATATAATGGATTGTAAAAGGTATTTTTGAGTTTAGTTATCGCTTAATAATTTTTATAACTTTTTTTTAATTAGCTTTACATGGCACCACTTTAAAGAAAGAAAAAAAACTAACTGTTTTAACTAATAGATTTTTCACGACAGCTTATATTGTTTTTTTTTTTAATTCTTATTTATTTAAATTATTATAGTGATTGAGTTATTAATTTTTATGATTCATCTAGCTTTTGCACGTGACTTAAAATTGTATAATCGGTTAAGTGAAAAATCAGTTTTGAATCCTAATGTTCAGATGGTACTGGAAGTAATTTGAGGATCTTTATATTGTTAGTTAGTATACCATCGTCTTCGGGCTTACAATTTCGGCAAGTTGTGAAATAAATTTATTGGTCAAAAGACCATCAAATTATTTGAATCGACTCAAATCATCATGAAATGAGAAGTAAGAAGATTTTCTATTACATTTTGCATAAAGTAGATTTTCCTGTTTTACGAAAATGGTAGTAAATAAAATAGAATTAGTAAAGATAGTGCCGTGTGGATTAGTTTTCATGCACCTCAGTAAATTTCCCTCGCGCTTGCGCGAGCGCAATCAGCTGCTCTGGTACGGATGACGTCTGTAATAATTTGGATACTCGAGGCTCTTCTTGCACCAAAGCAGCTAGCAACTGAACGCAAGTAGTCTCGCACAACAACGGCCTGTAATGAAATAAATTACATGAAATGTAAGATGAAGACAAAAGGTAAAATTTAGACAAAGATAAAAAAAATGCTAGTAATACTTATAAATTATGCGAAATATCTATTTTAGTAATACGTTCAATTTATTAAATCAATGTCATAGGTGTAGGAAATTTGGGATTGATAATGTTCACAAATGATTTCTAGCTAAGTCGTTGTATTAAATCAGCCAGTGAACTATTTACATCACCGAAAAACATCTGAGTTTGTCACAGAATTGATAACCGTTGAAGTAAATTAAAGCGCGTAAGTGTAAAAACCATTTTTAAAAAGATGTCGGAAATCACTTGCAGTATAAAAAGGCTGAAACTCAAACCGAGCAGCTCGTAAACACTAATGTACTAATGATCTGCAACACTTTAATTTATCTTTACACAGATCCCATAATTTATGAAACGTAAATATACGTTCTAAGCAAAAACACATTACCTTGTCTTATTCGGTCGAGTCGACAACAATTGTAAAGCGTTAGTAATATAATAACTGACCTAGCGAATATTTCTAAGCCGTTTGAATCCACAAAATGTTCGCAGTTACGTCTATTGTCTTGCAATAGCGCGTGAAGCACGGGCAGCGTCAAGACGTCGCCTTTCTTGCACTTGTTAATGCACTGAAAAAATATCTAGATCAGTCGGATGCTTGAAGTTGCGCACGCGCGTTATAATCAAAGCTCCAATTCACTCACTATGGGTATTAGGTATGAACAATGGGCCTGATTTATGTCGCATCCTCGACAGCACTCCGCTATACACTGGCAGACGGCTTTCCAAGTGTCTGCATGCTATGAAAAAAATAAAACTAAGAATATTTTATATTTTGAAAATATCTTGTACTAGTTTTTGGCCGCGGCCTTACTCGCGTGGACGTCGAATGAATTCTTTCATCTAATATATCGACCGATCACGCTGCCAACCGTGATCCCGAAGTTGTTCCTACTTTCGATTTCAGTCCTGGCTCCGCTTCCGTTTCCGATTCTCGTCTCGATGTAGATTCTGGTTCGATTCCATACCAGAAGAACAAAGATCCTTGCACCGAAAACTCACGTAATGGCACTATTTTTTTATTATGAAACGATTTTTTTACGTTCTCGATCCTGGTTCCGATTCTGTTTGCGATTCCCGATCCCGGATCGATATTGATCTTGAACCTCTTTGAACATTTTTGTTACTTCGTTCTATGATTACACATTAAGTTAGCGTCTTTATAAATTATAGCCTATATGTCGTTCTGATATAATTATATTATTGTAAAGTTCCAGCTGATATGATAATTAATATAAAAATATTAATAAAAATATGTACAAATTTACGTTAGTGGAGAAGATATACAATTAATAGTTATTAAATTACCAAGAAAATTTTGTTTTGAACTAAAGGTTTGACTCTCTGAGAAAATTTCTTTATTGTAGTAAAAGAAATTTAGTTCAAAGCAAGTAAATAAATTACCCAAAAGGATGACATTTTTTTTATTCAAATGGATTATAATTAGCTCAAACAATTGGAAAATTCTGATGAATATGATAAAGAAGTAAAAGTCAAACGAAAAAACGTCTTGTCATTATATTACTACATTATTATTATTACCTATTATCTATTCATGCATTAAAAATTGTATAACAATACATAACGGTAACGCAACATTTCAGTCAGGACAAACTAAAATGAAACTGTTATAATTCTAATATGTTTACGAGTTCAACCCTATCACGAAGTTTATTGTAGTTATTAAATAATAATTAGTGTACTGTACGAGTATTGTTTGCTCTCAATGACACCTTTGTTCTAATTACAATGGATCTATTTGACAACAAGACAGCCTAATATTTACAAGGGCAAAGTGAAATGATAATGTGCAGAAACATACCATCATATTATGAGAAGTGAAATACTGCAAAATAATCTTTAGGCATCCACTGACGCGAATCATATTTCGAGCGTACTGTGATGCACTTTTTCTAACAGATAAATCTTCGTCATCTTCATCACACGCTAATATTATAAGAAAATTTAATGCGGTTGCTGTTTTCAACGGCTGTCCAAAGCTCAAAATGTAATTAATTCTTTCGTAAAGAATGTAAGATTTAACGACAGATTCTCGTAGGACAGGCTATAAAAAAAAAAAGTCAGGATTATATAGTAGAAATGAAACTGAACTTAAAAATGAAAAATGTATTAATATATCCATCGATTTACGTATGTTATCAAACAAGAAGCTAAAACGGAATATAATTTCATCAGTAATTTTGTGTCAGTGGTCAAACTAATGCATTCTATTATGTTTTGAATATCTGATGAAGCAGTGAATTTATTTCTTTTGACTTCAACTTCATCCTAAAAGCAAAAAAAAAATGTGAGTTTTAATGTTATAACAATAAAGCATAAGTACAACAACATCGTCAAAATATCATTTACAAAACCTTCAACGGAAATCGTCGTGTGTTATTGTTTTTTATTGTATTACGATCTAAATAATCCATTTTTGTAGCAAATGTATAATATGATAAAAGTATACTTCAAAAATAATATAAAAAGACGACGTGCATTTTCTTAATTTAAATCAAAATGACGCTGCCGCCAATATTTCCTTTTTTTTTAATAGAGGGACAAAAACAAGCTCTTTTGTTTATGGTTTAATTTATGACTTTAAAGAAAATGTACTACAGTATAGAAGGAACATTTTTACCCACATATGCTTATATTGCCTAAACTTATAAGTGGATGAGGCAGAAACTGATAGATGAATGTTGACAAAAACAGTAACTGTACTTAGTATAAATATCAAAATAAATACCTGTTAACTTTTCGATATCAAATAAAAGAATAATTTGATATTAAGTGATATAGTCTGTGACTGTGGTCATATGTTTCTCATATGAAATATATTTCTGTGCATTCATTACTCGAAAGCTTCTTTTTTATATAAATATTTATATTAATTTGATTTTAAACAATGTCTCCTTATTATAAAGAACTTCTCAGTGATTACATAAACTTCGAACTATACGAGACGTTTTAGAAATGGAGTTTTTAGGCTATTTGATTGAGTATTTGTGTATTTTCAAGAATTATAACATTCCTTCGAATTTGTCTTGTCATGCTTTGTAGTGATGCACTTTATATAAATATTAAAATCGTATCGATGCATGACATCAATGCGATTTTAATTTTTTGTAATTCATATGCAATAATTCTATTGTAAATTTCCCAGTGATATAAATATCTGGTAAAAATGCTTTAGGACTTTGTACTCACAAATTGGAATTGGAAAAAACAACATCGTGTTTGTTCAAGACATTCTTAAGCATGATTATATTAATAATATTGGTCACAAATAGCGCAAGTTAAAATCAAATGCTACTCTCTTGCTAGGTTTTTATCTGAAACAAACTTAAAGGAAACTTCTGTTCAAGGCGTAACAAGTTACATCATTATGACCATTTATATGTATGGAATGCTATTAAATAAATTTTCTTGTAAGAATGTCTATAAATTTAAGCGTAAGTTATGTAGAGAATTTTAAAATTCCGCGAGAAACCTATACATAGATAGCAAAAATATTCTTCCATACTTCATATTAAGGCTATAAGCCTAATCTCAGATTCACATGATTAGACAAAAATTTTTTCACTATTGCGATATAGGTTTTTGAACAAAAATTGTTGAGAATTCAGAGCAAAATAAACTTTGGTTGATGACAAAAAATTCAAGTTGTATAAAAACTATTTAAAAGTTCGGAGTGTGAATTATGATTCTGCTCATAACTATGGTCAACTTTTAATCTGAAACAACATGAAAATGTAAGATAACAGTCCGAATGACTTAGGTTTTTTTTTTTTTTAACTTTTACGCTTAGCAGCGAGGAACAAAAACTGAACTATGTTAAAAATTTATTTTGCCATATATTTATATAAAATATTTACATAGATTAGATAAGCAGTATCCCATCCATAATATACATAAAGCGGCAAAAATCAACAACACTAGTGAATTATTTGACACGTGTTGACTATGACAGCATCCAAACGAACATCATTAAGCTCTATAGAATACATTGATATATAGATATTATTACTACTTATTTGCTTTAGTACTTATCTGTGTTTAGTACTTGTTCTTAGAATTTTTAATTGTATTTTATTTAATTAAAATTTTAGTAAATCGTATCCGTAATAAAAATATATTGAAAAATTAGTATTATTTACGATTAAACGTCCATTTTTCACAAAATTGAATTAATTTAACAATAATAATCAACATTACAACTATTTTATACATTAAATTTGTAGCCCAAGTTTTTAAAATATAACCTTGCTTTCAATTTGATTAATTGCTTTATACATTGTTAGTTTTCGTATTTATTGTTATTCTTTTCTGAAAGTGAATTCAATTTGTGAAATAAAATGTTTATTAATTTACAAACTGTATAAATAAAAGAATGTCAATTTTTTTCTTTATATTATTTTTCAAATTAGTGTTATTCTCTAGACTAATGCAAATCAAAACCATTTCAGCTACTAAAGGAAATATTATTTTAGCATTAGATGGATACTGAAATAATAACCAGCACCGGCTTCTAAAATTGTAACCGGCGCCTTCGATAAGGGGTAAAGCAGCAGATGCAGGACTATTTTATTTACTCTGGGTTGGAAAAATAATGTTTTGAATAGAAAAACCCTTTTTTAAACTAAGCAAAAATCCATAAAAAACAATATCATAGTTTTTAAAATATATAGTACAAAAACAAAGATAAAAGTTTAACCTTCAAAATGTTATCATTAATTTTATATAATTTGCAAATAGGTATTTAATTTAAAATTATAAGGTTTTAACCTTGTGGATAACTTTCATAATAAAATTTGGCTTTGATTAAACATTCTAAAAAAATATATAGTTTGGGTTGAAAATACTATGATTTAGCGGTTATTGCTATATATATTCATACTTCTCTGTGGGTTATTGACGACCACTGTCATCAATGATCGAATCCTTGTTCTGGTTTTACGAAAATCTGCCTCAATTTATTATACAGTTTCAATCGAAATTTTTGAAGAAAAGACATGTGACAATTTACAAGGTATTAAACAAAATATTAAAAATATTGATTTCAAAAAGGAATGTCATTAAAATGGAAAAAAAAATAAAAGTTTTATAACTTTGTTATAGACATTAAAAAACGGTTTTTAAGATAAAAGAAGTTTAGAACTTCCTAACTACGAATCAAAAACTATAAATCGCAAATAAAAAATACATCATTTTTAAGTTAGTTAATTATAATTTTTTGTAGTTGTAGCTGTCACTTCCTAGCCTCTAGCCGCTCTAAGCGTTAATTTTAATGGTGACAAAAATAATCAAGACACCCATTTGATAGGTTAATCTTGTGCTCCACAACTTTTATTTAAGATCTTTATTTCTAGCTCTTATTCATTTTCCAATAATCAAAACATCCTTCTTTTTATATTTCATCCAATCTGGGGGTTAAAAAAGAAACTTCACAAATAATTTTTAATTACTTTAGAGTAACTTGTATCAAAAATTCCGGAACTTATCTCCAAATTCGCATTTATATGTCTATATTCCAGGAACAATATTGTTTCGAAATATTTTAGAACAGTTGTGGTGTGTTCTATTTACATATGATTGTTCTGTGGTTGTGTGTTCTTGATAGTAGTATACACAAACTATACTATACATATGTCAGTATAATTTTAATCTTACTCTGGGGCGGGAACTTTCAAGGCGGGAAATTCAATAAAATTTTCTTTAACTTTCAATTTAATTCTACTTCGTATATTTCGAGGTAAATTTGTGAGGGGCTTAGTACGAGCACTAAAAGTGGAGGCAACATGAAGAAACAAAGTAAAAAGGAACCGCCTGATAATAACAGGTCTAAATGTGAGAAAGACAAAAACACGTGCCATATTTTAAAAAGAATCTCATAAGAAGTTATCCTGATAGCTCCCCAGGAACAAATTTTCCAGTTTACATACAAAGCACAGATGAATACACAAAGTTCGGTAACAAAGGTCCTATTTATCTTAACAAGGTTTTTAGTAACTATAAAAAAGGACTCAAAGAAATAAGGTCAGTCGATGCAATGAAATATGCTGTAATATTTGACAATCCCAAAAATGCTAATTCTCTGCTTATAAACACAAACTTCTTGTCTTCACATTAAAGCGAAGCTTTTATTCCGGCATTCACTTCAGAATGCGCAGGTGTTGTCAAGCGCATCCCCACAGATTTGACATGCCGACATTTATTTAAGAAATTGATTGAAGTTCGCAGGAAATATTGTTTGTAAAGCGCTTTACGAAGAAGACTCCTGAAGGCATTGTACTGCTACAAACAGTATTGTGTGTATCATACCTGTGGAGGAATACGTAAGGCCAAAATTACAATGTTAAGAATGTATGGGATTCGGACACACAACAAAATATTACAAACAAGCAGTTGCTTACTCAATCTGCTCGGAAACCCATTAATTTAGAGAGTGTACAAACGTAAATAAACCTTTAAGTGTGAATTGCAAAGGTGAACATATTGTTGTAGAAAAAATATGACCTATCAAACAACAAAAAATAAATGAAATAATAGCTAAAATTATGAATAAATAAACTCTGGGCTCATATTTCCCAGCACTAAATAAGACATTTGCTAAAGCAGTGGTTTCCCTTCTACAAAACCAGACCAAAAAAGTTATTAAATATAGCAAAAATTCATTAACGGGCGTTATTAATAATGACATGACATTAAAAGCTATTGTAGACACCTTGCTATGTCTTTGTAGCAAAGATAATAAGTTACCAGTAAATACATTTACAATATAGAAGAGATGTTTACATTTACAATAAAGAAAATTCATTATCACAATAAACAAATTGAAATTTGGTCACGGGAACTTTGCAGCTTATCTTAGAAGGATAAAAATCATCAACTCTGCTGGTAAAGCCACCCTAAATTATTTAATTCTGCATTGTTTCACCTTCAGTATGTAAAGGCTGTTGTTAATAGATGGCTTACTGAAGATATACAAAGATGAGGAAAATTTCTCCGCCTCTTTTCATCTATTCTTCAAAACTCTGAAAGTTATGGATTGATCAATTATTATATTAATTCAACCATTAAAGAGTTATAAATAATAGTTAGGTACATTAATGAAGTATTATAAGAAAATTAACGATTGAAAATAAACCTCCGAATATTATAAGATTAAGGAATAATCTTTTGGCTGTATGATAATACCACCGAATTCCGTAAAGCACTTAGACAAAAAAAAAAGTCAAGTTGTGTTTTGGGGTTATTATTACCATAAGTGTATTATCTATGGGTTATTAAGTGCATAGTTGTAAATATCGTCAATATACGATTTTTATGACAGTAAAATGGATGTGGGAGAGTTACTTTCTTTTAAGGTACGTAACTGAATCAGACGTGCATTAGATTTATTTTTCAAAATGTCGTTTATTTATATTGCATGAAAATTGATGGGCGAAAGATGTATTTGATGGAGGGATTGGCAAGATGGCTTTAGAAAATTTTACGTAGATCAATTACTAAGTGTTAATAAAAACTATCCGATCAAGTTTTTAAGCACTCTAAGTCGACGAGGTTGCAAATGATCGTTTTGAGTTAAAGTCTGTCGCCACTGCCTTCCCCTCTGCAAAATCGTGAGCTGAAGTTATTTGTGAATGAGTGTGAAATTAAATCTTTTGTTTATACAGCCAGTGCCAACACCAAAAAGACCAAACGAAGACGATAGTGCGGATTCAGATGAAGAAAATATAAAAGCAGCAAAAAAACGTCGGTTTTCCAAGTATAAATCAGACAATGTGAAATCGAATAGTAAAACCATACCTAGAGAGCCAACAATAACTGATAAAGAAAGAGAAGATATTCTTAGATTTGTTGAAACTGAGGAGACTGAGGTTTAATCCCATTTAATTTGTGTTTCATGTATTTGCAATAACATTCTTATACTTTCCATATATATATATTTAGGGAGAAGTTCTAGATGAGACTGCAGTTAAGAAATTAGTATTGAATTTTGAAAAGAAAGTCTTGAAAAATAGAGAAATGCGGATAAAATTTCCTGATCAACCCGAAAAATTCATGGAGAGTGAAATAGATTTACATGAAACTTTACAAGTATGTAAATCTAACTGATAATGTAATGTATACCTTCTATTTATACTACTTTCTTGTTAGATTTCAAGAAAATATGTTTACAAGAACTGAGTGCAGTAGCCACAGTACCAGACCAGTATCCATTATTGGTAGAGCTCAAATGCATTAACTCAATTCTTGAGTTGCTGTCACATGATAATACCGATATTTCTACAAAAGTGGTCCATTTACTACAGGTATTTTTGTATTTAATATTTGTGTACCAAAATAATATTTCGACATCTTGTAGGGCTTGTACAGATAAATCTTGTTTCTTGTAGTTAAGAAGAATATGACCAAAGCCACTTGCTGTTGAATTGTGTCACAGCAAAGATTGACTTGTTCAACATTTCTTAAGGTTTAATTGCCATGAAAGCGATTGTCATTGACATGCTATTTTCAATATAATAATAAATAAATAAGAACTCGCTGGCCTGTACTCTGAGTGAGCTTTGCATAAAATAATGGGAAAATTATTGAAAAAGATTGAGATACTTAAGATAATTAAGAAAAATAAGAAGATACTGACTTTTTTTACTTTTGCAAAAATGCCAATGTATGTGGAATTTTAATTGTAATAACTAGAGATGACTATACAAATGTTATATGATCCTTCCTTCTCTAGTTTCGTCGCAGATGTGTAGTCAGCAATAGTGCTTTTTTAGCATAACCGGACCATCTATAAAAAACCCTAATCATATATTTGTTCAGATAGATTAAAATGGCTATTTAAAAATATGACTTGCTACAGTTTAATGGCTATATACTATGTATAGATTGTTCTGTACTTATACCAATCGTGAGTGCTCTGCATTTACTTAAAAAATAGTCAAATTGTGATTATAGTCATATGAGGTCTCCCATTAGCTGCAGAGCTTATACTCATAGAAAACAGTACCCATCAGTATTGGAATATAGTCATTTGATTGTGGTTCTTCTTCAGGTTCTTTGTTGGGTTTGTTCAAATCATTACCGAATGATAAATTCTATCAATTCTATCATATAATTGCTCTTTGTATATGTTTCCTAAATCTTTTTTTTCATCAAGATATTCATTTCTCTATGCTCCAACTATATTTTGCTTAACAAAATAACTTGTATTCACCTAGTGGGATCCTTTATGTTATGGTCTCATTCATATCCAGCCTAAGTTGCAGATTGATGTTTTTCCGTCCCTCATTGAAATCGCCAGTTTCAGATATAAGGCAATATCTCTGTCTATTCTTTTAAAATTTTCCAAGTATTAATAATGTGTATAGTGCATAAAAAGATTCCATTGGCATCAGCTTTTCATTTCTGTCTTTTAAAACCTTTTTCATTGAACTTTGTTTAAAATAATTATTAACTAGAAATTTTGAGCAGAAACTGACAATGTGTATTAATATTACAACAACTGTCTGCGGTTTCCTTCATCCTTTTTGCAATGTTGTGTTGTGATGTTGAAATGCTTATGTGACTAGCTATTGTGATGTGTAGCAAAATGATAATAATCTATTTTTAAATGCAACTTTGTTGTTTTACTGAAGTTAATTGACTATAATAACTTAATATAAAGAAACAAACAGAAATACATACTTAATTTATATTATAATTTGTTTTAATGTTATTTTAGAGTTTAGATGTAAGGTTTTAAATAAAGATATTTTTTAAGGAATTAACAGATGTAGACATTTTACATGAAAGCGAAGAAGGGGCTGAAGAGTTAATCAACACACTCGCTGAAGCCGAAGCGCCAGCACTGCTATTACATAATCTTACACGTCTCGATGAATCTGTACCTGATGAACGTGATGCTGTGCATAATACACTTGGTAATTTGAGTGAAAGTGAAAAATTTTAGAAAGAGATGTTCATTTTATAATGAACAGTATGGATAAACTGCAATATTTTTGTTTTCATTATTTTTTTATACTTCTAAGGGGTCATTTATAAATTACATGAGGCATTTAGTGAGAGAGGGGTTTGAAAATGGCTTATTTATTCTTACAAGGGGGAGATCTTCATAGTTCTTATATAGGATCATAAAAACAGATTAAGTTACAAAATATGTAGTTCCAAAAAGTGCTCCATCACCACGACATGTCAGAGGTATGTGTTATCCATTACAACATCCCCGAGCTATTTGTAAGAATTTGCTCAGTATTCCCCAAATACTACACATCTAAAAAGTTGTGAAACTTCATGGCTCTGATTCCAAAATTGAGAAAGAGCAGACTTTAAACATATATTCAAGACAAGGTCTAGAACTTAAGTGCTACATCAACAATCATGTTATTATTTTAATGAGGTACTGACACCATACATAGTAGAGATGTTCTAATGGCTGATCTACTTGCTGAGTAGTCGTTAAGGCCATGGATTGATAAAAATAATATATAGTGATAAAGATCTAAGTGCAATAATTTTTACCAAAATATTAAAATTTCTTAAAACTACTATTTTTTTATAATTAAAGTAGATACTTTATTTTATGTAAGATTCAATTGGTGGATGGATGGATCAATTCTTATTTTTTCTTACAAAGGGGGGTCAAAAGTATTTAAAAATTGTTTTATGAAATTTATAAGTGGCCCCTAAGGTATTTTTCATTTTTAGTCCTACATCATTATATACTTTTTCTTCATATTAAGTTCTTTTTCTCCAGGTATAATAGAAAATTTGACTGAATTCAGACCAGAACTTTGTGTGGAAGTAGCAAAACAAGGATTTTTGCAATGGATTCTAAAACGACTTAAGGTATTTTCTATAGAGAAAAATCCTTATTGTTTTCTTTTTAATATGTTGTTTATAACTATTTACAATTTATCCACAGATGAAAGTGCCTTTTGATCCCAACAAATTATATGCCACTGAAATTCTCTCCATACTTCTGCAGAATACTCCCGAAAATAGAAAGCTACTTGGTGAATTAGATGGAATAGATGTTCTGCTTCAACAACTTGCAGTGAGTTTATACACTATTTGAAGTTATTGTTAATTTAATATTTCTATTTAATTTATAGTGATACAATATTAATATTTAATTGACATAATAATGTTTTATTTTAAGCCTAAATTTATGTTACATCATTCAATTCATAACAATTCTTAACCAAGGGAGAAAATTAATTTCACTCATTAATTCATATTTTGGTATTATAGGGCCGACATCTGAGCATTATATTAATCCCTTCCCCTCCCATCTCTTGAGTCTATGGAGATATGTAATTGTTACTATTTTTATATCGTAACATGTTACTTTTCTTGTGTTTTTTTTCCTCTGCTTACTATTGTAATATATTTATTGTGTTAATATTTAATCATAATAAGAATAAATGAATTACATGTAATCTTATTGCAAATATAGTACATAAATTTTTAAGTGTACATCAAAATGGTAAGATAACACATGTAACATATTTTAAACATAGTGAACCATGGTGCAATCCCTGATGTTAGTTTCAAACATTTACTGATTTGAATAGCTGCAATCGGGAGTATTACAATCGAGCCACTTTTGATCACCATGGTTAAAAAAATTACTTTCAAACCAAGTTTAATTTAAAGTTTAATTACATTTGTTCCATTAAATGACTAGGAGAGAAATTAAACAATGGTAAATAAATAATAAAAGTTATTTAGTAATTACATAAGGCAACCACAGATCAACTACCATATCAGTCGCCCTTTATTCTTTATTTGTTAGATCCTTATGTTGTATGTGTTCACCTTTAATTTTTGTTGGAAATATTGATGATACTGTGCAGATTTTTATCAAGCGTTTTTAATTTGGTGTAAACATGATAGTCATCTTTTTTATTTTAGATGTGGTTGTATGTATTACACAAAAAAAAACAATACACAAAAGATATTTATAACCTTTAAGGCAATCATCACAACATGTTTATAGAGACATTTGTGTTTTTATAATTTTCTGATTAATATTAATTTATTCTACCATTGTATTACGGTTCCTTGACTAACTTTGCAAAAGTTCAACATAATTTTACAAAATTCCAGAATTTCACATTTGTCTATTTCTTGGCCCAAATTCCAAATACCCCTTTAAGATAATTATCATGTAGAAATGAACTTTAATATTGCTTTTGCATATATCAAAGTATGATGTTTGCTTTTGTCAGTTTTACAAACGTCACGACCCTAATAGTGCAGAGGAGCAAGAGGCCATGGAGAATATGTTCGACTCGCTCTGCTGCGCGCTCATGGATCCCACTAACCGCGATCGTTTTCTGCGCGGGGAAGGCTTACAACTAATGAATCTAATGTTGAGGTCATTACAATTTTTTATTCTGCCCAAAATCTTGCATCGCAATGTCATAAGTAGCTATTAATGAAAAATAATTAGTTATTGTGGTTATCTAGCATTGCTATCCCTTCTATGGAAAAGTCATTAAATTTTGTAATATAAATTGATAAATTTCTAATGGAGTAAAAAAAGTAAATGATAAACCAATCTTTTCTATGTGTAAAAAAATATTGTATATAAAATAAAATATAAAAAGTATTATAATTTCAATTTCAGTTAAGCCAAAAGTATGACAATGGCTTTACTTTGCAATTCACTTCAAAAAATTTGTGTATTTTTTTTTTATAATAAATGGGTACTATCACTAAGTCTTAAAAAATCGTACTTAAAAATTTTATTGTTTTTCATCCTCTTAATATATAAAAACAAATGTCACATATTTGTCCCTGATGCATGCTTAAATTATTGATCCAATTTTGGTGAATGTTTGATAATATGTTGTATATTTGCTCGGATAAGTTGTTGAATAAGAAAAAATAGCATTTGTTCTTGGTTTCATCCATGTACATGTACTACCAAACCTAGCTACTGAACTGCATCTAAAATTTATATACAATTTCTAGTTTAGACTGTTTTTATTTCTAAGACGATTTTAAAATTCCATCACATTACACTATCAGAACATTTGAAACTAACATTATGAGATTTATAGCAGAATCAGAATCAAAAGTTGGACAGAGAGCAGAATTGAAAACAATACCATGATCTTAATCCAAAGTGAGACAGGACCATATTTAAGAAAGAAGCTAGGTTAAAAAACGAGTGTGGGGTCAGCATCAGAATCAAAAATATGACAGATCAGAATCGAAATCTTTTAGATTAACAAAAGTTCTAACACATTTGGCCTTTTGTACATTTGACTTGTTATAAATACTTGAAACAGTGTAAAATTACTGTATTTCATTGCAGGGAGAAAAAGATGTCACGTAATGGTTCTTTAAAGGTTCTAGATCATGCATTAGCTGGCCCTGAAGGCCGTGACAATTGCAACAAATTTGTGGATATTTTGGGTCTAAGAACTGTGTTTCCTCTCTTTATGAAAACACCGAAAAGGAAGAGACTTTTAACTGTTGATCAACATGAAGGTATTAATTCTCCTTATATTATTTGCTATCTCTTCTAAGTACTGCCATAGATACTGTTTTAGTAAATACATGTAAATCCGAGTTATGTGACTGATAGATGTAAAAATTACCTTGCATAAAATTCAGGGACTATCATGTTTTGAAAGTACTAAAAAAGCTGGACCGTTATGTAGGCATAAGATTCGGTAATATTCTGTCTTTTTGGTTTTTGTTAAATTTGCTCCAGTTCTAGCCGAACCACTATTAAAAATATCAGTTTCAAAAAATTTATTGTATATTAGAAGGTACAATAAATCTTGTATAGTGTGTACTAATAAACATGTGTTCATTCCCATATTTACAATGGAAAAAGAAAGAATTAAGAAGTACAAGCGAAAGCCAGATTTTCTGCAATAATTGCTACATCTTTTATCAATGAAGAACTTGATAGTCATTCATCAATAGACTTATACATAACTACTGTCTTTAGCAAGGCAATCGATCGAGTAGACCTTCAATTGTTAATAAAGGAGCTCTTCAATCATGGTATCGCTGAATCTATACAAAGTTGTTGTCTGTGGCTCTTACCTATCAAACAGGTCTGTTATGCCTTTGAATTACGTTTTAGTACCATTTTTGGTATACTTGAGAATTCATATTGAGAATCCTTAAAAATTGCGTTCTGGCCCATCACTATTCAGCGTGTTTATCAAACAACATTGATAATTGTTGTCATCATTCCTTTTACTGTTTGTATCTTGATAGCTTGAATATCTTTAAGAATTATCGATGCTTCCAATGATGCTCATTTTTTAGTTTTAATCATGTAAAGTGAGCAAAACAATATGATTTTAATGTACCTTAACTGTTTTTCTATACATTTGGCTAGTGTAGGGATGTAGCCATCAGCAAATACATATATAGATCATATATGTAGATTATATAACAATCCGATGACTTTGACCCTGAACATTGATATTTTCAATCATTTTTTCTATGCTCATCACTATAATTATTCATAATTTTGCCTGAAAAATAGTTTAACAGCAACATTCATTCAAAGGAATTATTTTACTTCAATTTTATTAGAAGGAGATACTTCTTATGGTCTTTGACCAGACGAACTGATTCAAAGCAATCTAAATGCAATCAAAAATCGGCTGTCAAGCTGTATTAAGCCAGGTGGAGGGTTTAAGGTCCAAGTAGTTCAGTCTGATTTAGAAAAAAATGTAAAAGGGCATGTCTCAGCAGTAAGGTGGTAAAACTTGATATACATACAAAATGTAACAAAGCTTTACTACAATTTTCCTCATTTATCACAATAAACTATAGATGCCTGAAAATGATAAACATTACGTAACTGTAGTGTTGTCCACAGAAGCAGTATATCGAGTTTTGTTTTCCAATGTATTATGACATTGTATAATATTGGATATATATGTATTTTGGCACATGTGAAATCGAAAGGAAATGTATAACAGTGTGTTCTCATGTGTATAGTGGACGTAATAATGTGAGTATAAATTAAAGTTGGTATTTCTTGCAGAACATGTTGTGTCAATAATAGCCTCAATGTTGCGTAACTGTCAGGGCAGTCAGAGACAAAGGTTACTTGCTAAATTTACAGAAAACGATTTGGAAAAAGTTGACCGTCTACTTGAATTACACTTCAAATATATGGATAAAGTGGATCGTACAGAAAAAGAAATTGAAGTGAGATATTTTATTCTAAGATTTTGTCAACTTAAAAAGTTGGACATTGTGAATATCTTTGCATTTACTGTTAATTTGTTTTCCCTTACAGCAAGAAATTGAGGATTTGGATGATGATGCACAGTATTTGAAGAGGCTTTCTGGAGGACTATTCACATTGCAACTTATTGATAGAATTATTTTGGAGGTAAATAGTAAAACAAGAAATTGTAAAAAAATTATCTATGCATGTATATACTTTTTAGGGTAAATAAGTAACCTTTTAAATAAGTAACATTGTTTTGGTAAAAATGTCCCATTTTTATTTAGGATATGACACATTAAATTACATACTTATAAAATAAATGTTATTGTACTGCTTCTTGCATGTGTTCTGGTACTCAATTGAACATTGAGTCATCGAGATATCTTTATTCTTTTTATATTGGAAATACCACATCAAATTAGTTATAAAGTAAATATTTAAAATATAATTAAATATAAGTTTAATGGGCGATCTAAACATCTTTATTTTTTTTATCAGAATACACTAAATTAAACTAATTATATTAAAAAACACATGTCCTGCTTCCTGCCTGTGCTATCCTAATACTCTGTTGAACTAATCCAAAGTATAGGTGCATTACATGCTCAAAATACACAAATTTTCCTAATGCAACAAAAAAAAGAAAAATTCAAAATGTCTCACGTGATGTCTAAAATGAAATGATTTGCCTATTGGTTAATATATTCATCAATGGAATAACAAGCATTATACTTCTTGTACCTTTCTCATTTCAAATTTGAGTTACATCACTAGTATCTGAAATGCTTCTTTCTTATGAATGCAAAATAGCACTTCCGCGCGTGGATATGGTTTTTAAGAGGTAGGAGTAGTGCTCAGGCCAATGGCGAAATGAAGAGCACACTGTTAATTTCTGAAGACCCTGATGGCCCTGGTAGCAAGCCTTACTATCTGAGAAATTAAAGAGATTACTAAAAAAAAATGGCAACAGGGTTTTAATTTTTATTTTAACTAAATATATATTGTTACAATATACTTATAATTATTTTATGAAAATTGTAAGTATTACATCTGAATAATAAAAACTTACACACTTGATCTAAATTACAAACAGTGCTTATACAATTTTTTAAGCTATTTTTGTATTTCTAAAATCATAGTTCTTAATCGTAAACATTGTAATCAACATCAGGATGTAAACCTTTCGTAGTTTATTGCACAGTAATTGATTAATTTACCTAACACTCTGATACTGTTTGAACAAAGAGTATCAACTTGTTCCAAATATTTACAGTACTAATGAAATAAACTTATTAACTATTTATGCAATTCTAAAAGTTAATATTAAATGTCAAATGTTTTTTATGTCAGGTATGCACTGCCGGTCCCCCGTCTGTCAAACAGCGGGTGCAACGAGTGTTATCGTTACGTGGAGGCTCTCTCAAAATTATTCGACATGTCATGAGAGGTGACGTAATGGCAATTCATTTGGATAACTTTAAAATTCAGTACACTAAAGTTAACTCTTGATATAAGTAAAAAATCATTTGAGACTTATTTACACAGTCATGCAGTCTATGTTCATTGAATATTCAATCTAGAGTGCATTATTGACAGATGTTATTAATAAAACAATTTCTATGTTTATGGTTGTAGAGTATGCTGGCAATCTCGGTGATGCAGGAAGTGAAGAGTGGCGTCAACAAGAACAGCAACACATATTACAACTCATTGACAAATTTTAAACAATTTATTATTAATAAATAAGTTTCCAGAGCTCTTTTTTATTTATATTAATGTGTTCCTTTGTTACTGTATATAATTTTGAAGTAGCAGAAATGAAGTAATAACACGCTCCTAATTGAGGTTCCTTTTTTCAGGGTTCCAAGCCAAAGTAGCAAAAACGGAACCCTTATAGTTTCGTCATGTCTGTTCGTCCGTTCGTATGTCACAGGCATTTTATTCAAAATGCCAGTGACATACGGTAGGATGGCATTTTACTCAAAAATTGCAAGACGTATATTGATGAAATTTATAGTGTAGGTATCTTGTATAAGCCACTACTTAGTTTGGTGATTAAATAACCAAAGTAAATATTTCTAGGGGAGGCACTCCATACATGTAACAGAAGCTGAAGAAATTTTTTTTCAGTAAGCAATGTGTGACATATATTTCAACAGTTCTTTTAAAATTACAGGTTTCTAAGCATTTTTTCAGATTATGTGAATAATTTCACCGAAAATTGCAGAAATTGTGTCCTCCCCCATTTATTTTCTAAACTGTATGTTCCAAAAATATGAAGGTATTTCTTAATAAATACTTTCAATGAAAATTATTTTGAATATGATCAGATACACCATTTTTGAATTATTGTCGAAAAACTGCACTTCTCAGCAAAAGGACGAAAGTGCCATGAAAATGCACTTTTTTATAATAATAGTCTTTATTCTGCCCTCAAAAAAACCAAAAAGAAGGCAAGTGTAACATCTTAAAATTGACTAAACTAAGCATTTACAAATAAAATAAAAAAAATGGGTACGTGTACTTTGTACACGCGTGAGAAGTTATACTTCTACGGCATAATTAAAATTCGTTTTTAATTGAATGCAACTAATTAATTTAATATTCATTTTTCATTTTTATCAATAAGTTTTCATTAAATTTGTTCATTTCTTTCTATAAATATTTATTATATATTCAATTTAATAATAAATATTAATATTTTAATTTGATGTTCGATTTTAATTTTTATCACAATTTTTTTATTAAATATTTTATAAAATCTATTTTTATATTTTGTAGATATTAAATAATAATATTGTTATTTATATCAATAAATAATACATACTGATAGTTAACCTAAATTATATTGGAGCACTTAAAAAAGTATATAAGCACAATTTTTTTCACTAATATTTACGAATAGTATAAATTTGGCCCATGAGGAGATCGAACCCGCGACCTTCGCGTTATTAGCACAACGCTCTAACCAACTGAACTAATGAGCCATTGAGATGTCGTACAAAAAACCTATTTATATATCAAAACCTGTTAATTTTGTGTTACAATGATGCGCGCGCATCTTAAAATTTCAGTCTCATCATTTTTTCATAACGCGCCTAAAGAAGTATAACTTCAAAAAAAATTAACAAAATGTCGAAAGAGTGACCAGGTCAACAAATTGCTGCAGGCTGAGCAACAGCGCCGATTTTCAGTTAAGCCCCGAAAATTTAAAATTAGTACTGATAACTGTACTACTCCCATGATTTGGTTGCCCTGTCTAAAAAATGGCTACTTCGTGAACTCATTACTCGTTGAATTGTCTTTCTTTCATAATTATTAAGGATAATATTTTTTATCGCAGGCTATCGGTAATGCCATAGAGTTGCTGTGACAAAATATGCTTTTTTAAAGAGTGAGAGTCGATGGAAGGTTACACAATGGGGGTAGGATATTATTTCACACTTTCAGGGCGCCATACTTAAAACTGCTCCTAAATGCGGCGGTTCTATAAATGGGAGTTATAAAACAACCACGTAAATTTTTTATAAGTATGAGGGAGTCTTTGTACAAGGCCGAAAGGACGAGCAACAAAGTGGAGAAAGCGTTGAGAAGACATATTTATCATCCCTGCCTTATTGAAAACCGGTGTCACGTGACTTCGAGGCGGTACATTAAAACAGCCTAGAACAGGCATTTTGGACTCGCTGTATTAAAATTTTACTTTATGCACGAAGGCTCGATCTGTGTACAATATCACAGCATGTGAATGAGTTTTTGACAAAACAAAGGATTCTACTAGCATTATGAGAAAATTAACGTTAAGGTAATTGCGCATTCTATAGAATAATTTTAAACGATAGAAACAGTTGCGAACAATTTCACAAACATAAGTTCAAATCTTAAATTAGGATCTATAGTCGGTCTTAAGTTTCGAGCTTCTTGAATGTATTGTATAAGCTCAGAGTCAAGCACAATATACGGTTTCTGTGTATATATTTTATGGATTTATTGACTAGAGTTCAAAATCATAAATTATGATTTACTAGGATTTAGCGTGAGGCAGTTTTAACAAACCTTTCAAATATTATAGATAAATTCTCATTTATTTTGTAGACAAAATAAATGTCCTTTCGTCGGTATTCCGAAACGAATTTGCGTTCATTCGTGGCACATAACTCACACGAGTGTAAATGAGGATATACGACATATTTTTAACCTTTATTTACACGCATTGTTTTGGGTAACATTCCGTCACGCGTGGGGTCCAGAAGTATCCCCAATATAAATTTACATATATATTCAGAATTGTTCAATATTTTTTTAAAAGCTGTTTTATATTTGAAGAAAAGACATTATAATATTTATAAAAAGTATTTATTAATCTTAAAATTATCAGTCTTTAGACACTTAGGAACATTTTTATCAAATTAACAATCTCGTACATAGAATTTTTAAGACATATTTTTAATGTAATAAAATTGAACAAAAGAGTCAACTTCTGACTAACTTACTATTTTTTTCTAATAAAGTATGAATCAAAAACAAGAAATTATAAGAAAAAATAACAATAAGCACTAAAGATAAAAAAATGACAATAGGTGAAATGTACTATCCTAAACTAACATAAAAATTATTCTTTGGGAAGGCATGGTAAGCAATAAGCAATTGCTGTTGAATGAGGCTTGCAAATCGTTTTCTGGCAAGACTTGCAAACAATAGAACTTTTTTTTTATCCTTAGATCTTGGACAATAATAACATCTTCGCTTCATTTTTGGGGCACTAGGACCAGCTTCATCTGAACTAGGCAAAGACTGCTCTTTGTCGATCAACTTGCTCATTATTGCTCTTATATCTTTGGTCAAGTTAGGATTATTTTCCAGTCTTTGGCAAATATAATAAGTTGGATAATGTCGTCGGTAAGCAATAGTTCCCAAGTTTCTACTGGTGACATCTCATTCTTAGAAAGAGCAGGCCCTTTCAAACCTGTGCGCTCTTCGATGATGTTGTGCTGTCGAGTACGAGATGGATGTGGTGGAGTTTTGCTCCATTTGAACCGGTTTTTACCGTAAAAACTGTTGCTGCTTGTATCCTCTGCGGATTCAGCATCGGAAGAATCATCGCTTTCCTCTATTTCAGACGCTGAATTATGTTCGCTATGTATTGATTCACAGTCACTTATATCACCTACCTCTTCCAAAATGTTCTCTTGAGCCGTGTCTTCTATCCCTTCGCTTTCAGAGTCACTAAAATCGTGTATAATTTGGGCAATTTGATTTTCGGTTAATCAGCGACTCATTTTTCCATCTATACAACACCAATTCTGAAAAGGAAACAAATAAAAATATAACCAAATTGAAAAAAGTTACTACGTTAAATCACGGGTGGGGTCTGCAGGTAGCCCCACGTAAGCAAAAATGCAACTTACCTTAGCAGAAGAGCGACTAACGTCCACCCGCCGAAACGCCTCGCGTCGCACTGAGATTACCCGAAAGCGCGCGATCGTCACTTGTCAATTTCAAAAAATACCGTTAAAAAACAGCGCGTGGGGTCTGCTTAGACCCCGCCCGTGACGTTAAAGGTTAAATCAAATTAATCTCTTACAAAGGACGTTATTTTTATCTTTTTTAGATGTAATTTCGAATGACACTTATTTTTTAACCAAAGAGAAAAAATGAAGACACACGACACAAAAAAGAGAAAGAATGACACGTGGTGAACATTTGTACGGCGGCGAAGTCAATATCTTATGCCACGCCTACTACGAAGCAATTTTTTTTTGGTCATTTTGTTTATGTAGGAATACTTCTATGCTTTTCTATTTCGATATGTCTTCAATCTGTTAAACAAATATAGTCCAAATACTAGAAATCATCATAAAAGAATCCATCGTGAATTTTTTGATACCCTTGTTCCTACAATACAAAATAGTACATTACAAAAAAAAAATACATACTAAAATTTATTAAATTAATTACATGGGTAAAATTGCAAGTTATTTTGCTCTCATTCCTTTTTACGTTGATGTAATTTTTTGTTAAAACATTATAGATTTACACGAGTACCAAAACTTTATATTATTAAATGATGGAAAAGAGAAGTGTAATTTAAGATAAAAAAAGTATCTTAACAAACTGTAACCAGTCTTCGTAATTAGAATATGCTTGTTTTAAAATTCTAGTGATCTGTTTGTTACATTATTTAAATAATTTTAAGTTTCAAATATTTAGTACTGTTCTTAGAATGATGATAAAAAATAGCTAAGTTTGGATAATGTTAAAATGAATGTAAGTTAATACATTTATATGCTTTATTGTATTTTCATAAACAAATATTATATTTATTACTGTTCTAGTAACTCACAGATCGAACTTTGAAAATAATAAGATGTGGACACAACTATAGATTTATTATATGGTAGTTAACCAACAATATGATTAAAGAACATAATGTAAATACGCATATTATTAGAGTGAAATAGATAAGCAAGACGTCGTAAACACTGATATAGTAAAAACCTGGCATCAGTCATGAAAATACCAAACTTCATTATTTTTGCAAAAAATCAGATTAATTAGGTGTTTAATATAGTATAGAACCCTACCCTTCTGCAAAATAGGCGTGAGTTTACATCATTATGTAATAAAAGGTGCGATGATTGTGGTTGTCTGTAGTGTCGATAGTTTAAGAAAGAAAATCCCCATATCTATAAATATTATAATTTTGGTTTTGATATAGATAATTGAACAAAAAATTATCAGATTTAATCATATCAATGCTTCAAATGCACACATTTAATTTAAAAGGTTAGCACATACATAATTTCTGCGAATTATAGCTCACTATATGGAGTTTGACCCTGGCTTGCATACTTACATACATATACATACACTAACTTACTTTTCTTTTTGATCTCATTTTAGTTATTGTCCTAACCAAATTATATGGTAATAGGCACTAAATCTATGGATTAACATAATTTTATTATGTGATATGGAAGCGTTATTTCAGTTTGATTCCGCTTATGATAATAAGTGTTTCCTTGGGTACAAAACTTTTTAATTCAAACCTAATATAATTACTTTGAATAAAGTATGACCTCTGTACAGTGAAATGTTTTTTATGGGTAGTTTATGTTTTAGTTCTTTGACCTGTACTTTTGTACTTTTACTATTGTACTTTGATCATTAGATATGTTAATTTATAATGAGAAATGAAATAACTGCAACATAATTTAATGTAATTATCTAATTTCTAATAACAAAATTGTAAACAAGGATTATGTAACAAATATATAAACAGTTACAAATTTGTGCAGACAAACTTTCAATTAATTTGTGAAGTAAATACCTACTAACACGTCAATTCCATAAATCTAGTATATTAAAAATAAAATGGTAAAACAGACACTGGATGGACAATTCATTAAGTTCAAAAATAACATAATTTTTAAAATTTGTACAATAAAAGAAATTTTATTTATTTTGTCATCATTAAAAATATAGTAAGTTCCCTGTAAATTCAATAAGTTAATCTTTTATATGGAATAAAATGGGACAAATGCATATTTTCATAATTGCATTATAATACTGTTTATTGATGGGATTATTCTTCTAATTTCTATGCAAACTAAATCTAAATTGACTTTAAGCCATATATATATATTTTCTAATTTGACACAGCTGCAATACTATAAATCATAAAAATTAGTAAGTAGTTTATCATATTTGAATACAACAGAAAATTATACATGATTGAGTTTACAATAATTATTAAAAAAAAAAGTTCTAACATGTATGATGTTTTTAATAAGGACTGTAAAGAACTATTCTTACAAATAATTTTCAAAGTTTATTGTAAGGGCTAATTATAACTGACATAAGTTTTATGATATTGCCATGGATTATCTATAATTTTTTAAAACCCATTTCATCCAATGAATAAATATCGTAATTACTTAAAGTTTTTCTTTATTTTATTTTATAAAAGCAATACATAGTATACAAGAATATGAAGTTATTGTTAATGTTTTAAATAAGTTGGAATAGAGATTAATATGAAGAAAAATTTCAGGTAAAACTGAAGCATTATATGCCTGGCTTCAATTTTTGGTATTTAAAATATGATCTGGCATATTATGAAAGTACATATTATGAATGAGAGTACATATTTTTCTATATTTTAAAGCTATAACGGTATACCATAAAATGCTCTAATTTATATGTTAAACATTTATGGTTCATAAATTTAAAAATACAATCAAGAATAGAGAAAACAATATATAAGGATAATAGCTTGGTCATATTCTAATACTCATATTTATTAAAACTTTGTAACTTAATAATTACAGAGATTTATAACAAAACAAATATATTGCAGGGTTACTAAGGGGGCTGTGATCCATAATTAAACATTTTGTTTTTATCTGTTAACCAAATGAATGCATTAATAGAGGTTAATCCTCAAATAATGATTCTTTACATTTACGATCCAATAAAAAAAAATTAACACCAAAATTCTTTTCATCGGTCTCTGTAAGCACCACATTTACGAAATTGGTATATTTATTCACTCTGATTTAAAGTAAATAAACTTCCTTTTTCCTACTACAAATTAAACATATTACTGTAAAGGAGCTTCTAAATGCAATGTTTAGTTGTTTTTAAATATAATAAAAAATTTCCACAATGTTCAAAACTTTTCATGGAAATTAACAAGGTGTCCAATTTATAGTCATTATTTTTAAAAAGGCCTTACACAACACTTATTATCACAGACTATCTAGTATTCATATATGAAAAAATACAGTTGTATATGCAAAAATTATAATAATGTGATATATGTAAATTCAAACTGTTCTCACTTGACATATGTTTGGATTAAACTAAAGGTTTGCATGTGGAATTACTAGTGACTTTAAAACTAATTTCACCACATTCAGTTACTATATACTATAAATGCAAAATTGCCTCACAATCAAACAAAAAGAAAAATCCTTCAAAAACCAAATTCAATGCAAATTTTTACAATAAAATTAAATGTTCTATTACTAATGTCCATTTTGTATGGTCATAAGTAATAGACTATTCCTATAAGGCCATACGTTGAGGCGAAGCTAATAAATAACATTTAACATCGCTAAACTCAATACATTTTGATACATTGACATAACCAGTGTTCAAATATAAATTTTATATTCCATAACTTACAGATAATAAAGCGATAACATATTTAAGTGAGGCAGCTGTTTATGCTAGTAGTACAGAAGGCACTACTGGGTAGGGTCGAGCGCTCGCCGCGTTAAGGGCAGTCCTTGCTCATCATCCTGCTGAGCGCTTTCGGAATGTCTTCATTGGTCTTGGATACGGAACTGGTGCCGAGTAGTGTCGGTGCCGCAATGGTGCCCGATTGAATACCGTATGCGGTTTTCAGTAAATCATAGTTTATCTTTTCTGAAATTACTGAATCTTTTCTGTGAATAAAGAAGAAAAATGAAACATGATTATATCATGATTATGAATGTTGCAATCACAATTTTAAGAATAACTACTCATATATATTTATTTTACTGAACTTATTTCTTTGGGGCAGATTGATGCTAAAGAACTAAAAAATTATATTTCTTAAATATTTAAATACTATTATAACACACTAAAAAGATTTCTAATAATTTATTATGACCTGGTATTGATCAATTATTAATATTGGACATTATAATATTAATATTTTTTTATATTCTATTAGTTTCTAAAGTTGTAATACTGCATACTTGTAGTCGGGATGTGTGACAACAAAGTCACGTATCCAGGTGGCCGTGGTGCTGATGTCGCCGGCGGCGCGGCGTTGAATGAGTTTGAGATACTGCTGCACAGAGCAATGCGTGTCCGCGTCCACGTCCATGCCAGACAGGTATGATTCGATGAGTGGGATTAACCCAGGGAATACACCTTCCTGCATAAAAATTTCCAAAACTTATAAAAATATTACTACTCAACAAGTAATTCTTGTATATATGCCGCGACGATCTCGCAAATCACCCAAACGATTCAAATGGAAATTTTTATTTTGATAAAGATTTGCTTTTCACATCTGTTTATGTAGATGTCTTTACTATGGGTCTAGCATTACACCCTAGAAATGAATCTCTTTATGGGATTATCCCTTTCTGGCAATGTAATGAATGAAAGAGATACTTCTATAGAGAAATTCTTTTCTAGCGTAGCATGTTAGACCTGCACATAAAATTTGATTTTCCAAAAAAACTATTTTACAAAAATTGCTTGATAGAACCATCACATACGATTTTGAGGTAATTTAATTATGTTTTTGAATAAAAAATGGCATCGAATGATATAAATTACAAATGACACTATATAAACAAAATATATAGGTAAATTTTGCAATAGAATATTGTTGTAAATGAACATATACGATTTCTCTCAAATATAGCAAACTTAAAAACACAAAACAAGCTCGGTTATCTAGTACCTGGATAATATAAGAAAAACTGGAAAGTAATATTTGAAAAAACCATATATAAATCGTCAACAAATTTTGAAACTAGTAAAATGAACAGAAGTATATAAAATATAGTTTCAAGGCCATTTAACACCACCTTGCCATTGACTATTTCATCAATGGTCATTTCCTGACACGGCTCGTTGTCGGCGTGGCCGGTCTGGGGCGCGACGCGTCCCGGCGCACCCACATCTTTACGCCACCAAAACGTGCTGGACCGACACGCATCACGTTTCTGAGCGCGTTGCATGTTTTCATCAACCTGAAAATAAATTATTGTGACAGGTTTTTAGCCCCTCAACATTGAGGTGTACTCTACCGCAATTCTTTTATTTCAGATTGTAGGGTTTGAAACTCAATATGCTGACCTACTGAAGTTAGAAACTATAACCAAAACATTGCCACTAAAGCAATTAATTTCAAACTATTTTTGAAAAGGAAATTATGCCTACAAATAACTACAATAAAAGTATTACTTAATTAAATGAATCCACAAAATAATTCATCATGGAAGTTTAACACAAAATACAACTTGATATAATTACACAGCCACTGGTTGTTTCATCGACTGTCTAGTATCTGTTATTATATTGAAATCATTGTGGCGTATTAGTCAGCCATTTGTTACCATAAACAACGATAGTGATGATGAAACAATGATGGGACTGTTAATAGCAACTATTCTTTTTATTACAGATCAATAAGAGCTCATTTTTACTCAATTCTATGCTCCATTTGACAGAATCTATGAGATTAATTCAACAATGGGTACACCCTTCTTATATGAAAGAATGACATATTTTATAAAATATAAATTAATGCAAAAAAATGTGAATTTAAAAAATTGAAGTTTTAAAATAGAAAATACAGCGTTAATGGCAGTTGTATGTGTGCACACAATTCTTTATCAATCAAATAAAACATAAAGTGTATAGAGTGAATGTGCTCTTGAATGAAAGTGAACATACAATGTGCAACTAACAAAATATATAAAAATATAATACAGTGGAATCTCAATAACCCGAACCTCGTTGAGTCGAAATCCTCAGTAAGTCGAAAAAAATTGCCATTCCCTTCCGATGAACCCTTAAATACGCAGTATCTCGAATTATTTAGACTTTGTAACTCGAACAAAATGTTATTTCCCTACAAAATGTTGATAATACATATTTATACTCTATAACTCGAATTTCAAAAGGGAGACTTCGTAAGTTGTAGTTGGTAAAATATAATGACGTCTTACTTGAAATTCCCCAAAATAATAGCAATAAATTCCAAAATGAATGTTCGGGTTCGGGGCTTCTAATCTATTGTTTTTGTCTTGTACACATGCAATGAATGAATACATTAATGAAACTTTCCAAGTAACACAGCTGTGAACATTATGTTTGTTCCTTGTCGACACAGTCATATATATCTCGAAGTTCTTGTTAAGTCGAAAACTCGTTAACTCGAATTTTTTTGCATTCGAGTTATTGAGATTCCACTGTAGAACGTTATATTATTTTTCTATCTTATTTTGTGTTTAATGGACGGAAAGACTATAAAATTATCTGTTCTATTATAACTAATAATACATATGTCACACTAATAATACATATGTTACATTCTTGATCAGTCTAATCATCTGTATTATTCAATGTAACATGATCCGCAGAATTTTTTAAGTATTAAAATAAACCATGGGCCTAGACTGGGCTACACCTGTGATAATGTAATTAAATTAAACTTTGTGACTCAACATGTATTTAAAGCAGAGTTGTTTTTTGTATTACTGCAATGGTAAATGAAACTATATGGTGTTATGCTGACCTTGCTGATGGGCATCACGAAGTTGAGGTGGTAGGAGAGTATCACACGCGTCAGCAACACTACAAAGCAAACGTACGCGGCATTCTCGAAGTCGGTGAGCTGGGCCTCGCACGGTCGGAACTCGACGCGCCAGCCGATCGGCGAGTTCGGCGGCGGCGGCTTGAACCGCATCGTCTGCCAGTTGGTGGACTGAATGTTCTGTAACATTTATTACATATACATATTTCATTTTTATATATGAACTATTATCAGTGCAAGTTCCCGACTGATCGCGGCTGTTCTAAACAGATCACTAGCCAGCCGCGTGGCGCGTATGCGGTTGGCCACCTAGCCCTCCTTTCTCAAACTGCTGCGGCGCGGTACCTAGGCGCCAACAATTTTTAAGGTTGTCAGTAAGATATTTCTACGTAAATGTTCTAAGCTAGAAAAATGTTCTAAGCTACTTTTTCGGAAACGGATACGTCAATCACTATAATTTTTTTAGCAAAATTCTTTTATGAGGGGAGGAGATTATGAATATTTGCAAAGATGCATGATAAAATTCATTCTATATATGTGTATACATTTTCACGCACATAGATAAACTTTTTCTGTGTCTATACTCTGGCGATTCAGCGGCTTTTATAAGCATTGACTCCTTTGTGCTTTCGGCCGTTAGCGACGTCACCGCAATTTGCGCATGCGCTGCACCACTTGTGGTGAATCAATTGTCACGTTGGTTCATTATGCAAGTTATTTCTTCAAAACACTAATAGATGGTATGATAAAATAAAATAACAATTAATAGCACGAATTTTACGATTTATATTTATGAATAACCTAATTTTTAAGCCGGTTATCATTTGCAAATTCTAACGTAAGCCTCGTACCATGCCATCTCTCTTAAACCTCGGAAACTTATTTGTACTCCTAATAGAAACAGCAGTAGCAGTAATAAACCTCAATTAATTCACATTTTTTAAATATTTATTAACATGATAAAAATTATAAGTGTATATTTTGTAAAACATCAAATTAGCAGATTAATTGTAGAATGATCATAAAATTGAAAAAATACAATAGAGAAATGTAAGAGAAATAATAGAATCAATCTAAACAATCAATCATTTAGTGCATATACAGAGCCAGATGCCAGATCAACAAATGAGAAGCTAATTATTTCCCCATGTGCTGTTAAAGCAGTGTTATTGTAAAAAAAATGAATAAATAAGAAATATTTCGCTACAGGGATTTCTAATTTGTATTATTTCCAGAGTGCAGAGAATGCCGAAGAAAACGTGATAATCCGCCGATAATAATAAAAAGGAAAAACTGTATCCGAATAGTACATATTATAATGCAAAGCTGTATGATTGTTGATTTATCTTCTATGTCTTAAGGTGCCTATTTCATAGAATACTTATATGCTCAATATTAATAGACCATATAAGTCTTCCTTTAGCCACTTTTTACCCATCCTTGTCTATGACTAGGTTTCGTCCGCGATGGAATTAATTCCTTCATCTTTTATATTGAGAAATGTTTTGTCAACCATGATTCTAATTCCTAGTACTGTTCTCGATTTCAATTTCGGTTTCACAGTTGCCTACAATCCCTGTCATATTCTAAATTACAATATCGATGCTGCTCTAGGATTCAACACCAGTTTCGACGTCGACGTCGGTCCCGCTCTCTCTTGCTCCGCTCTAACTCCGATTTCGATATCGTTCTCGATTCTTATTACTAATAAAAACCTCCAATATCACTTTTTATGACCCTAACTTAAAAACTAACAATACTCCAGTACAAAATTTAAACCTCTATTTTAGCCCTTTAGGGTTCAATTCTCTAAAACCTTGAAATATGTGCATCTTTATTTGATAAAAACAACCTAAGTATATATATAATAATAAAATTAATGTATTCATTAAAACATGACAATGATCATGTTAATCAATACAGTGAGAGTGTACTTCACACTCCAAATTTTGAGAATGCATTTTATTTATATCAAATATTTTTTTTAATGGTAAAATAGCATATTCATTTTTTTAAAATCTATATTTAATAATTGGTAAATTATTCTTTCGACAAAGAATACTTTATGCCTCTAACACTTTATCAACAGAATAATTACAGAATTAAAAAAAAAAAATGAATTCCCAAAATTTGGAATGTTTCTCTTTTGTACATTTTTATTAAATAGATAACATTGTTACTAGAACTCTTAACCAAACCCATAAGGCTATAATTTTTTTTAGTTAGCCTCCGTAAGTATTTTTCATCTGTTATTCACACAGCTTAGCATAAAAATGCAATTGCATTAAATTTGGTTGTTAGTTTTTATCACCTCACTGCAGAGATATAACCCTGCCACGATTTTTCCTTTACACATACAAATTCTTCAGGTTTGATCTCATTCTTACTGATTTTAACATTTAAAATATGCAGAACTATGATATCTAAATGTATGTTTATTTAAAAATAACATTATAATTAGTGTAACTGACCTCAAAATGATCGGTGTCATTTTGATCGTCCTGGTGGACCTTTTCTGAGAACAAGGAAACTGTGTCCCTGATAAATAAGTGAGCGATATGCAGAGCCAGGCTGTGATCGATGCCACCCTCCCGCAGCCGTTTATATATAGCTTCATCATGTACTATTGGAATGTCATTGTACCTGCACAAACATTAAATCAGCATCATATGGACATTATTTGGTCAATTAGGGTGTTCACTTATTCACTAGCGACAGAGGATCGAATATGAATATGAGGTTCAATCAACTAATGGGATCTTCTTTGTCATATGTGTAAATCGAAATGGAGGAAGGTTTGTTATGCCAAAATATCATATCTTATGCATCTTGTTGGGATGATGAGCCGAGGAAAAAATGTATATTGAGGTCAGGTAATTCTGGTCATGAGGTGTATATATGTGTTGCGTGCTTTGACATTCGTAACTGTTATTATTTATATAGGAATGTATGTTATTTGAAATGTCCACTGAGAGCACTGCACAAATTCCCATAAAAAATTGAAGATAGTAAGTGCAAACCCATACTAATAAGGGAGATATAGTAAAATGTGAATATCTTCCAATCTTATGAAATCTCCGTACCAAAAAGATCAAAATGGAAAGGAATTTTATGGTGAGGTTCCTGCCTGTCTATTAATTTATCTATACAAATGCCACAACTGTTTTTCTAAATTACTACCTAATTAGCTAATTATTATTAATTGTTAAGAAATTTCGCACAGTTGTGCATTAATATGCATATAATCTTGGTGAAAGAACTGGAGATTTTTAATTTTAAAAAAGGAACATTTTAAGAACTCAATAAAATTTCAGTATATTATTTGTCACATGTTCAGAATTAAAATGAATAAAAAATAATTATTTGTTTCAGTTTCTAGTTGCATCTAGTTTTTAGCTTACAACCTTTTAGTGATGTGCAATAATTGCCATTCTTCTTCGTATCTCCAAAATTTGCAAGCCAAAAGGCCTGGAATAATTGACGGCAATTCATTACAAGAAAAAGAAAGAACTATTAGGTATTTGTAGTTCACACAAACACAAAAATAAACAGTGAATACTTTATCCATTCCGATTCCCTAAATAAAGTATCAACAATTCAAACCAGTTTTCTTTAGTAGTTTAACGTATGGAATTCTCGGTGTATATGATTTGAGACAGAATGCCCACACTTGACAGTGTTGTTTTGTAGTAAGCGCTATCATTGTATCAGAAACTGAACCAAATACTTTTATTGTATACAAATTTTGGGGTAAAAAAATTTATATACTATATTCGGATAATGAAAAAAAATTACTGGCAATCATCCTCATATTTAAACATCTTTTATTTAAGTGATCTGATAATATAAATACCAAATTTTGTTAAAAAGTGTAATTACAAAATAATTTTGGTTTTCATTTATACATTATATTAAAAAAATATATGGTAAACATAAAATATAACTTTGACACTGAAATAAAGAAATCATATTTTAACTAATGAAAAAAGTGTTAGTATTTTCGTAAGTTAGTATTGTTAGTATAATGAGTAGTTAATAAATTCATTAAAAAAATTTATTAACTACTCATTTTAATAATAACATTTTCCCTATTGTCATATTTATTCAAAGTTAACTACAAATAATAATTGGATAATAATTACACAAAGACCTAACTGTCAAATTTCTAGTCAACTTCTGTGATAATTAGAATACACCCATTATAATATTACATTCTGGAAATTTCACAAAAATAAATAATAGCCATCAATAGTGCGGTATCATTATTTATTAAATTGTGTAGTCACTCTTGATGATAAATGCTTAGTTAATATATCTTTATCATTGTTTGCTCACAAGTAAAGTTGCCTCAACAGTGATAATAATCAATGCTTCTTTATATATCCTTTGAAGCATAAATTAATACTGAGAATGTGCACATAAGGTAAAAAACTCTCTGATAACAGTGTCCTCTTAAATAGACTGATACAACTAAGAGGAATTATTTTATGAAGCAATCAAACCAAAGTATCATTTTAAGAAAAAAATATTTCTCGAAGGGAGAAATAAGTATTGGCCGAGCACTGCAAATCTACACATTATTAAAACATACACGTGTCAGAAAACAACTATTACATAAGACAGTTATACAGCCCATGTTTAAGAGTGGCCAAATAAAGAAAATATAACTCGGCCTTCTTATTAAAATAAAACTTTGAACAGATGTCATTTCATTCATCCATATGAAGGAAGAAATGACACACAGATTACACGTGACATATGACGCGACAATAAACATATATCTTTATCAATTGAATTCCAATACGAAATTCAATTCATAAAGGGAGAATACAAAAATATTTTATCTCGCTGTAAAATTAAATAAAATTGTATATATTCATAGTTCCATATTAATAAACAGTTAAGTCTGTAAAAAATAAAATTGGTTTAAATTAAATGGGACGTTTTCTAGAAACTTATAGGGAAGTTTTACTAACTTTTCATTCTGAGGTGAGAGGTAGGAATCAATGGAATCGTAGCGCGACTTGTGTATGCGAAATTTGTTGCTGGTGAGGGGATCCAGGCCACGCTCCTGACGCGTACGGCAATCCACCGACGCCGAGATAACATTCCAACGACAGTCCACATCGGTCAAAAAACCACGATACGCTGGTGATGCCGCCGATAGTGCCAACTGATGCAAAACAAAATAACATTTATGTGCCTCTGTGTTTAACTGCTATCAACTTAAATATGTTATAAAAGCTTACCATTATTGGACACAACGGCGCGAGTTGGTCATAAAGTGTGCGTGCTTCAGTAATGCAACATGCTTGAAACGTTAGCTGTAAGCAACAACAGCCCATACCAAAGCCCATTGCATCCATATACACACAATCTGGTTTAGCCGCTTCTGGATCAAACTTATGAGAACCATCCACAGGGATTTGGGTATTGATATCTTGATATACTAGAAGATGATAATTATATTTGTTCATTAATCTTATAATATGAAATAATTCTCAGATATGTCTTTCAAATATGTTTTAGAGGGATTTTAAATCAAAATCAATGTCCAAATTAAATATGATACATGTTATAGAGTGCTAATATTTCAATATGCATGAAGTTTGAATTTCCTTGTAAAAAGGAACATAATTTTAAAAACAACTATATCACAAGGACATCATTAAGTACAGTAAAATTATTAAATAAATACCCTATAAATGTAAAAATGTACCCCAGTCAAGTCAATAACTATATTTAGTTAAAATAGGTCAGTATTAGATTGTATTGTATATAAGTTGATAAAACATGTATTATGATGATACGATGATGGCACATTTTGATAAATTGGCATTGATAAATATTGCATAATCATTTCAACCAGTTGCCACAATGAAGAACTATGAGTCACCCTACCATGCTTATTTCTACTACTGAATTTAAAAGATGCAAGTCATTCATGACATCACTTACTGGGTATATTAATAGCAACTTTTTCGCCTCTACGTTCTCTAATATTTCTAGTCAATGTTTTAAAGCGGGGATGTCCATTATATATGCCTTCATCCGGGAAGTAAAGGGAATGTGTCACACCAGAATCGGGAGTTGGTTTATATGGAGGTGTTGTGAAATCCGGACACCCTAATCTGAAAATATTGATTAACCAAAATAAACTAAGTTTATAAGCTACTTACATGCACATAACGTATCAATTTCACATGAAGTAAGACTGAATTACCTTAGGTATCATAATTTAGCATTTAACTTGGCTTTAAGAATAATTATTATTTGACTTGACATTAAGAATCAATTATAAACATATCGATTGATAAGCACCTATACCTTATATTACATGAATGAAAAAGTGTTTTTCAAACTACATACATGTAATTACATTTTCTTCATTAAGAAACTTTAATACAATATTAATAAGTTTTAATACATTTTGCAGTATGTATTTAACTAATTCAGTTACAACTATTTTTCATGTCAAAGGCTATTTATTTTAACATTAATATATCAACATTACTTCAGATAAATTGTTAGAAGTATTAAGATGTAAAAGTTGAAATGTATTGTAAATGAACCAAACAATGTTCACTGTTGCTTTTTTTGGCAGAGTAGGATTCACATGAGTAATTCATTGAAATGCATATTTTATACAATATTATTTCAAGGCTTGAGATTTCTAAATGGAAATATGTTTTATACAGAGTATGTGAAAATTCTTAGGCATATTTCAATAACACAATTATTTTTTCTAAATTACAATTAAGCTAGGAAACTTCATAATACTGGGAATCTTGTATAATTTCAAGTGTCATATAAAACAAAATAATGCAAAATACTCTTAATTTAAAGGTATAAAAATCACTGACTCCAATACAAAAATGAAGTATTTTATATTAGGTATGAACATGACAGAAATTACCTTGGAAAATTCGTTATGCTCATGATTACCTCGCCATCATGAAGGAGGGAGGATGCTTCGGCACGCCGGTACTGCATATTTGCTTCCACTATATTGAAATGCGCAAGGAGGCCTCCATAAGGCCGACCCGGTGTTCCCTCCACCATATATGCACCATATTCTGGTCGCCATAAAGACTTTACATCTAAAATGAAAATAACATGCAATAAAATAGATCTTCTGCAACTTCATACAAATTAAAGATTTTTACATTCCACTAATTACTAGAATTAAAAGAACATAAAATTATCATGTTTCACTAAAAATATAATGCTACATGTAAATAAATAATTTAACAATTTAAGAATATCATAGGTTTAGTGGTGTAATGTACTTCTTTGTAATATTATTTATAAATATGTCTCTAGAAAATATTTATTATTATAGTGCTCAAATACATCTTTCCTGTTAGTACATCAATGTTTATAATCCACTCCATATTTTATGAAACAATAATAAATTTGAAATATATCAAAAAAAACTGACTCCAAATACAGTGCAAGATGCAAATAATTATTTGTATTAATAGCCGTGTTCCTTCATTTCTTTGTATATTTGTATCTCATGCTAGTCAACTTCTTATATTTAATTATATGAAGCTGATTTTTACAAAATTAATTGTTGTACAAAATTAACATAAATATGTTACTTTATTCTACAACTATTTTATTGCTAAGCATATCATTTCTTGTGGAATGAACTATATATTATTACTGACATTAAATTTATATCTTCTAATTATGTGCTTAGGTAGTTTTGTTTGTTGCAAGTAATATATATTTTTTTTACATAGTAAAGTACCATGAACATATAAATGACATGACATGGCATGACTTCTAAAAGCAAAATGTATTATTCTTGTTTAAGAATTCAAAATATATGAAGTAAAAGAATCATTTACCTTCCACTAGTATTAATCAATGATAATTTTCAATGATACAATCATTACACATACACCATTTAGAAGCAAATTAAGTATGAATATAATAAATGACATGATTTTACTTTATTTAGATGTGGATTAGTTTCAATTGTTTTTATTCACTGAACACAAACCTAAAAGTAGCAGTGTTTAAACTTATAACCATTAAGAATAAAAACCTTAAATTTAAATTTAAAAAAATTAAGCGGTTATGAAAAAATGTTTAGTCATTTTCAATCTTAGGAAAGATTTCAGTTTTTCAAAGAGAACTATTATGTGATTTTCTATATTATTATGTTCCATAGATATTTAATAAATCTATATTTATTAAATATTTAATAAATATCAGAATCTCCTAAATTTTAGTTAAGCCTTAGTAAAGCTCCAAGTATTAACACAAAATAATTCCCAATTTCTTTACAGTGAATGACCTGTAGTTATTTAAATCACATTCCTTCCTAAAAAACTCATCAACAAATTACCTATGTATTTTCAATCCAAATTACAAAATTTAACAAAACACTACAAACTCTGTGGATTAGCAGCTTCTTTTTCTTGAAGTTTTGAAAGGACTTCCTCAGCTCGCAGACTCACTGTAGCTCGTTGATTTGCATCATCAAATTTAACTATAATATATTCTACCTAAAAGGTGAAATGTTACATTTTCATATGCAATGTTTTATAAAAAATAAGTAATTAAAGAACTTTAATATTGAATAAAAAAAATGAATTCAATACAGAAAAAAAAAATAAGACAAACCTCATCTCCCCACTTAAGCACATCACCAGTACGGTCACGCAATTTACTGTACAAATTAATAAACTGTTCTATTCCATGTTGACGAACATGTTCTGCTAGAGCTTTAGTTTCTTCCCAGGACAAGGGGCTTCCTTCAGAAAGAAGACCCATATTTGCGACAATTGTCTTAGGTAACCGCAAAGGTAGTCTGCACAAGTTCTTAATAAAAATGTGCAAAAACAGTTTTCTTTTAAAAAAAATGTGGATATCGAGATTTTTATCAAATGTGAATAATTCAAAATTAGATTTGAATTTATATTAAATTATACAAACTATTAACTACACGCTTGTAAGCAAATTTGCATTTATACAATCCACAACCAATGCAGCCCAAAACTAAAATGCTAGAACAAATCGCCTGAATTTATATATAAAATCTGCACAATAAAATTAAAAAAGCGATAAGAAATACTTCCGCACAAACTAATCAAAGACTGGACTGTAACACAGAGCGATAGTATCATAGATGTAGTGTATCATTAAACTGTTGAACTGTACGTACTCTGTACCCCAGAGTACAATTACTTCAAAATTTCTAAACAAACTTGTAAAGCGTATAGATACCAATGGTCAGAAACAAACCTGACTACTCTTACAAGAAAAACATATAAATTTAAAACTTGCAAATTATCCTTAATATTTAATTTCGAGAAACGAGCGATAGATAATTATGGGTTATTAAACATATCAAAATGATTGCATTCGAAACAAGATGTAAAAAATTGGTTGACAGAATATTGCAAAGCAATATTTAACTTCCTTAATTCATAATCATATTGATCACAGGCAAATTGATCGATGAGTTTTTAACTTAATCTAATTAGGTCAATCTGTGCCTCAGAGTGCACGTTTAGCCGTAGTCACAAACGTTGTCGTCACTTTCATGACAATGGTCGTTCTCATCCACGAGCCGCATCACACCAGCGTGGAAGTATTATAGTCCATAGTTATTTGAAATAAATAGAATTTGGGGTGATAAACTCACGCAGTGTAGTGATTTAAGGTTGATACAACAACAATAAAATGAATCAGTTAGGAAATGAACATGGAGCTGCCCTAATCTGTGTGTAAAAAATGAGTTATAATTTTTATGATGGCAAGGTAAAACTGGCTGTGATTGCCGCATTGGTAAAGACAGAAAGAAAGAATTGAAATTCAAAGCTAGAAAATTTCATATTATCAAATTTACTTTTCTTTCAACAATAGCTAACATTCAAACCCTGTTCGTTAATTTTAATTTTAAAATTAGGTGAAATTCGTCAATGTGGATGATACAAACAATAGGTTTATCGAACTTATTCTCATTGTTAGGTAAAATTTCTGTAAGATCAAACATCGAAATAAATATAAAAATTCAATATATTCTGGATTATAACGAGTACATTTTGATTAGAATTATTATAATATACAATGAAAACTAACATCACTTTATTTTTGAGCACTTGGAAACGTCTTTAGTGCTGGAGTATCATCTAATCTCACTATAAATACGATAATTACAGTTCATAACGCGAGTCCATTGCGAAAATCAATTTTACAGATAGAAAAAAAAGGACAAAATTATTATTAAAGATTAAAATCAATATTAAACTTTTATACTAAGCAATGGCATATACTGTCGTTTGGGAGAAGTTTAATTTGGTAGTTCAAATATTAATCGGCATTATGTCACGCTCCCCAGACTATTAATAATTCAATTTTAATCAAATGAAATGAAAAATATATTTATTTCGTAGGTAATGAAATTACACTTGAAATACGTCATACTATTAAATCACTTTCTTGACGTTGTCTCTAATATTTTTACATAAGCGTAGCATGTTATTATACTCTGTTTCAGATTTTGTTTAATAATATTTTGCCCATTATTTTACATCATTTACATTTCGATAAACACAAAATGATAACTCTTCATTAATAATTACTAGATCATACATCTTTCCACAAATGTTCATGATCTCCTCCTTGTTTAGAACAACTTCGCTAAAGTAACTATAACAAAAATATAACATTTGAAAATATACTTATAAATAACATAAATTAATAAAGAGAAAACCCTGTGCGTGGCGATATAAAGATCACCGAAGGTATTAATATATTGGTTTCTGATTTTCTCGAAAGATTTTATGGGTATGGATATGGATTTGCAGCGACAAAAGCACATTAAATTCCATACAATTATTTCTTATTGGAATCTATTGGATGTTTTCAACAGGGTAGAGAGTGCCAACGGCGCGAAGGTCAGGATACCCTTCTGGGTTACCACGACGTAATAACAACGTCCGGGTGAACGTGTTGCCCTGGGAAGAGGCAAAAATAACTAAAACTACCTATTAACGAGTTTAATAGGTATTAAAGTAGACGACACTTGAAAAAGCGAGTAGTGGAAGGGGTGGCAAAAAACCGCGAAAGGCGGTTATAAAACTAACGGTTCCTGTTGAGGGCGTTATGCCCTTGAATCACTGAATTTAAAATTAAAATTCACAAAGTGACCTATACCCGTTACGTGAAGACGTAACGCAACATAACTGAATTTAATTCGGAATGGATTGACCATCACTAACAGAGTTTGACCGCTAACCGTGACGCTGAGTGAAGTCCGTCCCCCCAAGGGCCGCTGCTGGTCAACATGCGGTCGCACTCATGCAGTTAATGGAAAAACCATTTACGCGCGTAAAAACATGCGAAATAACTAAAATAGCGATCGGTATCTGGAGTGCGAAAACTACGAGGAGCGCTCCCTAGGTGCAGAAACCGTGTGCGGGCTCGGCGTACAGACGGCAGGGTAGCCGGAGCTTGTCGCCGGGACGGACGCCCGTGGTTTAACTGCCGCTGCGCGGCTTACACTGCGCGGCACCCCACACACTCGCACACGCGCGGAGCCCGACACTACGGAACGCGGCTCGAAGGAACACTGCCACGTAGTAACACACTAAACTAAACGGGTGGCCTAGGGGACTGGACCGAAGGCGACCGATCGCAACGGAGGAACAACCGGAATTGGAGCGCATCGCGCACGTATCAGTTGAAGTTTTATCTCGTAAATTGAGATTTTCATGTTCTGATCTATTTTTCTCAAAAAACGGCTATTTTAACGATTATGATTTCTTCGGCAAAGTTGTATTAAAAATAAGGTGATTACGAATATTTGCCGAAATACGCATGATTAATTCCACAAAGTATATGTATGAAAATTTTAAAATATTTCAAGGTATTTGCAATAATTGTTTATTTTCAAACTAGATTTATTTAGTTATGCACTACATAGAAAGACGTAAAAGGTATAATTTATTAAAGACAATAAAAATGTAATTATACATATAGTTATCCACAAACAACATTTGAGTACTGATTATTGTCAGAAATGTACTGAAATGGCACTAGTCGAGGCAAATAAACTCAAATTGTAACAAGGTATTCTAAGAGGTAAGGTATTATAAATTTAAATAAAAAAGAAATCAATGTCATTACTTATTTCAATTATCACAATCCTTTTTTAGTTTTATTAATTTATAAAGATATTCCATTTTCTCATAAAGACAGGTAAAAACCATAGATTTCCACGTCTATGATTTACTTATACTTTTCTTGCTTTATTGACATTCATCATTTATTTTATGTTAATCATCATTCATATCATTTAATTTGTGTACGGTAAAATTGTTTTTTTTTGCAAGTTCATCATAATGTTTATTTCATACGAAAAACATGTACTGTTGGCTTACCATAATTTGCGATTGGACAAATTATTCTAAAAACGAATGTGATTTGAAATTACAAGTTTCTATTTCAATTTTTTAAATTAAATATCTAACCGTTTGACATGGTAATTAAATTAAATTGTTGTAAAAACCTTTTAAAGACAATCAGGGCTATTATTTTCAAATTTTATCAACTAAAGACAAGTCTAAATTTGAGTGAGGATGTCAGTCTTTTCTTAGATCATAGAGAATATGAAACAGGCGGTGGATCAGGCAGGCTACTAATCTGTGCACTTAGTTGTTTCTAAATTAGTTATTATTTATCTGTGGCTTTGTTGGTTGTAGAAAATACAGAATCTGATTTAGTAAAATTTGTCAAACCATATCATTTAATATTACTATTATTTGATGCCTGATAAGGCTAAATGAAATATAATCACTGCAATGTAAACACTATTGGTTGTGTTTTTTGTAGTCGCTAACATGAAGTTTGGTTTAGTAGATAATGGAATATAGTGTTTTTTGGAGTGTTGTCACTGAGGTACTATAATATCTTAATGTGTTTGTAAATAAGTAATTTATCTTTGTAATTATTAAACATTTTCTTTTATTTTTTATTATTATTTATTAGTTTTGTGTAAAGACTTCTTCTAACAATGACGATATTACTTTCATATTTCAAAGAATCTTGAGAAAATTATTCAAATTCTATACATTTAATAACTGTTACTACAGTTTGCTTTTAGATTGGATTTTTAACTTGGACAAATAAAATTTCAATTCATAATGGTGCCAGTTGCAATAGAAGGATGTGCTCAAGGCACCGAAGGTGGTGGTGCAAGAGGTGGTTCGATTTCTTTAACCATGCTCATAGATTTCATTGTCCAACGTACTTATCACGAATTAACTGTACTAGCAGAACTGTAAGTGTTTGATTATTGTTTTTTTATTGTACATTTTAGATTTTTATGTGTATTAAATTGGTTATGTTCTTTAACAAAATGATATTCTATAAAAATAAGCTAAAGTATTCTATATAACATATAGTAATATATTTATATGTGAACAAATGTTTTTTATGTAAATACTCATTTTTATCTTTTCATAATTTTATTTGAAATTTGAACCTTTTTTAGGTTGCCCCGAAAAACAGATATGGAGCGCAAAATAGAAATCTATAAATTCAGTGCAAGGACCAGGCAGTTATTTGTTCGATTGCTTGCATTGGTAAAATGGGCCAGTAGTGCAACAAAAGTTGACCGTTCAGCTCATATTATGGCCTTCTTGGATAAACAGTCTTTACTGTTTGTTGAAACTGCTGATGTTTTGGCACGTGTAGCTAGAGAAACTTTGGTGCACGCGAGGTATTCAAGTATAATTCTAATAATTCAGATTTGTCAGTAATTTAGTTTGAAATGCAAACATTTAAAAATATGAATACTTAATGCAGTTTCAGAATAACTGGAGAAAAGAAAAATCTAAAAGGATCAAAACAAACTAAATTATTATTATTATTAATAAGTGAGTGTTATTGAAAATAGTGGCCCAGTTGTTTATGGGATACTCAACATTTTAGAAATTGGGTTTGAGAAACAATTTGATGTTTGCAAATAGAAAAAACATTGTTTGAGTTAAAATCATTACATATTAAGTAAAAAAAAATCATTGACCTTGTAAATGTTTGCAGATAAAGATATAAATATTTGACACACTTTCCTCCCGCACATATACTTTTTAAATTTATATTCTAAACATATGTGTTATTGCAATTGAGTATACGATTGATGATGGAAATGAAAGTAAAATTATGATGGATGAAATTATGAAAGCACTAAAACATACTAAAGTTGGAAAAGCTGGCGGATATGATAAGAGTTTCATCAGAGAGACTGAGGGGTGATGGAAGTATAGGTGCAAGCCTGTTGTACCAGCTCTTTAACAAATGCCGAAATAGCCATAGGATGCCTAATGACTGGTGTAAAGCAGTTATTGTACCCCTCTATAAAGGGAAAGGCTCACAGTAAGTTTGCACAAATTTACTGCCTTATAAGCCTCAGCATATTGGCAAATTTTATGCTAAAATCATTACCGAAAGAGTTGTGAATGAGATTAAAAACAGTATTTGGGATGTACAAGTGGAATTTCGAAAAGGTATGGGGTGTACAGATTAAATTTTTGCTCTACTTATCAGTGCAGAAAAGTCGGCCAAAAGGTTTGTGTATTTTTATACATCTGGAAAAAGATTATAATAGAATGAAAAGAATTATAATAGAATCTATGGAGAACCCTATCCATGCATATTGTGAGTAGCGGATTGACTGCAATCCTTGTACATGGGCTCCAGTGCTTGTATCAGAATAAATGGGGCATATACTGACTGGTTTGACATCCGCAGGGGTGTCAGACAGGGATGTGTAGCTTCACTGTGGCTATTCAACCTATTTATAGATAGCTGTCTGTATTATTTAAAAGAGTATGAATGTGGATTAAGGATGGAAGAGTTTTCTGTCGAGTGCCTCCTGTACACTGACAGCCAAGTAATCCTTGCGCTGTCGGCGTGTGGGCTGCAGGAGATGGTAAATAAAATGAATGATTCTGTTAAGAAAAGGGATATGAAAGTAAATGTCGGTAAGACTAAAGTGATGGTGTTTAAAAGGGCAAAAGCAATACTGAATGCGATGTACTTATAGAAGGTGAGAAAGTCGAACAAGTAAAAGACTTTGTATACTTGGGTAGTCTGTTCACAAATGATGGTAAACATGACAGATATTGAAAGGAAAGTGAATGAGGGAAATAAAGTGAATGGAGCCTTGCTTGCTATAATGAATAGTAAAAGCTTGTCACGACAAGCGCACTTGACTATCCATAATGAGGTACTGATTTCTATTCTTATGTATAGTCATGAAAGCTGGGTATAGCAGAAGAAAAATGAAAGTAGGATCAATGCAATGAAGATGCGATCGCTGTGTAATACTTGTGGAGTGACTCGGAAAGATATATGTCGAAATGTTGTTAATGGAAAATGTAGTGACTAGAGTAGAAAGAGGTATGTTGCGGTGGCTTGGCCATCTGGAAAGGATTAATGAAAGTAGAGTAACAAAATAAATCTATAGAGCAAATGTCTGTGATGGAAAGGCCGGTAAGAGTCATCCTAGAAAATCCTATGTAGACCATATTAGTGGCATATTAAAAAAAGGCCAAATTTCAAGTACCCAAAAACTGATGAGCTTGCATGAAAAGATTGATGGATGTCAGTGAGGCAAGAGAGATATGCAAAGTTGTACCACATGGAAATCTATAGTCTCTGCCTACCCTTCTGGGAAATAGATGGCAGATTATATAATTATTATTATATTTGTGTTAATTTTATTTACAGATTGCCTACATTTCATATGGCTGCAGCTGTGGAAGTCTTAACATTAGGTACATATAGTCGATTACCTGCTGTCATTCGTGAGAGACTGGTGCCTCCACCACCTCTGACAGCTGCTGAACGTCGATCTACACTTAGAGCTCTAGCGCATATTGTACGTCAAAGACTTACTACTGCTTCTTTGCCAAGTGATGTCCGAAATCTTAAGGTAAGTTCTAAACTCATTCTGATTTAATTCTGTTTATTTTTCGTTTTTTTTTTTTCTTAAAAATTACAAGGCCATGGATGTATTTTAGTTTAAATTTTTAAATTGTGTGACAAATTATTCTATATTTCTTTATAGTTGTCATTAAGAGTCATATGCTAATAATATTTGCAATTGTCAATATTGAAGGTCAGAACTACTACGCTTTAACTCTAAACATCTTATCACTAGTGGCATAATGAATTTTATCAACAAGTTTAAACTTAAATCTATCATAACTTTGATCCTGTTTGATATTGTTATTATCACCATTATTTAATTAATACATTGGCTTGTGGATACGACTCTCGGGAGCTGATAATTGCATATTTATGATCAGTTTTCTGTTTTAAATATAAATCAAGACTTTTACAGAGTTTTTATGGTCGAAACATCCGTCACTGATAAAAATAAATCGTTTGAATCCCTGAAAATGTGGTTAGGCAAAAAGTTTATTCTTAGGTTGTTAGTGTGTGTTTGTTGGAGTGCCCCTTTTAATTTTTTGTAATATCCATTAAGAACTTTAATGTTTTTATCAAATTCTGTATTATGTGATGGAGTCATGCTGTGTCTAACTTGGCTGCAACACAAATATGTGCTGGCTTGAATGGTAAAATATCACCCTCTCACAGAATATAGATTTAAGTAACAGTATCCATTGTTTTATTTTGTCAAGTGAGTGAGAATCCCGGTGGCTCATTCCTCTTGCATCAGATATGGCAATAACTTTGAAAGAAAAACTGTCCCAGAAGGATATCTGTAATTCAGGAGAATCTCTTCCTGAGCATATCCCCTCAGGCCACTCATTGTATTTTGGTGAAGGCAAAAAGACACTCAATTCATCCACTAGGTGCAAACAGAGTAAGCCAACAATAGTACTTCAACCAATGTTGTTTATGGACTTTTGAAACAATGGGAATCAATAAGTCGTAAACGCCGTCTGCCTTCACCTTGCATTGTTAATTGGCTTTGCTATTTTAAATTGAGATATAAAGAACTGTGGCTGATATTTCATATTAAACTACCTGGACTATAATTTGATGCACTCCTTTGTGCTCTGTGCTGTTGTTTGTCTATATCCAGGAAGATGTCTGCTGATGGCACCTTGACAGTCCTGAATTCAGAGATCTGTGTATTAATTGGTTATGCGTTGATTGCAATTACCATTTTCACATACTTGCCTGTGTTTACAGATCCCATATGGTAAATATGGAAATTCATTGACTCATTAAGTGTATTCAAATGGTGGTTGACTTTGTGCTCTAACAGATACCTTCCACAGAGATTGTAGTCTTGGATAATTTGGTTAATGCCCATTAAGCCAAATGACTTCGATCATGTACTTACAGATCATCTGGTGAGATTTGTACATAAATTCGTCTTGGTCTGTCCCAGATGATATCATCATCCATGTGAGTACAGGACGAGACGAACCACACCTCACCCTTATTGTTTCTTCTATTGATTTCACATCCAGATAACTATAAAGACTCCTTTGAAATTTTTAATTGAATTGAAACTTCATTTGGATGTTCAGACCACTGCCTGGTTCAGAGCATGGTGCCTCACAAACAGCCATTGCGATCAGTACCATTGGTAACGTCTTTTGCCTTTGTACAGCATCTAATATCTTGCATCTGGATTTTATTATTTAAGTTTTATCTCAAAAATGTTATTTTTATTACTCTCCTCTGAACTTTCTCTATTACCTTCTGAACCATAGTCTAGTAATTGACATATAAGTGATGTATTATCACAAAATAATGCTTTGTGATAGCATAAAATGCTTTTCTTATGATGTATGGCATAAAATTTGCCTTTTTATGTTTGTGATATTATATCCCACTTAAGGTTATCAGTAATAGCAACACCAAGATTTTTTTATACATTAACAGAGTGAACATGTAAGGAGTTGATAATGTAAATATACTTAAGGTTATTATTACTTTAAGTAGGACTGTACATTTTGAAGTCAAGAGTAAGAAACCAGTTTTCGGTATATAAAACAACTATGCTTCAAACTCCAAGTCTTATTATATTATTACATACTACTAATTAGTAAGTGCAAATTTTGGTTATCTAGAAAGTCAGATATCCATTTCAAAAGTTACCAATAGATACCAAATTGATCTAGTTTAGTGAATTTTATAAGAATTTAATATCTCACGAGAGAATTGGATCACATCAATATATTGGCGCTTATCACAGTTGTATATCCATTTATATAAGTATACAATCAGGTTTTTTTATTTTAGACGTCTTAGGTGCGTTTATGGATCTGAATCTGTTATGAAAATTATGTAAAATAATTGAACATATTTTACTTTGTGTCATATTTGTTGAGCCTGACATGAAAGCAAATATAGTATTTGTTTTTTATGATAGTATGCTGACCAGTACTATCTAATCTTAAATATTTGCATGCAGTTAGTTTTTACATACAAATCACTTACTTCAATACCAGAGATCTTTTTTGTAGCTTATGTTACAACAAAATTCTCAATTTCAAAATAGTTAATGGTTATGAAAAAATATGATTTTGTCATAATAATCAGTGTCGTTATTACAGTGTAGGCATTTTAACATTTATATCTAGGTGGTATAAATTAATTACACACTGTTCTTTTATTTAAAAAAACAAATTCTAAACTTACGAAAATATTTCATTAAACTATCCATTTTAAGAATGATAAATTAAGAAATTATAGTCCCATCAGTTTTTTATCATGTTTTGTTAAACTATTTAAATTTTTAATCTACATCCACTTCTATTATTAATTCAAAAATATATTGTCACTGAAATAACGTGGTTTTATGAAGCATTTGTCGACTTAGTAATTTGATTGAATATTGTTAGCAACTAATTTATTAGATGCAGAAAAATCAACAGGATATATACATATATCTCTGAAGCATTTGACAGTTATTCACTCAATTTTGTTTAATAAACAGTCATTTTAAAATCATGGAATTTCTCTCATTTGGAACCTCTACATTTTAGTCTTTGTTAATTATTGTAAAAAGTGCTGACTTGTTACACTAATGACCGTATTTGCTTGTGTTCTGTATAATACTGATTGTGTTGCTTTCCAGAAAAATGCGGATGTGTTACACAAGTGGTTTTTAACAAATACATATTACTTTCGTCAACAAATGCTTTGTGATTTTCTTTACGCAAAATTTAAACAATATTATTTGCAATTATATACTTTCAGGTGTATAATAGAATGTAAATTTGTAGGTAAACATTTTGGCATTTTTCATGACAATGGTTTAACTTTTAACCACAGTATAATTAGATTGTGAAAAAGATTATTAAACTCCTCGGATTTGTTGCCAGATCAACCAAAGAATTTAAAAAGTTCACAGCTTTCTATATACATCATAGTTTTTATTATAAACATCATGGAATATGTGTACATCGATTTTGATCTTACAATAATACTATTACTAGATACATTAAAAGTGTACAAAAGAAAGTATGTAAAAATCCTGTCTTACCATCAAAATCTTAGCCACTCGTTAACTGACTATTCTCAATAATACTTTGAGTTTTTAATTTACTTTAAGTGACTTTAATTAAAATAGTCGCTAGAAATAGTTATAAGCAAACATTTTTAATTTATATATACACATACATACTTTGCTTCATTTACATATATTATTTTCATTGTGGACTTATAAAAATAATACATTCTTTAGCGATCTCATAACCAGAATATCCTATTTGTGCCACAACTTAACTAATGGTACTGACATTAATGTGTTTGATTACAAATTTGCTGCTATTAAAGACAGTATTTATAATATCTTGTTTCGTTGGTATAAATTATCTGAATCGATCTGAATTTATCGTTAATTACGTTAAGTTAATTTCGTTTATTCCTTTTATTTAGTTTACTTTTTTTATGTATATCTTTAATCATGTTATCGACACATATTTAAGTATCTAGACCAAATTATACATGTATCATATTTTTTACATAATTTCATAATGATAGTAATCCGTTTTGTGTTACATAATAAATAATAAAAATATGTCGCCTACCACAAAAATTGTATTTATAAAAATTCTCAATATATTAATACTATTTTTACTTGAGTACAAAGGAAGGAAGAATAATGATTTTACTACCCCATGTATGTATATATGTATGTGCTATGGCGGTTATAGAAATGTAAAGCAGGGTGAACATAAAATTGTTAAGTACTATATACCATATGGAATCGAAGTTGTTCTAAAAAAGAAGGAGATTATGAATATTTGCGGAAAGATGCATGATCGATTCCATACTGTATACATCAGATATTGTTTATGTCAATAAAAAAATCTTACCAAATAAAGTCGTTCTAACGCAGGTCGTCATTGGGCTTTTTTTTTTATCCACATTAATTGCTTGAATCAATTAAAAATATTGGATAACCAAATTAATTACTGCATAACCAAAGTGGCCATTTAAAGGGCATTGTTATTACTCTGCTATCAAATTCGTGTTGAAGTAGAATATATAATAACAGTGTGGAAACCATAACTGCCCATGTTTACTTTATGACATTTCTTATAATATATTGTTTATACGTTAAACCCTTCGCCTTTTTTTGTTTGAATAAATTTTCAAAATGTTGTCATAATAGATTGCAAAACGTTTTAAGTCGGTCAATGGAAATCATCAACAGTTAGGTAAGCCATTGTTGTCACTGCGTATTGTGTAAATAGAGATGTGTAGGCGTTTTAAATCATTTAGAAAATGTACTGGTTGCAGAAACAATGACGATCAGTTGTTTGTGAATGATTTTCATACAAATATTCTATTACTATACATAAATTGAGATTTAAATTCAGACGATTTTTATACGCATTTCAACTCTTTTCTCAAACGATCTAAATCAAAATTGTGGGCATTAAGGCATATCTATTAAGTTTTCGTACAGTAGTAATTCAAATACCTTTATATTTCCGTGGCAGTCTGGGAACTCGCTAAGAACATTGTCTATTATTTCAATTAATATATGCTTGTAGTGACTTTTGATGTCGTCAACATTTTTTTCATTTTAGGCTAGCCACAAGCCCTCACAATATTATTATGAATGTCCAAAAATTTTTATCTGAAATTTTCTAAGAATATTTCAACCTCGTATCTTCTGCACGCAATAAGCTATGTCAAGTAATTTTCTGTAATGTTTCATAAAAAATGTCCATTGCTCCGAAAATATTAATAATATCGAAAAAAAATTGGTTGCCTGTAAAGTCGGTATACGGGAGAAAGTTTTACGTGACAACGACTTTGAGTGGTAAAATCATTTTAATGTGAATATTCATTCAGATAGTAGGAAGAAGGATGAAATAATAGTAACAATTTAAAACATTTATTTATACAAAGAATTATATTTAAAACATTAATTTATACAAAGAATCTCGACTGAATTTCATATTAACAAAATTTTATTTTACCTTTACACATACATACGTATTTATATACAAATATACATACAATAACTTGCAATACATTTGCGTACAATGAAACAGCGTTTACTACAACTTAACTTGTTCCTATCTGAGTGGAAGGGACGCGTGCCTTTCACTTTTTGCGTCTGTCTCTCGCTCTTAGGCGGCTAACCATGCCCGAGTGGAAGGACGCGGCTCTAACTCGCTCTCATTGTGAGCGCATAACGTGAGCGGAGCGTAACGCAGTTCTTGAAGTGTCACCCGGCAAACCAATTTATAAGACGTTGTCACGTCAAAAACAAAATCTAATTTCTATATACTGGAAGAATGATGTTTCTAGGCTATGTATTACCGTTCGATATGTCAATATTGTTAGTTATTTCCTCGAAAACGCCAATCAAGTTTAAATTTCGATTTCATTTTTGATTCAACTTCAATAAATTAACCCATTTTTAGGAGTTTTTTTCACGCACGAACCTTAAAAAATTCGTGCTAAAAGTACCGTAAATGTAGCCCAGCAAGTTTCGATTGAAAATCTCATCGTGATCTATTCAACCGCTTCGAAGATACCCCGAATAAACAGACAAACAGATACAAAGGGTTATTTTCTTGTATATAAACCTTGTCCTGATAATAAGGAACGTAAAAAATAATTATCCAATTTGGTGTAGTCGTTTGAAAGTGATACGCTTACAAGTTTGGCAACTTATTTTTATTTATATTGATTAAATTTTCTACTTATATTTTCTATTATTTTTAATCAAGTCTACATTTGGTAAGAGCTGGCCATTTAATTTGTTACAGAGTAGTGATATACTCTGTAACAAATTAAATGGCCAGCTCTTACCAAATTAAATGGTGTATGAATATAATGGAATCTAGTAAATTAATTTAAATTCCTTGAGTTTGGAGCACCCTTATAGTTATAAAGATCACTAAAAAGTCTTGAACGTAAATAAAAGTTAAAAACTAAAACCTGACCAAAAACTATACAACTAAAAAAGTATATAAACAAGTTGTGTGTTTCATTGAAAAGTAATGATTACGGAAATGTGAAGCTGTAGGGGGTGTTGAGTTTGGGAATGTAAATGAATGAATAATACCTTAATAAAATCTGACATACTATGTCTCAACGAAACACGTAGTCGGATTTTAAACTTTTTGTACATATATTTATAAAGTTTTTTCTGTTTAACAGGTTGAGAATGGTCGTGCAACATTTATTGTTGGACAGGAATTTAGTGTATCTTTAACGGTAATGGGAGATGCACCAAATGTACCATGGCGTTTGTTAGATATTGCCATTTTAATTCAAGATAGCGAAACTGGAGGTACATCATTTTAAAAATGGATTCTATATGTAAAATTTAGATGCAGAAGTAAAGTTCCTTTTTATTTTTGAACAGAAGGAAAACCTCTAGTTCACACATCTCAATTGAATTGGTTACGAGGTGTGGCGCAGGCGCGTTTAGCGGCCGCCGGTTTGAGTGGTGCTCTTGCTGCTTTACGGTTCTTTTGTCGTTCTTTATCACTTGAGCTGTTGTACACCCAGACTCTGAGGTTATGTCGTGATCGCCTAGCCCGCCATCTGCAAGTGGACAGATACACTCCAGGACAGAAACTGCAAGTCTCATATTGGAGGTATTTGCCATATGTATATACATATATTAATATAAGGTGAAGCTTAGAATTTAGTTTATTAGTACTCGCCTACTTTAAAGTTTACAATAATAGTCAAATTTATTTGCATCATCAGAAAAGTATAAAGAAAGTTGTATAAAAAAAGAAAGAAAATCTGCAGTAATATTAACTTTTCACAGTGATTTCAGGAGTAGTTACTCTTATATGAAGAAGTGTTACTATAAAAAACTACAACGACTTCTAAGTACTCATGAAAATGTAACATTTGTACATGAACAGAATGTTAAAATTTAAAATTTTTATGATTACAAATTATAAATATATGCATCATTTCATAAGTTTTGTCAAAAATGTCCACATATGACAAGCCTTCCATGGCTTTTTTTTGTGGGTCATTTAGTACCGCATTTTCCATTAATAGAGCATGTAAGTTAAAATATAAAAATGGTTTCATTACCCATACTGTCTCGAATCCTGCATTCGATCTTAATCCAGCGTTGTTATTACAAGTTAGTAATGTCGCAATCATGTCAAATAGAAGTTAATGTTAAGAAAATTTGCTCAAATTTCTTTGCTTACATTGGTTATTGTAAAGACAATTGAGATGAAAATAATCAAATATTATTCCAATTTGATTTCAGTACATGATGCATATTGTGTCTTTAAAAATTGTGCAATTATGTATACACTTTATTTCAAGCTTGCTAAAATTCTAAACGGCAATAACCAATGCAATAAAATGGCACAAATTGTTATCATGGTAAATTATCGAGTATGATTTTTAATTATAGAATCTTAAGAAATTTCAAAACTCTTGTAATTGTTTTTAGGAATTGTATGACATGAAATAATAAGCAACAATATTTTTTCCCATACACCTCAATCTAATATGTATTATAATCACACATTTTTTTGCAAATAGACTATGTCGTCTTTTTTAAAACAATTTTCTAAAGAATCTATAATTATTGGATCAATAGTTTCTGATAAAAAATTGGTTGCCTGTAAAGTCGGTATACAGGCGAAAGTTTTACGTGACAACGACTTTGAGTGGTAAAATCATTTTAATGTGAATATTCATTCAGATAGTAGGAAGAAGGATGAAATAATAGTAACAATTTAAAACATTTATTTATACAAAGAATTATATTTAAAACATTAATTTATACAAAGAATCTCGCACTGAATATAACAAAATTTTATTTTTACCTTTACACATACATACGTATTTATATACAAATATACATACAATAACTTGCAATACATTTGCGTCTCTGTCTCTCTCGCTCTTAGGCGGGCTAACTGTGCTCGAGTGGAAGGGACGCGTGCCTTTCACTTTTATGTCTGTCTCTCTCGCTCTTAGGCGGGCTAACCATGCCCGAGTGGAAGGGACGCGTGCCTCTCACTCGCTCTCATTGTGAGCGCATAACGTGAGCGGAGCGTAACGCAGTTTCTTGAAGTGTCACCCGGCAAACCAATTTATAAGACGTTGTCACGTCAAAATACTGTTGAAAATGCCTTTAACAATGACTTCTGCACATTTTTGACAACTTACTCAGGGTGCGTGGTATGATTGAATTAATAGTAAACTAGTGATTGATGCCTTGCAGCATTCTAGTTGACAAATTTTATTTCCTAATGACTGTTTCTCATTTCTTTTACAATAAATAAATTTTTGTAACCAAAGTTGCAATTATTTTGATTATCATGTGACAGCAACATTTTATTTTAGACCCTAATTTTAATAGAATTTTTATTTGTATCAAATTTATCTTAATTAAAATTGTTGCTATTAATTTGGAATAGTGTTAAATGACAATTGAGTGTTGAATATCACCAATAAATGTTATAAAAATGTAATGAAAATTTGAATTTCTTTCACAAAACTATGTGAATGCATATGAATTAGTTATTTAGTGGTAAATCGAAAAGCAACTAAACATATAGAAAATAGAAAATTTGGAATTACATAATTAGACCATAAGAATTGATACGTGTCACTTACCTCAACCTTGTCAATGGTGTTTGCGAATAAGTTCAAATTTGTGCGCAGAGTTGTGGATACGACGGTATCATTTATTTTATTAGATATCTTGTTCTAATTTAATTATAATATTTAGCTGCAACTGGTCTGAAAAGGGATGAGATTTCAAAGTATATTTAATTCTAAAAACTGGAATTTTATCTGGAGAATTACGTATTTGAAAATATCCAGACATACGGGTTGTGAACTGATTTCAGTGGAATGTTACATAATAGTGATGTCAAGTTAAAAATGAATACAATTTAAATACATTTACATTTTCCTATAAAAAATTAATTATATAGGGAGTTTTATACATTGTATGGGCGAAAATATCGGCTTGCGCTATTTTATAAATATTTACATGAATGCTTATATACTTTGTAGGGAATTAGGATGTGAGCTGGGATATCGACTGATTGTCGGCGCAGAGGGCGAATCTCTATGTGTGTGGCATGTGCCCGCGCTGACGGGTGGTGAGCGCGTTGCTGCTGCCTTGACGCCGCACGCGCCTTCTATGGAGCGACTCTTGGCTCATACAGTCCACGTGCGCTCGCGTCAGCGCCTTAATGATCTCAAAATTTTGCTCAACGACCTTGGGGTAAAGTAATGCTCACAGTCATGTCCACTTACATTCTAGTAACGGTATTGTGTCATTGTTATTTGTTATGCATGTCATTTTACACTTACCAATATGATACTTTATATTCAAATTGAAAAAAGGATAATTACTAACTTTTACTGTTAATTGAAACATTACAAAAGTAGTATTTAAAATGGTTGGGTACGCAGAACAAATTATATGAGAAAGAATATGTGCTGTTGATGATTATTCTAAAGACTAATATTAACTTAAAGATCTTTTGATACAAAGAATAAGAAAAATAAGATTGCTTATGTCTAGTGTAATAGATCAAAAATTTGTGAATACACTGGGTGTAAAATGAGACCGGGCATTTCTTTTTTATAGAAATGCAAGAAAAGATGATAAAAATAATTGTGGAAATCCCATTTAAACTGGTTCTTTAATGTCTTAGATATATTTTTTTTTCGAAATGAAACAATGTAATGTATCTTAATAATAAAGAAAAAAATCGCGCGTCCAATGCTTGCGGAAGCGCAGGTGGCGGGCCAATGCGGAGGCAAAACGATAACGCCCGCACCGCTAGCGATTCGATAATTTATCGGTTCAAGCGAGAAAGCGAGGCAAACGGGAGAGGGGAATGGCAATGACATTGAAAATATGTATCTATTTTTAGTTTCAATCTAGTAACTTAGTGGCCGTAATGTCATAACCTACTTTTTTTTGTTACTGAGACAAAGGGCTTTGAACTATTTATGAATATCGATTATTAGTATGTTTAATTTACGTTAATTACGTTTTATTAAGAATGAATGTTTTTACTTAATCATGTTGTTTACTTAAACAAAACACAGTTTAGTTGGTTAGGTATCATTCGCGAAATACCAGGAGTTACAGCGCAAATGATTATCTACGCAAAATGTAATTTATTCGGAGAGTAAGGAATTAATGCACCTAAGTGCTCTTGCGGCGTACGTGCACGTTATCGAAACCTTGCCTGGAAACGTTAGCGTCATAATCAACACTACAACGTAAGCGCGATGGATGTTGTATTGCCGCTACAAGTTAAACAAACTATACTATACCAAGGGTCTATTGTTGTAGTGTTAAACACTTAGGCGAGAGTCAAAACTAAGCACGCGAGATTACGTAGAGTGATATTGGCGTGCATCGTATTTCTATAAATACTTAAATGCGCAGTGTGTTTCAATTAATTTTTAATTGCATTGCGTACTACTACTGGAGAGACAAGACGTTTTCATCGTCCGTTAGTCATAGGTAAGTCAGTCCATCAAGTTTATAAACCATAGTGGTCTCTTAGTGCAAAACCAGCCATCAAGCGCGACAACCGTGTTGCTTTCGCGTTCTGCGTCATAGTTAACACAGATCTTCGATAGGAGGCGCGCATGTTAGTCGCCGGCGCGCATATGTACCAGTCACGCACGTCTCCGCATGCTAAACCTACATCGAATTTTTGAAAAAAAAATGTTTACCTTTATCTAATATAATTTAGTTTTTAATGTGTACCTAACTATATATACGTTTTTAATTTTGAATTAATGCCCAATCTTATTTTACACTCATTATAAAAAAATATCGATAAAATAATATGATCGTTCTCTAGTATGTATAGCTAATAATGCAAATAAAGTACTAACAAAAATAATGAATTAAAATTATGATATTTAAATAGTATTAACACAATAGTTACAATCTAATAAGAAGTGACTTCTGATTTACCTTTAGATCAAAAAACAATTACAAGTAAAACACTTATTGTTTACCATTTCACACATCATATTATTTAAAAAGAATTATGCTGAAAATTTGACTCACAGACAAAGAAGGTGGTAAGGAGTCAAAGGGTTAGACAAGACCAACGCGAGCACAGTGGAGGAGTGTGATTTGAATTGCTAGAAAAAATTGAAAAAAAATTTTTGTCTAAATTAAAAAAAAAAACACTGTTTTGTAGGAAAATGTGTAACGTGGCATGAAGAAGTCTTACATGATCATAGCCAGAAGATTAATCCCCAAAATCCTGGAATGGCCAAGTTTACACACTTGTTTTCTTTAACATTTCATGTTCTCGTTTGTTGTGGGTTTCTTATTGTCTAATGTCTTTAAACATTAGACACTAGAAAATTCACAATAAATACTAAAAGGAAAGCTAAGGTTTGAAACTAAGACACCAGATTAAATTATTACATAAGAACCAAAATGAATATAATACAAAAAAAAATTAATTTCTTTAACCAACTCAAAATATAAGAACACTTGGAATTGATGACAAACTAACAGAATTAGAAGAAAAATTGAAACCTGTAAAATGGAATATATGAGGATTCAATAAAATAAGGCACTCAGAAGAGGAAATTATAAATGGTTTTGAGACAAAGGCTGTATTGAATTATGAATATGATCTGAATACAATATTTTCAAGACTTGAATCACTAACGATTTTTTCGAACTGAAAATTTCTTTAGACGCGCTGAGCACTTTAGTTAGTGGGTATTGAATAAGACTGAGTCGTCACGCTCGTCTATGAAACGCTCGTTCGGATAGAGTCGGTTCGAATCGACTAAAGGAGCGAGAGAGATATAATCAGCGCGAACTGTTACACTCGCTCGTATAGCGTTATATGAGAGAGCACGATGAATTAGTCGCATTCTGTATCGACATAAATACGATATGCGCTGTACCGATACATATTAATACTTTATTTAATGTTATAAGCGTTTGTTTAGGCAATAATGATCATTTATTTATTGTGAAGGGTTTGCCTTCTCAGTTGCTACTTTTACTGTAAAATACAATATTTATAAATTATATGAAACATATCTTAGTATATGAAAGTTTAGTGGAAATGAATAATAATACATAACAATTATTATGCATTAGGTGGAATGCACTGTAGGTGGTTGGCCCTGCGTACTAGCATGCGAGGTACTGTCGCCGTGCTTACGCGCCGAGCAGTTGTTAGTGTCGGTGGGTGCGCACGGCGGTCGGCTACGCGCACGCGTGCCAGCCTACCCACACACGCCTCGCATGCCTGAGCTTGCGAGTGCACTCGCTAACCCTAATATGGCTCAGATAAAAGTGCTACTTACACAACTCAGGTTAGTTATTATTTATCTATTATTAATTGAAATCAAATTTAAACTGTTGTATAATTCCAATAATTATTAATTCTGTTGTATGTTAGTCATATTCTATAAATGTTAGTAATTTTACTACTCATTTGATACTCGATTGAGTATCAAATGATTGCTAACATTTTTCTGTAACAGATTTTAGCTCGTATTTATTCGCATCTTGGTACAAAAAACGCGATTTTTCCATTTATTAACATGTTAGTATTTTTCGTTAACATTCAGTTTATAGTGATGTAATACGTTTGAATAGATTTTGGTTGGTGGCGCGGCGGTGCGAGAAGACGCTTCAGCATTTACCTGCCAGTGTTTGTGAACACTTACCTTTCCTTCATGGCCCAGATCATCCTCTGAACAAGTTGGCACCAGACAGACTTTATGTTACATTGCATCGGCACACAGATCATGTTCTTGTGAGTAGCTTCATAAAAAGTAACAAATTAATTTTATTTTCTGAATATGTCTATTGACATAATTAATTATTAAATTTATTTCATGAATATTTAAAACTTAACGTCAGCTTCCTGAAATTCTTCTTTGGTAAAAGCTACAATGAGTGTATAACAAACAACAAAACTAGTAATAAAATTTAAATTTGTTTGTCATTAGTTTGCTAATGAAGAATTAATGCTGTGCATTTTAAATATTTTATGCTAAAAACTTAAAATAAACCTTCCAGGATCATTTTAATATCTTACATTTTTTCATCAATTACAATTCATTTTGATTATTACAATGAATTAAAAACATTATTAATTTATTAATGTTATACATTGGAAATCATCATGGCATAAAAAAGAGAATCGAGAACATAAATAGAAAATTCAAAAAAATAACCTAAGTCAAGGCGGAGCTTAAACGCTCTGGTATTCATTTGTAGACCGACATTGATTTGCAGATGGAAAAACTCGGAAGTATGGATATGTAGATTGACAATATTTCTGCCTTTTACAACTTAAAGATCAATATTTCTGATCCTGAACAAATAGCATCTGGGCGCTCATTAAGTGAAAGTTATTGAGTTATGGGCTTAGGTTAAAACTTAAAACTACTGAGTTTCATGGTGCTTATTGTTTGAAGTGTGTTCAGACATTATTCAACTTTTGAAGTGTGCTCCTAAATTTTAATGACTGGAATATATTTTAAACTAGTATCTTTGAGCACATTCTCCACTGTGATTTATGTCACTTAAGCCCTAAAGATTAATCTTTGATTGTCAGTCATATATTCGTCAAATTAGATTTATTGAGTACATTTGACACCACTCATTTGCAAAGCATTTGAGAGTGATTCACAATCGAGAAATTGTTTCACCTGTATTTATATCTCTGTATTCTCGTTAGTACATGAAAATGGGAAAATTTGCATACCATTGTACAGATATTGCAATGAAGATTAATTCTGTCGACTTCACAAAATTATTTAATGTGATAGAAACGAAAAAAAGAATCAAAATAGTTTAGGAAACTTTCTTTTCAATCAACTATGAAATTTGTGAAAATCACGATTGTTTGTAAAAAAAAATCCATTAATTTTGGGCCTTTTTTTTTATTAAGTTTAGAATTACAGCAAGTTCTTTCCTATTACCAAATTAAAAAATGGCTGTCTAATTTGGTGTCATTAAATTATAAATCATAAAAAATATAATTTTAGACACAGAGTTACACTTCACAAGTAGGGAACATACTAATAGGAACCTCTATTAGTAAATAAATTTATTTCTTCATACTTATCTGTTTCGAAGAGATTGAGTTGTAATAATACACTCTAGATGGCAGTTTTCAAATTTTTACTTGTTACTTATTATTAAAATTTCAATGAACATATTTTTTTTTGTTTCTCATCAAAATTTAAATAAGTATTATGAGGTGTGCATTTTTGAATTTTCTAGTTTAAAATATTTTTATTTTTTATTTGTGAGATTTATGTTATGTTAAAATTGTCATTAATCATCTTTACTGTTATATATTCATATTTCGGTTTATCATTTTCTAAAATTATATTTAGATCAAAATGTGATACCTTCGTTTAAATACAAATAGTAGTAATAATTTTGATAGGAAATTTACCTATAGTCTTGTCTACTTTTTTTGTAAAATATATTTTCCATTTTTGCAGATTTTTTTTATATTATATTTAAGTTATGATACAAATTATTTTGTGATCATGTTATTTTCACTTATTTATTGTAATTACTATAAAAATTATGTATTTGTTTAGTCCGTATATATAAGTCCTATTCTTTTCTTTTGATATATTTCATTACATTGAATATTACTAATTCAAAATAATACAACATCAATTAATGTCATATTGTATTTCAATCAACAGATAGTAGAAATGAAAGAAGTGTGCAGCAGCAACTCGAGCGCTGCGAGTTTGGCATCTGGTGGAGCCTGCTCAGTGTCATTATCTTTTCACTTGGCCCACGCGCGTCGCTGCACACCGGATGAATGCGAGGAAGAAGTGCCCGCCGCGCCGCACACTGCTCATGCGCCAGCGCATCCAGCACACTCAGCAGTCCCGCGTTCTTTCCTCAGGATACATTCCCTCGTCGAGCTCGATACATTCACACTTACGCATGGCCCGTTCACGCCGCTAGACACCATAGGTTTGTAATTTTTTTATAGGCAAAACACAGCAGTTAAACTGCTAATAATAGCCAAAGAAAAATTAAATTTAAACAAAGCTAAAATATCTAGACTTTAAGTTATTTAATTATTAAATAACAGTATGTCAACATTGTTATTTAATAATTATTTATAGAGGCATGTAATAAATCTTTGGTATAGATTGTTCCAACCTTTTGTATAGTTTTTGATGCTGGCCATATGAAAAGAAGAACGATGACAAAAATTTTCTGTGAATGTTGAACATAAACCTTCATAAAATAAATATTGATCAATTCTATATTACAAAAATAGTAATTGCGAGATGGGTGCTGTGATTGTTAATGTCACCAAAGAGCATGCGCGAAATGCTGTTCGCATTTTTGGAGCTATATGAGGAAAATTCAAATGCACTAATCAAAAGAATTGTTACTGGAGGTGAAAGCTTGGTTCATCATTATGATCCTAACAGCAAGAGTCAATGAAGTGCAGTGCAGGCATATTAAAGAAGAAACTAAGAAATTCAAAGTCTTTCCTTCAGTGAGATCATACCTTTTTGGATTATGACGCCCTAGTAACTATTTCTTATCCTCTGACCTCAAAAATGATCTCTGAGGGTATTAATTTGCTGACGAAGTACTGAAGGCGGTTGGGATCTGACATATTAACTAATAAAATGATTACTTTTATAATGATTTATAAAAAATAATTGACAGGTTAGAAATGCATCAAGATAAAAGGAACTATGTTGAAAAATAAATATAAATCAGTATATTTGTCTGTCTTCTTATCTATATTGAGAATTTATTAAAAGTCTTTCATAGCATGTATTATGATTATCCAATACTTAGAAATGCGGAGCTATGACCTTGACATTCAGACCCTAATAATATTATATGTTTGTTGATTTTATACATTTTGGTTTAAATTCTGTATGAATTTATGTGGTGTTCATTTTGGTTTTTTGGCGTTGTTTAATTAACAACAATTCAGTTTTTTGTAATACGCACACGAGTCTGTTCAGGGTGACGGCCGTCTCGCGAGTGCTACTCGCCGTGGCGTTCACCGCCATGTTTGTTTGTTCGTTCACTTCATTCAATACGTCACAATTTAGAATTTATTTCATAGTAATATCCTTAAAATTAATTCTTTATTTTTATTCAGAAGTTACGGAATAAGTCATTAAAAACAAACATTTTCTTCTAGGTATGGTGCCAGGCAAACGTAAATTGTCAGGTAATCTCGTACGCGCCGTGCGCGGCCGCCAGCCCGCTTACTTCCTTCCCGAATTAGCCCATGTGGTAGCCGCCGCGGACGAACGCGTGCCCTTCGTCAACTTGGCGCAGGAGGTAATATTATCTTTTATTGTAATGCATTTTTATAATCTCTCAAATATAGCGATTGAAAAACTAACATGCATAGGAAAATGTAAGTACAGTGGTAAAATACAATCTGCATTGAGCCAGCGGTCAATTATATTAAGTTAAAACAATCGAGTTCTGTATCCTCGTGACGTAAAAATTACGTCAACCGAGGAGGCGCGGCGCCTAAGCTTCTCATCCTAGTGTAATATTCACATCACGGCAATACAGACTCAATCATTTTAAGTTAGCACAATTGACCTGCTGCAGTTTAGAGGATATAGAGTCAAGTCCCTCAATCTCATATTAAAGGTAAAACTGGAAGGGTAAGCCTAAGCACTGGGATGACAATCTGACAACCACAATAATATGCTAAATTGTATATATCTTATGTTTGAACACAACTTAATGCATGTCACTAGTATAACATATCCTCTTTCTATACATGTATTTCATGTATCCAAGTTGAGATCGTTTTTTACGTGTATTTTATGTATCCCAGTTGAGGTCCATCATCAGAAATACTCAATGACTTATATAAAATAATAATTCATATATCTAATTCTATGTAGATATCATTTTATAAATTCTGCATAATTACATTATGGTTTTTTCGTGATATGTGTCCACTGTAAAATTTACTGTAAATTTTTCAGTATAAGACGCATGAACACATATCGACACCTTTATTCATATACTTAATAAAAGCGGAACTCATCTTTTAAAACATTTGTGCGTAAAACTGGCTTCAAACTATCTGCTTATACATGATATTATCTATATACACCAAATTAGCTTTACATCCGCAGCTTCGCATACATTGACATGGGGTAGAATATATTGCTTAATTTTTTGTATTGGTGGCTCTTGCTTTCAATCGCGATTCCGCTTCCACTTTTACTTTATTTGACCAGGATGAAAATCAATAGCAGTATGAAATAATACTTTTTCGTACTGCTATTGATTTCCATCCTGATTTTGTTCTTGATTCTACTTTTGGTCTCACATTCGATTTTGACCTTCATTCTGTTGTTGATTTCAGTCCAAGTTTCTCGTTTTTACTTCCAGTCCTGTTATCAATTTCAATTCCATTACTGATAATTTTTTATATTTAGATTAAATTGAGAAAATGCTAGTATCATAATAAAATATAGCTTATATTACTCGGAGATACTGTAACCTATGAGTGAAAGGATTTTTAGACACGGTCCAATGTTACAATGTCTGTGGATGCTGAAGGGGAAATGTTGATAGTCAATTTTCACTCTGGGATAGCGTTGCTTTTTATTAGTAGGAATAGGTTTAATAGTTCAGTTCAATAGTACAAATATTATATTTCAGAAACCTTTCCAAGTGCGCCATATTTTTTACAATAATTGGATGAATGGTCTAGATACACAAAGGAAATGAATCAAATACACCTAATTTCTATGCATTGACCACCTCACTTTACACTCCATTATAGTTTCGGAAACAAGTGATGAGTCAATCAGTGATATTCCATTTATATATATAATAAAATATATAGTGACAATTAGATTATTTTAATTATATAAGGGAAATATAAAAAATTTAGTCTTGATGCACCAAGAGAAGTATTATTTCTAATAAATGTTTTTAGTTGGCGAGTCGTGGTGTAACACATGGTGGAGTGCAACCCGAGTGGTGTGGCTCAGCGTTGGGCATGCGCGTTGTAGCTCTTCCCACACCTGAAGGAGCATGTCCGCGCGCCGCCACTGCACTGCGAGCTCGCTTGCTCGCTGCTACACTACGCCTTACCACTCGCAACCAGGCGCGCGTCTGGACAGCTGAAATAGTCTTTCATGGCTCACCAATACGTACATCCAATTCTAAGGAACAGGGTTAGTACAGTAATGAAATTTTGATATTCGAAGTGCGACTCTTAGGCATGAATCGTATTGGCTTATATTTAAATAATAATATGCATATTTCTTTTTTAAAAGTATGTTTGAAACACCTAAAGTCAATTTTAATAATATCCAGTAACATTTTCATAAGTTCTATATATTCTCTTATTTGGCTGTACATGAAGTAATGTACAGCGTCTAAGTCTGAAGTGTGCTAATTTTCGACAAATATGAATAACATTGTATAATTTGTATGTTGTTAATTAACTATAAAAATTAACATATGAAGAATGTAATCACAATCTACTGTGATAGAAATCATGTTTGCCATTTCCTTTTTTTTGTGTGGCAGGTGAAAGACGATGTGTATATCTACAATATGAGCTGGGCACGGACGCGGGCCGCACAGCCGACGCCTTCCTCGCAGACTGGGCAGCCATTGTGCACCTGCACACTCTGCTTCACGACTTCATATTGAGACCTGCAGCTGGTATATGCACTTTTGACTTTGTTCTTTCTATAAGATTTTTGTCTTTGTAAAAATATCTGATCTGTGAAATATAGAATATATAAAAATAAAGGAAAAAGGCATCTAAATTAATTATACTATTATTGTTATGGTTGTACTGAAATTGTTTTCATATTTCTTATTGGATATAAATGACTGCTTCAAGAATTGACACTGAACAACAGCGCTACCTAAGTATAGAAGCCTCCTTAATTGTACTGTATTTTTGAGGGTGACTTATTATTTTTGCCTATACTGACGACACATACAATAATAGAAAATTTGTTTACCAGTTTTTTTGGTAAATAGGTGTGAATTTATTATTATAAACACACATCTATTTCCAGAAGGGTAGGTAGAGACTACAGATTTCTACATGGTACAATTATAACTACAATGTTCATAGAGCGTGAAACGTTGTGGCATGGCGTCTCCATCCGGTCGTACACGTATCGTTCGCTGGTAGTGGGATTCGGACTCGGGCAACGAGCTACGGCCGTGTTGCAGTGGAACGCCAGTACGCAACGCTATACAGTGGCTACGCCAGCGCATCAGCCCGCTGCTAACGCGCACCATCTGCTGCACCACCACCTCGACCACTATCTCAATTGGTAAAATATGCAGTAAAGGAGTTATACCAGTACGACATTGATTTAAGATAGACTAAAATAAAACAGGGTTTCCCAAACTATGCGTCGCGACATTGTCCCAGGGGCATCGCATGTCGATGCGACCGAGTTGAGTCAGCCATAAGGTACTTTAGTGAGCGCTGTGCGCATTCTGATAAACATCCCTAGGATAATGCTAAAATTAATAAATAATTTTGGGGGCTGAGTTGATAGGCGTCGTAAAAAAATGGCAAAGTCCCAAGTCGTCACAGTAAAAATAAGTTTGGGAAACCCTGAATTAAAATATGCTCGATTTTCAGGCGAGACTTAGAGATGTAAGTTTCTTTTATTATAATTAATCAACTGTATGGTTTATAATAAAGAGTCATTTTTCATCAATGAACTGAATGCTAATCAATGCAATTTCTAGTAATTTTTGCTTCTGACATTTATATTTATCACCAAAATTTTATACTTTTCACATTTTCTATACCTGAAGCAAATAAATATTAATATTTTTGACTAGAAAACTTTCTCTAAAAACCTTTTAGTAAATCAAGTTTTTTTAGTTTTCAAATCTATTCCGAACAGTATCTGCATCCAAGCAATCAAAAACGATGACTGTTTGCCTGTCTCTTTTTTATTTCGTACCAGTTGGCCTGATAGACATTATTTTGCTCTTTATTGTGGATAGTTTATCCATATAGTTAATGCCCACAGCTTTGCCAGCATGGATACACTCGTTTTGACCCCAATGTTCTCATGCCCCGATCCTGGTTCCCCTTTCGATTTTGATCCCATTCTTGATTCTGCTCTTCATTATGCTTTTAGCCACAATTCCGATTTGGATGAAGCCAGGGGCAAGTGCTAATCTCGACATATAAAAGCTATAATACTCAAGAGGTACTGTGGTTTTCTGTAAGTTAAAGTATTATTAAAATCATCTTATAAGTTCATAGATGAAGCCAAGTGTAATTGTTGGCAGCTTAATTTACTTACTTTTATTATTGAAAGATCTTTAAATTGGTTCAGTGGTTTGGCTTAGTACAAATACACGGATGAAACCGGGGACAAATGCTAGTTTTTTTTTTCCTTTTTTCAGAAACCTTTTTGGGTATAAGCATAGTAAGCATATATTGGGGTTAAATTCATCTTTTGTAGTTATCAATATCATTCTTGATTGCAGTCTCACTTTTTATCCCAAACAAAAAAAAATTGCATATATCCGTCAAATAGTTTACAATAACAAGTTCATACAAAAAATCCCTTAGAAAAGAGTACTTTAAATTTTTCCTGTATTTTCGAATTTTCTGATTTTTCTTTTCCTAATAACCATATTTAAACTAGCATGGACTTTTAAAAAAATAAATGAATCCAGTCTGTGCAGCCGTTCTCAAGTAATGCGCTTACCAAGAAACAGCTTTTTATTTTATAAAGAAGAATACCTTCAAAGTCTGAATGGTCATATTTTTCTTTTTACCCAATTCTTAATTTCCTTCCCTATTCCTAAAGCATTTTGAGATTCATGCTTAAAATAATTATCAGATCTAGATTGCTAGATTGACTATACTATGTTTTTTTCTCTTCTGACATGATAATCTCAAGTACACTTTAATTCATTATCAATAATCAGAGTTAAAATTAAAACTAGTAAATGAAATCCATACAAGAACAATGTATAAAAAAGCGCAAATAAAGCTCTTGGCTTACTTTTATGAATTATGTTTTTTACTTTTGGTGCAATTCACCATTTAAATAAAACATGGAACGTTATTGCATATGTTATAGTAAAACAATTTTATATGGCCACCATAAAAAAATAATGTCAAAAATTTTAATAAAATGCCGAAAGTGGTGGCTTATCTAAATGGTTGTCAAATAAAGATGTTCATATGGCCTTAATGCGCACAGTGATAACAGCTGAAATCATTTCGTATCTTATTGAATTTGTTTTTACTCTCATTTACAAATTTTTTTGGAAATCCTTTTTTTTTAAATTGACTATTTAGTAAACCAACAGATTTAATTTAAAATTGTTGTCCAAAATATGGGCTCTTCAAATTATATTTTAACATACTTTTGTTCTACATTCAATATTATTACATTTTTAAGTATTGTTTTTTTTTTACTATACTCTTATTTACAAGTACAAATTATAACAAATTGCAAGTATGTACTTAAGAAAATATTAATTTTAAAGGAAATGAATAAAAAGAGGTAATAATAAATTACTAGATAGTTCGAAATTATTTTTTAATATAACATTAAATGTAGGAGCTGACTGATGACGCAAATATTGTATTAGAAGATAAAACTGTGAGTCAAATAGACATGATAACAAAAGGGGAAATTAAAATAAAATTGATTAAAAAAAAACAAAAAAAAAATGTACAAAATCAAATTCTTTACTATTTCTATTTCACAATGTGAATAACATAATTATATATGCGTTATAGTGTTGTAAACGATTTCATAGCTTATTTGTGTCCTCTATCTAATCAATAAATTAAAATATATCTTTTTTACTTTTAGATATCAAAAAATTATCTACTTTATGCTTTTGCAAACAATTTTAATTTTTATCAAGGTAAATTAAAAAAATCCATTTATATATATCATGTCTTAACACCTCTGATAGGTAATATCATTAGATATATTCCAAACATTTAATTTTTAGTAATACTAATAAATATGTAGACTACATTTAATTTTGTGTATTCAGGCATAACGATCTAATGTCATTGGGTGTTGTGCTCCGCGAGACGTACGCGCCGCTCCTGGCGCTGTCGCGGCTGCCGTCGTTGCCTCAGCTGGGCCTGCACCACGCGCGCACGCAAATGCCCACCCCAACATTTACTTTGCTCGCTCACTCATGGAGAAAGGTCACTATTTAGGCTGTGTTATTGTTTTTTATTGTATACAGACATTATTAAAATTATAGTATGATTTGATCAGTAATCACAAAATCAAATAAAAAAAGTGTAAGTGTTACTGTGTACATGAATTTACATAAAATGAATTGAATTTTACAATGAAATTTCTTAAAATTAGTTGGATCTACTGTTTTAAAATCATTGTAATTATTATTTATATTATTATCTCTTTTTAAGTAATGTTAAAAAATATCCAGTGCTAAAAGTAGATATTTTGTGCTCTGAGACATTTTCTTTTATTCTTATAATCTGGTTGTTATATACACATCATCTTTTTATGCTTTTAAGCTGAAATAAAAAAATATATTTATTTTCATTATAGTAAATCTGTAAATGATAAAATGATTATTTTCACAATTATAAATTATTTTAATAAAATTATTAGAACTATTTAAAACTCTTGTGAGAAGTTTCCGTTGTAACATGTATGGATGTTTATTACAGATACGCATTATCTATGCTGGTGCATATTCACTAGAAGTCGGTATTAGGGGAGGAGCAACTGTGTCCATCAGAGATGGCTCTTATTCTAAATTTGACCGCAGCGCGGTCATAGATGAGTTTGCACCGGCCCAAGGGTTGAAAGTAAGTTTATCGTTTTTAGGATGACCTTGATTTTGTTTTAGTTTTCTATATAAGTTTGTTTTTTACTAGACTTTCCTGTCAAGATATGTGGATGAAAGTATGAGCTCGAGACTACTGGCGGAGGATGACAATCCACCTTCACCAGTATCTCCAATGGCTGCTCCAGGTATTAATGTTTAATTCAGTTCTTTTTTTCTTAGTAGCAATCTTTTGAAATTCAAATTATTGAAGTTAACCTTCCTTAAAAGTCATTACAATAGGTATTACACTTGAAATATAGAATTGAAAATTAAATAAAAACTTGCAAATAAAGTCATAAGATGATGTGTTTGTAAAATTTGTATGTGTTTCATCTTATGCGATTCATAACAATATTTAAAACTTCTCACAAAAGCATTGAAAAAATATACTACAAGCAAGATGATATGAAAAAATATGTTAAAAGCATACTGCTGATCAAAATTTAAAGTAGTCCAGAAAATCACATTTGTTCACGATTTTACAATTATTTTGATTATTGTAATCTTATCCATTAGTTTAGTGAATTTAATTGGTTTTTTGAAGTTGAAAGTAATGTTTTGTAGTAAATTTTTTAATTGAATATAACTTATTATCGTAGTAAAATAAAATCTTCCTAACCAAATATAGGACAGGACAGTTAGGGCAGTTTTCATCTTGTACTAATAATGGTTTATCATAGACAATGTTACAGACGATTAAGCCACAGTACTTACTTGTCTTATTGTTTGCCCTATATTTTGCTTTTCAACTAATTTTTCGTTTATATTATTAATACCATTTTTCAAATGTAATATAATTAAACATTATAAAATCATAAAATAACAATTAATTTACACCACAAAAACATAGTTCAGCATTAACAGTAGTAGACTATCATATAATATGAGTTAGCACAAAGCTTTGCTGGTATATTTTGTTCTTGGTTTTTATCGCCTTATTTTAGAGTGATAAACACTTGTGCCAAAAATAATAATAACAGTAACCCACCATCTTACAACAATAAATCTCTTTCAATTTGGGAAACTTGGAGCTCTCCTGTGGCCCAATACTGGTTGACAGCTGCTAACCGAGAACTTGACAAGATTTCCTAGGCACAGAGTGGTCTGTTTTATTAAAAAACCTTTTAGTCAATTCTATCGTGCTTAAGATTCGCAAGTGTGGTACCTTCTTATCCAAAGGAAATGTAATAACTTTGGCTAACATCATCTTTATATATTTTACACATATAATAATTTTGACAGCTGAACATATTTTGTGTGGAAAAGATCAGTTATACAAGATAATAGAATTCATTAATATTTGTAAAAACCAAAAAAACATAAAAGTTTAATAATATGTTATAATTAGGGTACACGATTTTGTTAGGTTATAAACTGTACTTTCAGAATTACCATTATTTTAGCGGTTGAGTTTATATATTAAATAAATCACACCACTCTATTCGGAATTAGCTTTAGTACTGCTTTATTGTCTAAGTATTGTATGGTGTAGTACAACATCGCACGAACCTCTGCCGCTGCGAAGTTAGTCACAAAAGTTTCACAATGGCGTAAAATAGGAATGCTGGGGAGAAGAAGGAAGGGTCGGGGAGCGTTGCGCATTGTTATCATTTGTAGGGAATTCAAAACGGCAGAGTTTCGTGCGTTGTACTGTACAAGTTGTTTTCAAATTTGTGTTACCTTAGGTGGTCTGCGCTTCCCCGCACCGTTGACGCCACCTCAGCCGCATACTCCGCACTCGGCCCCCGTCACGCCGCATCCCGCCTCGCCTGCACCACACGCGGTACGCCTCAATGAATTTGTAATGTTATGTGCTGTTACACATCCCAGCTAAGTAATAACTGCCGTAAAAAAAAAATTACTCTAATTAGGATTTTTGTGTCTCCTGTAATTGTTTTATCTCACACTACTTAGAAAACGTGGAAAAAATGTTATCGCTTTTCTAAATATTAATCGATTGACTTCAACTACCTCCTACCTTGTGCCAATATTCAACTATTGTGGAACTACGTAATGGATATTTTCAGTCCTATTTGCGATTGTTATAACAGTATTATATCCGAGCTAACTTTGTGTATTGTGAAACGATAGATTGGAAGCGGATCATTCAACTTAACTTCTCCGCCGGGAGGGGGAGCGGCCGTGACGGGAGTAGGAGGTGTGAGTGCATCTCCAGCGTCGCCGTTGGCGCCGTCTCCGTTAGGGCCGGCGCCCGTGGCGTCACCTCACCCGCCGCCCACTTCGCCCTTCACTGCGTGGCCCGCATCCCCCTCGCTGCCACGGCCTTCACCCGGTCACCACCCTTCACCAAGACATCACCTGGATCATAAAAGTAACTTGACACAAAACTAATAAGATTTTCTATTACATCCAGAAAATGTAGTATAAGTTGTTTGATTTAGCTGTATGCTGTTTGTGTCTCACTAACGATATTGCCATGATATTCTTTAGTCAAGTATCTTTCAGTAATCCATGATTTATATTTCAACTAGTAAACTATACATAATCATAACTATATATAATATATAATTATACATATAGTTTTTTTTATATAATATTGGAAACCTAAATTGCAAATAACAAATAAATATCGAACACATGTTTTGTTTTTGAACGAAATCAATGAAGCATAACTACTTCATTTTGTTAATGCAAAGGTGTATCATCAAAGTCAAAAGCCAGTGATTCATATGCAGGTACCAGCGGCGGAAGCGGTGGCGCTGGAGCGGGTCGCGTACTGGTGGGAGGCCGCGCGTGGGCAGGCGCCACAGCTACGCTACTACCTGTTTCGGCGCTAGAGGCGCTATGCACGCCGTGCGAGCCACCGCCTGGCGCGCCTCCGGGCCCGCCCCTCGCCCCCCTACAGAGATTCCTCGCTTGTGTCTACATGAAACGCACATTGCAACGTTTCGTACAGTCTGAAGACTATGTAAGCTTATGATTTTATTGCAATCCCTGTCGTGTGCGGCTTATACCACGCCATTGCTGAAGCACAACCTCCAAATATCTTTTTATTTTACTCTGCGGAACTTAAGCTTTCTACGCTGGTCCAGTGCAAGTGTAGAAAATTATTATACATTATTATACTAAAAATAAAGGCACGCTTTTTTAAATTAAATCATGAATGTCGCAACTCTGCTTTCCATTTATTTCATATCTATTTCTCTATTAAGATAGTCTGTACTGTAATATACAGGCTGATAACATGGTTATAGGCGCATGGTCATTTATTTTTATTTATGACAATTCTAAACTTGATTGATTCCCCATTTTTACTGAGTACAGTAAAATTTGTTTGCCTCAAATACAATAGTACAAAGAAGTATATTTTTGGTCAGCTTCATATAAAAACTAAATATGCCAGCAATTCTTTTACAAATACACCTTGGAAATCTTGCAATTGAATGCTTTGTGATATTGCTATATTTATCTCTCAATCTAAATTCAAAACTAATATTTTAAAACTTTTGAATGGTTACAATTTTTATTCTCCATGCCCCCAAATGAAATTCTTAGAGGAATATTTTGGTGTATTGTCCCTTGTTTCTGTAAAAAATTAAACTTTTAAGTCATTTGTAAATAACACAATAAAAAAAAACGAGTGCTGTTGTGGGACACCATATAGGAACGAAGTTCCTTATTATAAAAATATTAATTTCAAGTTCTATTCGAGGTATAAAGAAAATAATTATTTGGGTATACATTTTTTATTATGATTTTTTATCAATAAAAATTTAAAAAAAATGAATAAATGAATGAAGTCAATGACTATAAATATAGTGTATAAAAATTAGATTTAAATTTTTTGAAAAACATACTGCATTACTGATTGCTGGGTATTGTTCACCGACATAACATCATATGTCACGGTTATTTCTTCTCGTTCTTTATCTTATATATTGTTAGAATTATATATTTCTGAACTAAAAAGGAAAAAGTAAAATATACTATGTAACTTTGACATTGTTTAATAATAACCAACAGTTATAAAAACTTTATAAATATTTTATTATTTTTTATTCATTTTAATTGTACAATTAATAATAGTAATAAATTATATTGATGTCAGAGTAATTAAATATTGTTATTTTAAACAACATTTAATTATACTCAATAATCTCATAAAAAGAACAAAATTTAAGTAATAAAAAAACACAAGTCACACTTAGATCATGAAATGTTAGTGGAATGATATAATAATAATAGCAAACTGCAATAATAATAACAGTCATCACGTAGACAGTACATTAGACACCATATAGCCATCATACATAGACTATACATAAAAATCTTACGCTTTTTTTTAACGTAACGGGCGTTTTTGGCAGCTAGAGTACCCTCCGCAACAACCCATAAGGAATTTCGTTCCAAAAATATGGCCATTTCTGTCACATATTTTTACATTCATAAATAAATTAAAACCTAAAGGGTAATTCTTGATGACTTAGAATCGTGTTTGGCAAGAATTAAGGTCTCACAGCATTAAGTAAAGAAAAAATCTGAAAATCATTAATTTGTAGTTTATCTTTTCTAATTTTTTTTTGTGATTAGAAACTGTCATTTGCAATTGTTGTATGGACCGTGATGTATGTTAATATATGAGAAAGCATTTTTTATTTTCCGCTATGAAAACTTAAGATTTCAAAAAACTTACACTTTTAAAAAATATGTTTTTTTTTTGAAGCAGAAAATGGAAAATGTTTCAGGATTCTTTAGATCGATAATTTGTCAGTATCAGTATGAAAAACAAAATAAAAATCATCGACGCTCTTAATGTATAAAATATTTACATACATAATTATGGTTGTATGGAACCTTCAGGGTGTGAATGCTATTCATTCAGTGCGAGACCTACTGTCTGGTGTTTTATTTTTGTTCTACGCTTAAGCCTAATTGATTTAATTTTTTATTTTCTTCAACACATAACATAATGCATATTACTTTAGTATATGAATTCTTTGTTGATTATGGTATTTAAAAAAAATGTTTATGTTTTGATTGTAGTATTTGTTGTCTAATTATGTGGTAGATCTGTATAATGAATAATAGATATGTGAAGGTCTGAAAGAACATCTTTCAACTATTTATTTGTTTTAACATTGTTTTTTAGATTTTTTTTTAATTTCACATTGTAAATAGAACTTTCAAAAACTGTTATCGTAAACCTTAATACTTTAATGTCATAGGCACAGGCTATGAATAAAAATTGATTGCAATGATGAATTACAAAACTTTATTATGGATTATGGAACTTTATTAGTTTTATTATTTTTTCTCTAGTTTTTTTTAATTCAAAGAAATTCCTTAGAGATATAGCTTAATTTACTAGAGTGGAACACGAGTTGCTGGACATCTCGTATCCAGGTCACTGGGGTGTACATTGATTAGTACTATGATAATGTCATGTGATTCATGGTTACTGACGAAATAGGTAGCTCCATAAATTGGCGTAGCTGTAATTTGCCTATAGCAATGATTCTAATGAAAGAAAAAAGTACCAAATAATCCTCAATAGAATTTTTAACATAATTGTACTTCAGTATTAGGTTTTTTAGTGTTGTTATATTGCTTTTAATTATTGTAATGTAAGGGTCGTATTAATAAACGTTACTCAAATGATGCGCCATCTTAAGAAATAATGTGGGAGCAAGACATAAATTATTTTCCATAGGGAAACACTAAATGTATCTTGCTCGTTCTGCTGTCAAGATGGAAAGTCGAACTTAAATGTGCTTTATTAATACGACCTTAAATGTGTAGGATATGAGACAATGATTACCTCTATACTTCATAAATAAAGAAAGGGTAATGAAATCGATAGTTAAAGTATTAGTATTTTATTTTTATCATCAAATTGACATAATTTTGCACAGATTTTATTGTGATTTTATTAATATATACTTTTATCCTTTTAGTTGACCATAGTCTCAGCGGAAGCGGGCCAGCTGATGTTTCGGTGCGAAGGCGCGGGGCTAGCGGCGCGCGTAGCTCTGCACCCTCAGCATATGCAATCGCTTCATTTGCAGCTCACACCGCTACCTGACCACAAGGAGACCTGGACCGCCGATGATCTACAAGTCAGTTATTTAAATTACTTCTTTCTATGATAAGGTAATTAACAATAGAATTGATCGATATGTTGCTTATAAATTCACTGAATATATGATATTTTTATGAATAATGCAAAATAATAATATAACAGAGTATCTCCTCTATTTACAAAGAGAACTTGTTCTGCTTGTTTATTACAAATTGTATGTAATAGTTCTTTATATTGTGAATGTTGATTTCTTATAATATGCAAGACAGTACTAGATAATTGTTTGTCTATATCAAACGTGACATGTTTACGACCTTTTTTGTAAATAATTTATACATAAAAGAGAATATGATGCTATAATTCGTCAATGTTTAGACATGTCCAAGATCAATATGCACTGGGTCCTTAAAATGTTGGCTCTATTCAACATGGAGCAACGTGGACATGTTAAGAGACCTTTCTAAATATGCATAGAGATAAAGAGGATGAAGTTACTTCTCAAATAATAACTTGTGACGATTTCTCAATTTGGCAATGGGATCCCAAAAAATAAACAAGGATCATTACAGGAAATTTAAGGATGCCACCTTACAATGGCTTGCTCATTATACAAGCAAGTAAACTCGACATACCTTGTAGTTCTATAAAAAATCATGCTATTATTATTTTTTATTTTATCACGCCATCTGTTAATATTTATGAGAGCTAACTTGCACAACGAACCAATATGACAAATTACACGATTTAACGAAAGCCACGCACGTAAGTTGCACTAGCGCCGCCTAGGCCGAAAGCACGAGTCAATGCATATCTGCTGTATTAAAGACGTCCATATAAACACAGAAAAAGTAAGTCAGTGTGCGTGCAAATGTAGTACAAGTAAAAAAATACTCGTATTAGAGAAGTGTTTTTAAATAAATTAAAATGTGCCGCTTTTTCGACGTTATTTTTAGAAGAAATGTTTAAATTTATTGCGAAGGGAAAGGAATTTGAGTTTATTTTTTCCTAAATATGTTTTTAGCAATATTTTCTGAGATATTTAATATGATGTAATAGAAAAATACCAGTGACATTGTTTACTGTGTGCGAAAAGTGAAAGGGTATGAATCTTTCATAAAACAGTACGGAACTAAAATTTCTTTTCAATTCCATATGCGAACAACCTAAAAAAAATGTATTGATAACGTTCAACAGTATTACAAGCACATATTATGCGAGATTATATATTTTTTGAATGAGTGTTGTAGTCGCTACAAAAATCTAAAATGTTTGATGTTTGTAATCTTATTTGTTTGAATTTAAATTGAATTTTGTAGAAGAATTTATCATACAGCAAGAGTCAGGTAAAGTAAGTAGTCACCGTTGATCATGCCAACAATCAAAACAATTCTAAAAGTAATAAGTTTTTTTTTTTATTTTGTATCCACAAGTCTGGTGTCTTTGTGCACGCGATTACTACCTTCGAACAATAAAATTTGTTCAACAACAGGAAAACTACTGACAGTTATATTTTATAGTTTTGAAAGAATATTAGTAACAGATTATTGGGAAAAAAGAAAAACACTACAATGAATGCCATATATTATACTAATTCTTTGATTCAATTATGAGATTCTGTTTAAAACAAGTAAACTCAGTAAAAGCATATTGATTTTGCATAATAATGCATTTGTACATACTGTACTCCTCAAGCAACATTGTGAGCCATAAATAAAAATGATTTCATAAAAATTGAGGGTTACAATAAATTTTAAGAGATGAGTAAATGATCGCATCACTAAAAGAGTATTTTGGCAACAAACTACATGAATGTATTTTGATGTCTTAGAGCCGCTTCTACAGTCACCTTTTAAGCTGGCCCTTAACAAAAAGTCACTTTTAAAATAAAACTTGCGTTCCATGTTTTCCTGTTAAAGAGTTTTAGCTGGAACAACCGACAAAAGGAGAACATGCAATACAAAATTAATTATTTTATAAGTAACTTTTGTTGAATATTAGTTTAAAAGGAAATTGTGGGAGAAGCTCGTTATGTCTTGAGAAATGTATGCCTTATTACATTTCTCATTAGCATTAAGTTATCTTTCAAAGGGCTACATTGAAAAATAAAAATTTGTTTTTCTTTCATACTAACAACAACAAATAGTATCATATATCACAGTGGTAGTAGTCAAGTTGTTAATAACTTCAAACCTGAAAGTACCAGGTTCATATCCTGATCGCTGGTGAATCGGCTAATGAAATTTTAACTCGAGTCAAATCTAACCACTCCTCATTTAAAACCAAAGTTGTAGTATTCCAGATGAACTTTGGTGATGGCTCTGGTGTAGATGGGGATCAGGATCGGGATCCGAATATCTATTTTGGTTTAAATCAGAAATTATATTCATATAGGCATCTTATGCAGCCCCCAGCTTAAAATTAAATATTACAGTAACTCAAAATAGCATTTAACATTTATATTTAATACATTAAGTAAGTAGTACTTAAATAAAATGTAATAAACTTAGTGCATAAAACCATAGTTAATCATTAGTGTAAGTTCTACTTGACATAAATAAGCAGTTCAGTTTACAAAAGCGTGTAATCATTACGTTATTTATTAAGATCGTTGATTTATGATACTGCAATGTATTCTTATTCATATCGCAGGTAATGGAGAAATTCTTCGAGCAGCGCATAGCAATCGCGCCGTATCGCGCTACGGCGTTGACAGGTTGGGGACGCGTGTGGGGTGCGCCGAGTGCTGCCCTGCCGTCGCTGGTAGCGCTGATGCGCGCTGACCTGGCGCCGCCCGCGCCCGCGCTCTGGACGCTGCAATGGGCGTTGCGCATCCCGCCGGCCGCGCCGCAGATCGTGCCGGCCGGCCACCCTGCCGTACTTCTCACCAAAACCAAGATACTCTTTTTTGTTAGTTGCTCATTTAACTCTATAGATTGAGCATATTTAGTTTTATCATCGTTTTCAACCATGCTATAAACTCATTCTAAAATTTAAGCCTAAAGTATAGTTTATTTACATATAAGAGAATGTAATTATTCTTTAGAATATGATCATTTTAATTTTTCATTACAATATTATGTACTTATCTTACCTTACCATATAAGGGAGTCTTTTAACATTATAAGTTATAAAGAAATCCAATGATTTTATAACTAGTAAAGGAAGCAAAAAGGTAGGTTATGCACATCACAAACGGTATTTGGAAATAAGTTAACTACTATCAACAGATACACATGAAATTTAAATACTGAAATTTCACATTAGATAATAGATATTGTGTAGGACAGCATAACTTAACAAGAGCAAATATAAGTAATATGTAATTTATAATTGATGGTCACAAATAAAAATTTGTTCCTAAAAATCAAACTAACTTTAGAAAATCTTATTGTGAAGAAAGATACATACTCTAGATCAAACATTTTTTTTTAACATCAAAGCTGTTATTACTGGGTTAGTGCGCATTTTTTAAAAAATGTTGTTCCTGATATAAAAGTTCATTTTTCGACCAGCTTACTCAAATCCAATAAATTTTAAAATAAAGTATGTAACTATAATTCAAAATGACTTTTTACCTTCAGACTGCAATATGCTGTTTTTCAGTAATGTTAATGGCATCCTCATAATATTCAATATACCTGAATACATCTCAATTTATTTGATAGAAACATAAAATAATATGTATTCATGTTATTCAATACTAATATTATAAATCCAAAACTGTCTCGGTTATGTGTTTTTTTTATGATTTTACACTTAAACCACTTAATCAATTTGGTTGAATATGATAGAGAACTAACTTGATATTTGGAAATGGAATATATAGCATATATTTTATCATTTAAAAAATATTCTGAAAGGACACGTACCAGTAGACACAACTGAAAACAGTTAACCTAAAATTGATGTTTAATGATATTGAAGGTGAATTGTAATAAGGATATATGCAAGTTGATGACTACAAATGTATAGTTGATGGTGTTTGCAGATATAGTTTAATATTTATACTCAGAGGGAGAAAGAGATTGACCCGAGATCAAGGTTGAGGATGAGGATGAGATTGATGTTAAAGTATTTATTCCATGTCAGCGTTGCTAAAGTCACAGTCAGAAAGTTGGCATGTTATGTATTTTGAAACAACGCATTTATTAAGCATAAAAATTTTTGTTCCATATTCAATGGTACATTGTTCTCTGTCATGCTTGTTGCCCATGTATTTTTTTATTGTAGTCATGTATTTCCAGATGCCATATTTGATCAAAATTTTAATAAAAACATCAAACTAGCTATGCTTACTAAACATTTGTGACCTGTATAATTTAGAAAACTCCCTTATGCATAATTTATGGAGAATCTCATAACATAAAGTTACATTTTTGATTATGTTTGGAGCACTATAAAACTCTAAAATCTGAAGGTATCTATTAACATTTCTGTTGACAGTGCAACATTGGCTTTGAATGTGCTGAATAATAGAAGCGTTTTAGGCTGTCTTAGCTGAAGCATATGTTAGTCTACATTTTTTTATGCCATTGAATAAATCTTATTGCTTTGCCTTTAGATCTGCCTGACACGCGGTGACACGCAGTTGGTACTGCCGTTGGTGTACGACGTTCAGTCCAACGTAACGCAGTTGGCTGACAAGCGCGAGAGCTCCCAGCCACATCTGCTCGCCGTCAGCCATCATCTTAAACGGTTATTTTTGTTGTTGTACATTCGTACAGCCCTTTTATGTATTGCTATAAAACGTATCGACTCTAATGCAGAGTAATCTTAACAAAATGTCTGTGGTGACTGATGCCAACTGTAAATTTTGCAATTTTTCATAGATCTGAATCTAAATAACAACAAATAAGATAATTTTGTTTTGATCAGATTTTGCGAGTACAATCCTTCACATGGCGAGTGCACACTCTGGCCGGCCGTTCGCGATCTGCTCACCAGCTTCACGCTATCACAGGACGCAGCGGCCGCGCCTGCGCCCCCGCCGCCCTAGCCGATGGCCTATGGGCACTGAACGTGCCGCATGCCAGCGCACGGCTTATGGACGCTATATAGTGGTCTAACTGTGTAAACTTCGACTGTACATAACGTTATAATAAATGGATCATTCTATGTATGTAATAGTTAAGGTAGCATAAGTGTTCAATCTCCTTATTTAATTATTTTGTTACTTACATTGCTGAACAGTTACTACAATACGTTTTTCTATATTTTTTATGAAATTTCTTTACTTGTTAAGTATTATTTTAAATAATTTGAGAAATTGATTTGAACTTCCTGAAATATCGTGTATATTCATTTTCAATAATAAACATTGTGTATCTGCCTAATCATGCTTTTTATTATTACTTATATAAGTTTTACAAAACATCATTCACCTCTCTAAACCTTTGCTATAACGTAATTTTTGATTGCCTAACCATAAATTGTATCAATTTTTATCTATAGAACGTATTTGTTGAATATTTTGAAAAATCAGTAACATTAAAAATTGTTGTCTTTAAAAAGAAATTCAAATGCCGCGCTGATAAATGTAAGAATATGATTTAAATGTGTAAATAGAAAATAATGTCCGTTGTTTACTGTTTAATTATAAGATGGTAATCACAGTTTCATTAAGACAATATAAAGATCGCGCACTATGTTGTATTAATTCACATGTGTTGCAATGCTCATATGTATTGGGCTTTACCCTGTTCAGTCTAGACAGCCCTCTATCGTCAGCCCTTAAATCTAACTCGAATGCTTTCAAGTTGTCATTTTAAGCTCATATCAACTTAAATAACAAACGCACATATTCAATAAAGTGATAATGTTTCCATGGTAAAAAATGTGGGAAGAAATTTCTTAAGAACAATAGCATTTCCGTCTGCTTCTTTGGCATTCCATCTCCGTGATTGGGCAACATTCGAACAGCAATAGTATTTTTAACAAGTGAAATGCGATCAGTGGAGGATTTCTAGTGGTTGATATGTACACACACACGTTTTATTTGTCTTAGTGTTTATTTTTCCTATCTCAGTACCCGAACACCGATAGTTGTACATCGCGACAATATTCTGTGATTTCGAGTCTGAAGAAGAAAGAATATAACTGAAAGGAACAAAAGTTGAAATAAAATTTATTTGAGATATGCAGGTTGTGAAAAATGTAATTATAATTAATTATTTGCTATACAACTTTATAAACAATACCTGAAATATGATAAAAATAGACCTCTCTCTTAAAAAAAATGTGAGCCGTCACGGGACGCCTGGCAGATGTAAAACATTGAGTTTGTACAAGTAATATGACATTAAAGACAAGATTACGACAGGAACTAAATATAGCATAATTAAGAAATGAATTAAGTTGCCACAACTTAATTCATTTCATCTGTGACTTCAGTAATAGTTATATTCGATGTTTCCTCTGACGGTATTACTGTGACAATTGCTTGTCACAGTAATAATTAATAATAATTATAATTGGTTATTAATAATCAATTATTAATCAAAAATATAATCATATTAATCAAAATGTAATTATGTTTACGGTGTGGCGACGGGTCGCCACGCTATACATAGATATATACAGTACAGACAGGCAGTAGTGTGTACGATGTAGCGACGCGTCGCCATGCGCAAGCGACTGCGACTCCCTTCTTACTCGGTTCGATGGTGCTGTTTACTACAGTATACATTTTGACTATATATATATATATATATATATCATTGTATGCGACCCGTCGCCACGCCAACAATCCTGTTTACCCTGCTCCTATAGGTGTTTCACATCAAAAGATCATTCGCAGCCGTCATTTCCATATGATGAGTATATTATTAGGCGTGTTTGAATTGAAGCGAGTGATAGCTGCAATTTAAACTATTAAAGTTGGGAAAGTCAGTGGACTTTTTAACAGATTTTTTTAAGCTTAACGTAACGTAATGTAACCACGAAAGTAAAATAGAACGTCGAAATCAATAACAAGACAAACACGCCATAAGCGACTGACCAAAAACACTGGAGAGGGTATAGAAATATAACAAGTTTAATGTAGAAAGATATTCACGAAAATAAGACCAGTTCCAACCAGATTAACTTTAATGAATTATGTTTCAGATACCTATCATTTTGTTATCATTGTGTAACTAAATTAATAGATTTCATGGAAAAATATCTGTAGAGGTAAGTATAGTTAACATCACTGAAAAAAACTTTGGTTAAAATAACAAAATAAGCGATTTCCTAAGTTTAGTATAGGACCTACACAAGTAAGATTATAGGATGTACACAAGTACGATGGTACGAACCAATCTATAATTACATTAAAAAATAACGCGAAAGGAATTTTGAACACTACAATTTTAATTATCTTTTTACGTTAAACTTACAATACAATCTTATTTATTTCATAAGAGATTTTTGTATTTTGTTATATAATATTATGTGCGCGTATTTTACAAAATGCCTTAATTTAAAGCAAGTATGTTTTTAATGTTTTTGAACGTAATTTATACCTAATCACTTTTATGAAAAAAATATTTGTAAAATCAACATAATAAAGGCTTAATTTTTGACACGTCTTTTGGTCAATGTTACGTTTCGTATTTACTATTGTTACTAAGTACTGTTTGTTATGTTTATCATGAGAATGGTTTTGTGTATTTAACAAAATATAAATCTTAAATTAACTAAAGTTACTAGTGGGTAATACTAAAAGTATTATGTTGCTATTGCAAACAAAGTATACTGGTAAATTTCACAGCAACTATTGTTTAATCTTACTTTGAAATAGGTCTTTTTTTTTAACAATTTTTCAACAATTCATTTGAATTGGCTATACTCAAATACAACCATAATTTTATATTAAATACAACATAGAAATTGTAAGTTTAAATTAAATTATTTTGTGATATTAACAATAAATTGTCAACAAAAGCGGTTTTGTTGATACAACATGCATTTTTTTTCAGTGATGATTTCTTAAACGTAAGTTTTTGGCGTTTCCTGAAAAAAAGAAGGACCATAGCTGTGACATGCAAATGCCTTTGATAAAAACGTCTATGATCTATGTGAAGTGTGTAAAACATATTGTCGATAATCAAATAGCAATGTCAGTGTGACAAATTTTTGTGAACAACAATTGAACAGCTTAAGAAAATGGATTCGAATTCAGTAGATACTATATTTACTCTAGGAAACAAGAACTTGGTAAGTAGTAAAAAGAAAACTAGTGGAGTTACAACATGGCTGTATTTAATATCGTCAAATGTCTTTATGAATAAAAAGCTGAGCTGAGTCTCCTAATTTACTTTAACTTTGCTACATTATATGTTAAAATTTATATTACTAGTAGACACGTGTGTATAATTTTCATCGGTCAACTAAGACCATATTTCATTATCTTTAATATGATGTTTCAATCATTGATTTTTATGTGTGAAGTGAGATATGTCATTATAAAATAAACAATTAAAAAAAAAATAAGAAACCCGATTGCAAAAAAACAACAGATAAGCAACGCACTAAAAAGACCGAAGCAAGATTGAGAAAACAGACTAGTAAAACCTAATAAACTCTACTTTGGTATAATGGTTGTATTTTGGTAGCCATTAATTTTCTTACGATTTATAATTTGCGAATAACGTGCAAAAAAATGCGTGATATAATATCCAGCACACACTTGGCCGATCTAAAGCCAAAATACAACCATTTCAATGTATCGATTATAAATTTATTCGAATAATTGAATTAAAATGGTTGTAATTATTCATGATTGAATTTAAATACATGATATGTGTATATTTTTGTAATCTCTTTTTAAATCCCTTTATTTTGACCCTATATTCGATATGTTTAGTTAAAAACATTTTTGAACTACTTACAATTTGGCGACAAAAATCCGCCATTTTTTTTAATACCTATCTAAGGACATAAGTTTTTAAGACGAATCTAATCATATCTTAATTGTTGAAATCCATCCAGCCGTTTGGAAGATACGTGGCAATAAAAAAATATACAAACAAACATACAAGACACGCGCGAAAAACAATCCCCTTCCTTAGCAATCGGGTAAAAAAAAACATCTTTTTAAATTAAAAAAATATATTAAGATGTTGGAATTACATGTATTCGTTTTATCGTATATTTGCAGTACAAAAAAAAGTAAAAAGGAAGATAATTTAGTGCAACTTGCATTCAGGACCAAAATTTTTATATTAGTATAAAATAATTTATATTGTTACAGGTTTATCTAGGTTTCAAGATTTGATATGATGTAATAATTAATGAGTAAGTCATCTCGAACTAACATTAACATTGAGAAAGTGTAAGAATATTCATGGGGCGTTTTTCAGAGTGACTACTCCGTGGTCTGGTCAACGAACCAAATGCCGACGGCTGCGCACGCGCCGAGTGCTTCGCAACGGGCGCGTGGCCGTCGCCGCTTGCGCGTTTCCGCCCTCATTACAGCGCTCTGCCTGGCCACACATACTCGCATCGCGGCTTGCTCGCTCACCGGAGGAATCTGTAGGTTTAATCTCGGAAAAAAAATCCTTTATTTCGAGATTATATAAGATATCCAATATATATTATTGTACTTTTAAATAACAATTATTATTGCTATTTAAAATGGAAATAAAAATTATCAGGGGCGGATGGTGAATTTTTGGGGCCTTGAACTAATAATACTTAGGGGCCTACTAATTATTCAGCTAATTGTCATTTTGTCAAGAAACTGTCTTCTATATGAACTAAATTTCTTACGGTGTCCCCTTAAAAGCTTCTTTTTGATAAAAAAATACTAGGATATTTTTATTCAAAACAACACATGCTTCAAGACGATCTAAGTCGAGTTTTTGGTAAAATAAGGAGGCAGGATCGGCTTAAGCTTTCGGTTTGTGACGCATCTATCTCTCTTCCACCATCATAAGACATACAAAACAATGATAATCCTTTTGTATCGGTCATGATGATACAAAATAATAATAATTCAGTGATAATAATTCAATTCAATTCATAAAAATATGCAATTTTTCATTAATGTTTTTTATGAGGTTATCACGTCAAATTATTGTCCGTAAACTGACTTTATAGGCAACCAATTTTATTTTTGGAAATATCTTATTATTTATATTTATAATAAGGATACACAAACAAAAAAGAAAATGGTGAAAAATTGTGCAAATCATTATGCGATACAGAGAAACTTGATTCATCAGATAACAGTCAAATAAGAATTTCTAGGAAAGCTGAAGTATCTCGCTTAGGTATTTCAAAATCATTCGAAAAAGGATTAAAACAGTTACTTAATGTGAACTCTATCATTTTTTTTAAATTTGATCTAAATGTGAGCTGGATGGAAAAAATATGAAAACTAGTAAGAAGATACTCATCATCAGAACTGTTTGGAAACCTAGTTAGTTATGGTTTCCAAACAGTTCTGATGATTAGTATCTTCTTACTAGTTCTCATATTTTTCAGTTCTGAACGATGTTTCAGAGCGAGGCGTGAAATTAATGCGAGAGTACAATGATTTGTTCAAAAAGATGAAGAACAGAAGTAATTCATAATTCAAATCTTAGACAATTCATAGAAGTAAAAAATTAAAAATACAAAAGAAATCATCTTGTGAAAAAAATTTTGAAATAATATTTTCTTTTTGAGTTTCTATTCATTTCTGTTGCAGGATTACTTAAATTGCAGATAAAATAGTATTTGTTAGAAGAACTATCAAAATATAGTTTTACTAAAAAATCAACTGAGATTGTCTTAAGGCACATATTGTTTAGAAAAAAAATCCTAGTGTTTTCTCAAAAAATAGGAAGCTTCGTAGGGAGCGTCACAAAAAAGTGGGACAATGTGTAAAAAATATTACGTATGGTATGTAAAAAAAGATGGACAATAAATATTTTATTTATTTAATATTGCTTCGTGTCTCTGTATACAAACAACAACTATATGACATTATTGAAAGAAATTGACAGGTTATATGTAGTTGTGTTATATAAATTGTTAAGCGACCTTTCTACATTTTGCAAATTCCTTGTAATAAACGTACACGCACGATCGAAAATACGTTGACCGAAAAAAAGCAATTGAGAATTCCCTGTTCTGATTGATAAACGCGCACACGGGTTGGTATTTCAGGGTCTTTTTATGATAGATTTTTTTTAAATTTTAGATATTTTTTTACTTTATAACAAGTATCGTCTATTGTTCTTTATGGGGGCTGGGGGCCCTTTGTATCCACGTGGCCATGGGCTGCAGCCCAAAAAGCCCTTATGTAGATCCGCCCCTGATAATTATTGAGGAAAAAGTTTCGCAATTTAATTTATTAGTTATTGTTGTATCGAATGGCTTTACGCATACATTTTTAAACAGGACGTCGGGATAAGCATCGCCTTTGTTCTCTATTATGTACGCGCCAGTAAAAATTAATGCTTTTAAATATACACAAACATTTTTGATTGTTCATTGGTGCAACTTAAAACCCAAGTCATAAAACAGTAAAAGCAATGGCTTTTAATATTTTATGACTTGGGTTTTAGGTTGTTAAACTGACATCTAGCAGTTGTTAAAATATTTTTGGCATTCCTTTATTCCTCTTCTTAAAAAACTCATGAAAAGAGATGTGGTGGTTCAATTCTTATATTGAAACTGAATCAACAAATTTAATATATGTATACGATGCCTAAAAAGATGTCATCATGTTAATTTAACTTTTTTAACTAAATCAGTACATTTATCATAATAAATAAAATGAATATCCTAAATCACAGATACTATTTTTTTAATATTTTGCAGTTGTATTCGCTATGTTCCTAGTACTAGGAACAGGTGCTTTGGCTAACCCCATGCGGCACTTCGAGGTGTACCTAGGCCAATGGAGTATTAGTGGTCCGGGCCGCGCTTTTCGCATAATACCTATTTTGGATGGTAAGCAATACAAAATTATTATTCAGTTATTTCAATTTAGAGAAAACGAACGTACATAATGCGGATATGTGACATTCTATAACAATAATAATATAAACTATCGTCAATTTCCCGGAAGGGTAAGCAGAGACTATAGATTTCGTAACATTCTCACTTAGTAATTATTACATTTTTTTAACAATCGCTTATGGTCATCAAAAAATCCAAAATTTATCTTTCACTTTTATGGAATATTTTCTTATTTATTACAGCTGAAACGTTTAAATTTTAATGCATACTTTTTACCATACAGTGTAAAATGAATAGCACCGCATAACTTGTCTCCGTACTAAAATAATATTCCTATTTAATCTCTATTATAAATTTTCGAAAAGGCTGTTCTAGTTCTTAAAATAGAATATAAATAATACATCGAGCATCCTGTGTTATCAATGCCAGTTGATTGCTCGCGCGCTTTGGCGACAACGCGTCACTCAGTCGTATGCGTGTTAACGTCAAATCACAACAAAAATGCAACTTAGGTATTGAGCTTCATGTTATATATCGCTGTAGCGTATCCACACTGATGTAAATTAACATCATATCCAAATATATCCATATACTCATTGGTACTAAAAAAACTCATGATTCACATTACGTTGTGACATTTTTAGTAAACAACATGTGTTCGCTTTCATGTCATATTAGATTCGGAGTGAAACAAACAGGATATCAGGTTCCGACCTTAAAATCAGAACAATTGTGATGTTAGAATGAAAGCGCAAGTAAAGTTATCGAATGAAAGTATTGTAATACCGCTCGGTGCTTGCAGCTGACCCTTTACATTGCTTACCGGTTTGTTTTGGTTTGGTCTTCTTATCAATTTTTGGATGCTTGATTTGCATGCACTTTTCTGTGTTCTCAAATTTTTCATTTTTCCTCAGCTCAAGGATAAATATCGTCTATACACGTAATAAAACAGTAGAACCAGGTATGTCTGCTCATTAAAGGTATGTATGAAGGGGACGATAAGAGGTAATATAAGAGAAAACAACGAATTATACATCTCTTGTATGTCTGTCTGTCTGTTTGCGCACATCTCTGAAATTGCTGAACGCATTTTTATGCGGCTTTCACCGATAGACAGATCTTGACTTGGAGCAAAATATAGGCCTTTAGATGTCAAGAAAAAGTTATCTTCCTTTAAAGATCTAATTTAGGAAACTAAATGCCAAATAATTACTGGCGTCGAAAAGTTATAAGCGTTACAGTACGAACGATCAACGTTAAAAATAAAAAAAAAGACAAAAATCTACATTCGAACTTTATCACGACGCGCTTTACCTACTCGTCGAAAAACTGGAAGAAATTGAGAACGAGATCGTGGGGTCGAAACCGTGTGTGGGAACGGAATAAAAACAAGAACATGATTAGAATCGAAATGGGACCAGATTTGAAAGTGGAAACGAGATTGGAATTGACAGCAAAATCGTTTACTATAAAAGATTAAGGAACTAAGTGTATGGTCTACGCGGGCCAAATCGCGGGCGGAAAACAAGTAGTAAAAATTCTACTATAGATTTTCGCAGAAGGTCAAACAAGACAGAATATATATTTGATCCATTCATGATTCTACATCAATGACTTTACTTGTGTTTGTTTAAATTGTACGGTATCACATTATATTTTGTTTAAAATAAATCGATTTCAATCATTGCAAATTCGTACCTTTTTTCTATTTTGGTAATGCGATCTCCTGGCATATGCTGTTCCATCGGCACCTTTGCCTAGCGTCACTACGCAACCGTTCAATTCCTTTCCTTTATTACAATATAAACTTAATTAGTTATATGCTACTTTAACAACTGATCGATAACAGTTTTGATTTAATTAAATATTCTGTCGGAATAAAATATTCCCTGTTTTACAGGTATTGGAATAGCGATGTGTATCAATTCGTTACTACGCGCGATCTGCTACTGCTGCGTCGCCGGTCTCGCCGCGCTCTACGTGCTGCGGACCGTCTCCGATGAGAGACTACCCTTCACCTACTGCAGGTATCACGAATATCTGCAATTGATTGTACTATTATTGATTGATAACAATGCCAAAAACTATAACTCGAAAGCAAAGATAAAACACGATATGAGATTTTATAAATTCCTTACTAAGCAATTCAAAGAAAAAAAAAATGTGGTGTGGCTGTACGTGAATACGTTTACGTAACGGGTAATATTTTTTATGTAAAATACGCATTTTTGTAAGTCATAATCATGTTAAGTGGGCACTTCGTCCGAGGCCAGTGATTTCTCACATATACCGCACAAATTAAATTCAGCCACTGGTTCTTGGCGAAAGTATTATTAAACAGCGGTAAGTCTTTTTCTTTTGTTGGATTCAATGAGCACAGAAACCATGGACGATCACACGCATCACACTTGTCTTCGAATGGATTGTTGATAAATGTCGCCATAATCGACGAACGTAGACAATCGACGCCTACAAAGTCCGGCGTCGACATAGAAACGATTTCAGCATCCACTTGCATAATTTCACCCGTCCCAGCTGCAGATCTACTGTCGCCGTCGTTGAACCGCTCGGCTGCATTCATTTTTTTACGTTCCTGGCACCGCTTCAATCGGTTATATGGTGTCTTATTAGTATCATTAGATTGCTCTTGAGAAGCCCTTTGCAACCGTATACGATCTCCGCATGTGTATTTGGCTTTTTAACGCCTATGTGCCGATATCATGTATTTTTGATTATATATTTTTTATTTTAACGCCATATATATTCACTATAACTATTTTACACTAATGTTTTATATATTCAGTCGATAGAATTTGATAAAGTCTGACGATTAAAATAAAAACGAACGTCGTAGCTTCTCCAAGTCAGAAATTATACAAATGGAAATCTCGAAATACAGCAAAATGACCTCAAAATGGCTGAGTTTTCCCTTCTACGGCGAGCGGTGCGTCAAAGTCCTCACTTAGCGTAACGAACTCTTGATTTTTTAGTTGTCGACTGGCATAATCAAATTTTGGATGGAGATGATAGCTATGTATCTGCAACACCAAAATGTATCCCCCGAATTGTTATCATTTGTTAGCGTGTAGCAAAAATATTTAATAAAAAGGCACGTACTGATAATGAAATTCCGTGAGTGGAACGCTGACGTGTTCATTTACGTTTTCGATCCAATTATCTGAGTGAAGTTCGATGGGATAATAATACCTCTATGATAACGTGGCCATACGAAATGAATTTATTGCCACCAAATTACTTTACGTAGAAAAAAAATATTTCAAAATTATACAAATTCTTATTTTCTAAATTTTCAGTTCAGTTGTTTCTAAACAAAATTATGTAACAATCAATAATTTAATAGAGTATTGCTATGGTAGTTTATTTCACAATTTGAAAGTTTTTATTAGTGAAAGGATTTTCAAGTAAGGCTTTGGGAGCATATAATTTTAGAGTTTATTTTTTTCTAATATTTCACTTGTTGGATACATTTTCTGCTTTCGTAGGTAGTTGTGAGTGTTTTCACTAATACGTATCCTTTAGACAGTAAAAAAAATATTATAGCGGCTCTGATAATTTATTATAGCGGCAAATAACCTTTGTAGTTATTTCGAATAAATCTGCTTTTCATTTTTCATTACATTATGAAAAAGTTTTAGAAATTGTAGATTTTCATAAAAAATCTAAATAAACGTACCTTAAAGCAGTTTTCACACAAAATTAGATATTGCAAAGTCTTAATAAATGGAAAAAAGTCATCTTTTTTGCAATTGCTGTAATTGCTTATATAAATGACTATAACATCGCATTCAGTCTACTGCAGCCATATTATGTTGAACTTAGGTTCTACATAATTTTCACTCTTATACATATTTAAAATTTAATCTAACATTTCAGAGATTTCAATTTGACGCCTTATGATCCAATACAAAGGAGAGCTAAGTTGATTATGTCAGGACGAACGGTAAATATAATAAAAATATCAAATTTGACCCGGTAGCCTGTGTAACTTCTACAATTATTAATATTCAATACTTCAGGGACGTATTTCTTATCAAAAGCTCATATTCGTCAATGAACACTCAAGAGGTTCAGATAACGATTTTTTGCGTTTTCCAAACAACTCTATGGAACTAAGAAATCGAAATGGAGGTCGACAAAGGTCTGTATTATAAATTTCAATATAAATTTGGAAATGTTATACGAGTATATGAAAATAACTAACACGACTTTGTTATTTAGGGAGATAACAATGAAAAACGAGACTAGTATTGAAGTGAATATAGAAGTTTGTAAAGAAAAATATCAAACATATTATCCTCCATTATATGCAACTCCAGCGTATAACTTCTTCTAGTAAGTGACAATTCGTGTCTATTTTTAGTATTATCACTAAATACAACATTTATGAAAAATCCTATAGTATTTATAATTATTTTTGTTTGTTTAAAAAAAAGACGAAAATTTATTAAACATATTGATGATAGACAATATATAAAGTGTTAATAAATTATCTTAGAAACCTTATTACCATGTATAGGCCAAATCATGGAGAGTTACGAAATATTAATACAAATAGGCAGTGTCTGTGTGCTTTAAACTTAAAACTATGAAAGAAAAGTTTTTTTATTTTATTTTTAATCTTCATATTAATTATATTATTAAAAATTATAGAGCCAGTATTTGTCAATTAAAATCATTAACATCAGTCTTGTTTTCATTCCTTTGACACTGTCACTAACAATGATGTACAATTTTGAAAGGGTATATTTATTAATGAAAACGTTTGAGATAAAAATCAATGTGCATATTTGATTTCAATTGCAAAATTTAATCCTTTGATTTAATCAAACGACAGTAATGTTGCCATTGACATAAATTTATAAATAAAAATTTCTTATACACAAAGTTTTCACATATCATGTTAACATTGGTATGACGGTTACGCGAATAGCGGTGAAACTCTTATGCTCTCACTTGTCCGAAAATTGCCTAACGTGCCTATAGAAGTTTTTAATTCAAAAACATAAAAATCTACACTTTAGATGAATAAATAATATTCCGTGTTAGCAAATCGTAAAATGGTAAATGTTAGTTGTATATTTGACTGATTGATCATAAATTATGCTATCAAATCTTACGTATAATTTGGAAATAAGTATTTTTATCTTTTGGTGCAATTCAGCAATAATATCGTATCTATTAAATAAAATTTCAAATTCTAAACTTCAATTTAAAATTTTATTATTTTTTCGTAGAACTACATACCTACTTTCACTTATTTTGTTTTGTTTTGGAGGTTCCTAGGGCACTTATAAACACTTGAATGGTATTCATATGGTATGCAAATTATAAATCGTAAGAAAATTAATGGGTCCCGCCTGCTACCAAAATACAACCATTATACCAAAGTAGAGTTTATTAGGTTTTACTAGTCTGTTTTCTCAATCTTGCTTCGGTCTTTTTAGTGCGTTGCTTATCTGTTGATTTTTTGCAGTCGGGTTTTATTAGTTTTTTAATTATTCAGATTATTTTAGACTTGTTAGTGTTCTGTCCGGCACACTCCCTATGAATGAAAGCGTGTATTTTTATGACTTTTGTAAATCAGCTAAAATGTAGAGGTGATTGATAAATACTATTAATAGCGTATCAAATAAAACACAAATGAAAATTAACGTAAGCGGTTCAATTCCTCAAGAGATTTTTGATCATGTGGTTGATGTAATAACTTTCTACCCTGAAAAAAATGCATGTTGTAACAAAACCGCTTTTGTGACGATTTATTATTAATATCACAAATGAATTTAATTTAAACTTACAATTTTCTATGTTGTATTTGATATAAAATTATGGTTGTATTAGAGTATAGTCAATTCAAATGAATTGTTGAAAAAAAGACCTAATTAAGTAAGATTAAACAATGGTTGCTGTGAAATTTACCAGTACATTTTATTTGTAATAGCAACATAATACTTTTAGTATTACCCACTAGTAACTTTAGTTAATTTTAGATTTATATTTTGTTAAATACACAAAACAGTTCTCATGATAAAACATAACAAACAGTATTTAGTAACAATAACAAATATGAAACGTAACATTGACTAAAAGACGTGTCAAAATTAAACTTATGTAATCTTGATTTTACAAATGTTTATTTTTGTAAAAGTGATTATAAATTACGTTCAAAGAAATTATAAATATATTTGTTTTACATTAAGGCATTTTGTAAAATACACGCACATAATATTATATGACAAAATACAAAAATCTTTGTGAAATAAATAGAATTGTATTGAAAGTTTAATGTAAAAAGATACTGAAAAACGTAATTGTAGTGTTCAAAATTATTTTTGCGTTATTTTTTTATGTAATCATAAATCGGTTAAGCCATTCTGATTCAAAAATTATTTTCTCAATAGTATTTTATGAAATGTAAGGGTAGTAAATAATAAAATAGCAACAAATATTTTTTTAGTAAAAATAACGCCGGTACGTCATAATGTTAAAAAAAAAAATTCTTTTAATTCCAATTAATTTTAGTGAAAATTGCTTTACTTTGTTTCATACAAATTTAAATATTATTCTTAGCTAAAAGTAGGATTATGCAGAGCTTGTGTTGACGACAATATTTCGTTAAAAAATACGCACTATTTTCTGATAATACCAACAAAATATTTCCGTGTTAATAGTAAGAAACAATTGTATTATTTCTATACAAGACTGTTTTGTTGTTTAACGTATTATTTCTAATATGGTTCGGTAGATAGTGCTAACAAAAAAGAATACATAACGTCATAGGTATTTTGACAATCCGACTTTTAAATCTCTGTACACTGTAACTTCTCGGCCTTTTGGGTTAGATCAAAGATTAATATTTTTTTTATTTAATATCGGAAAGTTCCCGCATAGCGGAATTTATATATTTAACTGACTTTTGTATCTTAGCAAAAGTAATTTGGTAAACTACATGAACACAGTTTTGTTACAAGTAGAAAATTAATTTCTTTAAAAGTATTAAAATCATTTGCTAGTATATACTAAATACCTCTAGTGATATGTATTAAAATAATATAGTTAACAATACAGAGATTCCTAGTAAATATTACTGTACTCGTTAAGTAAAAAGAATCCATCTTTTACAGATTTTACAAATAATTATTGTAAATTTGATTAAAGTTTAAAGTTAAATTATCTAATACGATACGAACTAATTAAAATGACTATAACATGGATTAAATTTACATTAATAAATTTAGTTACTTTAACAATATTTATTTAATAAAAATAACGTCGTACTTATGTAGGACCTATATTAACCTTAGAAAATTGCATATTTTGTTATTTTAACTAATGTTTTATTTCCAGTGTAGGATCTAGCGAAGTAATCGCTAGACCTGACCAAGTTCTGACTCGGCTCAATCCACGTACGCCTGACCTTTCGCAAAAGATTACTACTTAAATCAACAACCTCCCGGTCTAAAGTTGTATCTTGTAATTTATGGATAGTCACCGCCCAGTTCAAAATTAGCCGAATGTTACGTCCTTCAATCTTCCTTTTACCACACAAAGCATCAAATTCAGTAGTACACAGCTCGATACGTACACCAATGTTGGGTCGGTTGCCAGTTATACTGGTCATCAAACTCTAGAAATGCAGCTTTAGGTAATTCTTCCACTTCCAGCTGGTCTCTGCGTAATGTGGGCCATTCTATGTTACGGATTACTCCCATAGCACCATTGACAAGACCATGATTAATATTTATATTGCGCCATAACATTACTCGTGACCTAATGCCAAATTAAAAAAAAATGCAATAAGAATCACGAACCGTCGTCATTACAAATGATTGACTATACCAGAAAAAAAAAATGCGTTATACTATATCTAACACACTCTTGGCCGATTTGAAACCAAAATACGACCATTTGAATGCTTTGATTATAAATTTATTCGAATGATTGGATTGAAATGGTTGCAATTATTCCTCATTAAATCTAAATACATGACATATGTATATTTTTGCAGTCTCCTTTTAATTTCCGTTATTTTGACACTATACTTGATAGATATGGTTAAAAAAATTTTTGAACTACAAACAATTTGACGTCAAAACAATCTATGGGTTAACAGTTGATATATTTGCATCGTAACGACAGTGTTGAAATTGCGCGATTACCCGAAGATCCCAAAGGGGCGAGCCGCAACATCCCACTTTTACTGACGGTGATGATTATCTGGTCGGTGCTGTGGATTTTGTTAACACTAGATAAGCTGAAATATGGCAGGGTGAGTGAAAAGTTTGTATTCAAATTCGTAAAAGAACACACTTAATTTTATTTTGTTTACAATAACATTATATAACTGTACTGGCAGACTGAATTACCGGAGCGTTTTAAAAACAATATATATTTCACACGTTATGATATTATTTCTTTACAATTTAATGCACTGTATTCCTAATCTGCTTCCTAAATTCATTCACTGCACAATCATCATACAGAGTATGGAATTTAGGGTTATGTAGTTTGTTCGGGTCACACCACGATCATTCCCGAGATGAAAAATCAATGGGGAAGACTACTCGAATTTTTTAGGTAGAGGGCGCTTTTTATTTCTTACTTGTCAAAAATTGAAACAAATCGGTGCCAATTTAATTTTGATTGCTAAATTTATTTTAATATCTGTTTTGAGCTTGCTGCTACTCAAACCACTCACATACGTTTATTTAAGCAATTATTATATAAATCTTTGTTCACCGTTTTTCGACAGCATCAAAATCATTTTCTGTAAACAGATTGAGATATAATCTTGAATGCTCAGTTCATTTAAAGTTTACTCTTCTTAAAGCATTTTTCCGCTTGTGTCTCATACGAGAATTTTTGGAGAATTGTAACTACGTATTTAATTACACTTTAAAGGAACAAAACTGCTCATTATTTTAATGAGAACAAGAAAACAATGAAACAATCCATACCATTTGATAGTTGTTAGCTAACAAACAGAAAGCTCACTTTACATTAATTTATTTGACAGTTGCCTTCCCCATTAGCTTTAAAGTAACGTCGAATGTATGAGAATTTAAAAGGGTTTTTAAATTGTTTTTCTGATTTAGTCCCACGATGTAGTTTTACACATCATATAACTATAAATCAAGGCACATTTGACAAAACGTTATTAAAACGCTCCAAATTTTGAGAATTTAATATATATCTTTTTTTCTTTCAAGCCCCAAATACTCTTTTAATAAGGGGATTATTTATTATGTAATATCGTTGTACTGTCTCCGCAAAATCGTGCATACACAAATGCTGAGTCGTGTAAAAAGCAATTAATGCGACCGCCTGCGCAAGAAAATCGAGTTCGAGCTTTGAACGTTTTTCTAATTCGTGTGAAGATTGGTTTATTATTTATCACTTGCCTTAACGATGAGAAATTTGTATGTCACAAGAGGTTTATTGAATTTATTTCCGAATTTGTTTATGAAATTTTCAACACTCATTGAATGAATATGGTAACGACGCCTTACGTATTTAGAGGACACTCATGTCATAAAGAGAGGCAGAATCCACATACACTTTAGCTATTTTTTAAAGTTTTAATAGTCTGAAATGATGATGTAGGCTGTAGACTATAGCATTCATTTGATGTATTTATATTTATGTATAGTAACGGAAGTTTTATGATTTATTCATTGTCGTAAATATTTTTAAAAAGGTTATTTCATTTTGTCAAATAGAAGCGTTTCTTAAAAAATATTGTTGATTTTTTTCTTATAGTACTTTTGCTATAGTTATTTATTTGTAGCAAAATACCAATCCCAATTTTCTGATTCGATATATTTAGGATAATACTTGTACTTTCATAAATTAAATCAGTTACTGTACTTCTACAGTTAATTTGGAACAATATGGTGATGTGGCTGGTGGCGGTACCGTTTGCGTGGGCGTGCTTGCTACTTGGTGCAGGAATCTCGCAAATCAATCGAAATCGATCAACCATTCAAAATGGCTTGCAGTTTGGTCACAAAGAAGTGTTTACGGTTAGAAATAATGATTACAGACGTTGTTTTAATCTAACTTGTAAATATATAGCTTCTGTGTACTTTATAACATTAATTACAAGCAAAACCTCCATTTGAAGCCACTCGTGAAAAATTTATTTAAAGGAGACAAATTTATGGAGGTCCGGCCTGTACCCTGTACATAACTAATTTAAAATTGCAATTATTGATCTATTTTGTCTGACAGGCATTTTATTCAAAAACTAGAAGACGTATGTTCATAAAATTTATAGTGTAGGCGCCTCGTTTAAGCCGCAACTTAGTTTGGTGGTTAAATAACAATATAATATTTCTAGGGGGGCACTCCATACATGTTACAGAAAAAATTTTTTTCGGCAAACATCAACGAATCGTACATATTTTAACAATTCATTTAAAAATACTTTAAGGTTTCTATATAATTTTTCTGATTACGTGAATAATTTCGGAAATAATCGCTCCGAAATTTGCAGAAATTGTCCCACCCTCTATTTTCTAAACTGTATGTCCAAAAAATATTAGAAAAACAAACAAAGATTACTTTCAACGAAAATTATTTTGAACATGGTCGGATATACTGTTTTTGAGTTATTGTCGAAAAACGGCACTTCTCAATAAAAGGCCATAACTGCCATGAAGATACGCTTTTTTGCTGATGCAATTTAGTTTACACCAGTTTAATAGTAATAGTTGACATACCTACTTGTTTTTTAGTTATAGGCGACTAATGTACTTATAAAACATGGAAAAAGTGTTACAATGTACTTTTTTCATCTGTAGCCCATTTTTTTATAATAATGGCTTCGGAAACCTATAATGAGCATGGTCTGAGATGGCCAGTTTTTGAGGGTTCGGTACTTTAACAGGGAAAAGGAAACTTCCTAGAATTTTTTGTCCGTCTGTCTGTCTGTCGATACTCTTTTTAACAGCAACGTATGGAGGTATCAAGTTGAAATTATCTAATATCGAATACTTAGTTATTCTGTACCTTGATGTTGTAAAAAAATGAAGCTTCCCAATGAACGTAATCAGAAAATACGGCTACTTATGCGTTGTATTTTAAAACTTGTAGGTAAATTAATATCTATAGAATACTTCCTTTTAACTTAAAGTCATAAAATTTGGCAAGAATAGTAAGATCTCACAGCAAAAGTAAAGGAAAATATCAGAAAATCATTAATTTGTAGCTATATCATTAAAACAATGTTTTTTCCTATTTCAAACTAATATTTGCAGTTGAAGTATGGATTTATGTGGACCGATGTATAGAAAACATTTTTGAATTTCCCGCCATGAAAATTTAAGATTTCCGAAAATCGAATATTTAAAACTTTAAGTGAAAAGCAAAAGTTTCTGAATTCTTGGTACAGATATCTCGTCAGTATCGGTATACAAAACAGACAATAATCATCGATCTGCTTGCTAGATGTAATATCTACATAATTAAGTTTATACTGAACTCTCAAATTTGTGAGTCCTATTTGAACTTGCCTAGTGTTCTTTTTTTCTTAAATCTCGAAATTTTCTCTGTTCTCGTATGCTCGATCGTTGTTGGTTTCTTTTATATTTTGAGATTTCTACGCAGAAAGATATCTGAGATTAACGTACTCTGACGAAAAGGCAGGATGAGTAATTGTACTGATACCTTAGCTCGGGAAAATATTTTGATATTTTAGAATAATACCCTAATATCACACGCTATCCCGCATGATTAGGATACTCATTTTATTTCGTTGCCATTAAACGTCAACATTGTCTTAGAGTTTCAGTGAAGCGCTGGAGATGTCCCTCTACATCCACGCTGCGAGTTCCGGATCGGAGATTATAATTGGAAAAGAGTTGAATCGATATGGTAACACATCAAGTTACATTAATTTCATATTTTAATTTGTTGCGTTGTAAGAAATCGTGAATCAATCATTTAAACCTATTGAATGGGAGATGCCATAATCTTATAATTTTTATCGTTAAATATATACGTAATCTTAAGTTGTCAATCCGCATAAGTTAATTGTAATGGAAAATACACTCCATAACCTTGCATGAGAAGAAGTATAAAATATTTTTTATGTAAAAATAATTTACTTTCCTATTTTTGAGCCAACAACGTGGCTGTATTAAATGCGTGTGTTCTTTAAAATATATGTAGACATATGAGAGAAGCTCTCTGATAAACAGATGAACGGACGAACTGAGTAGTTGGATATGAAGCATGAAGTCTTGTAATTAACACACTAACAAATAAAAAAACATACACAATTTTTGATATATATATATCTTATAGTGTATTTATTCGCCACGGCAGGTATATAGTAAGTATACATATTACAATTGTGCAGCTTCAGGTCACATAGATCCGCTGTTGGACGGCGAGAACGTCATGCACTCTGTGATAGTATCGCTGGTGGCGGTGCTGCACTGCGCGGGCGCCGCCGCCTGCGCCATCTCGGACGTACACCCTCGTGTTGATGACCGCATATACGGCGACGTGTATGAAAGTTAGTTTAACATTATCATTGCGATTTGTAATAGTAATTATTTTATTATGCTTACTTTTCTAAGATAGACCATTAGATACATTTAAGTACAGAGCGTGTATGCGCAATATACTTGTAACAAGATTCTTTTACGTGAGGCTATGAACCGCCGCCAGATTGCAGTTTCATGCTTTTCAAAATATATAAATAAATATAAATAATCTTTTTTATGCCATATAACAATAACAAACAATTTATAATCCATTGTAATATAATTTACTAACATAGTATTATAGCTACTGCATCCACGTGGAGTATAATGTCTCACGCTGGAAGGCTTATCATAAAAATGCAGTACTAGTAATGGTTTAATGCTATTTACCATTTCGCTAACTGTACGTCAATACTTAAATTAAGATGATGTACTTATTCATATATTTAAGGCGTTAATACACTCGACGTCTAATATTAATAATGCCTATCCATATACCTATCCATATTACTATCAGTACTCACATTAGAATTAATGGGTGGGGAGAGATTTGACGTGAAAATATGTTTTCGCTCCTAAGCACAGTGATAGCTGGTGAAACTTTCTTGATACAAAATGTCAGAGAATGCCCTCAGATATCAATCGCTAATTTCTATACGACTAATTATGTGATAACAACAGTCGAGGTCACAATGAATAAAGCATTTCTGTACGTATTTATCGTGCAGTGTTTGTTTTGTCGTGACGTTATCGGGCTAGTGTAAGAGCCTGCGCGTGATTGTTGTGAATCAGTATTGTGAAAAATCATAAATTAGTGTAGTGTGACAAAGCGATTAGCTACAACGTTGATTCGGATATCATTGTAATGACCTTGGAAAGAACTATTAAAATTCAAAGTGAAACAATAAAAATATTGACCAAAATATATGTAAAAATCAGTGAAATAATCAATCATTGCCTATAATTATAGACTGATATTTGTATCGAAATTTGACGTTGCATTGTTTTTAATGATTCTTACTGTTTTTAATGATGCATTGGCGTTGTTAAGTTAGTTTCTTCGTTTCAACTACAATGTTTAATTGCTGGACTGCTCATATTACTTTAGTGGTGTTACAGCGTCGACTATTGAAGTAAATAACAAAATCGGTCAGGTGCGAATCGGACTCTCAAACGAAGAGTTCCATATCACTGCATTGAACACTACGTATTTTTAAAAATAAGTTGTTTAAAAATAAGAAGAAGTATTAAGACTGATCAAAAAAACGCCGATGAAAAATATTTCTTGTGAGGGGACCCGCGTTTAATTATTAGCTTTATTTTATTTTTGTTATTTGTTCTTATAGCGTGTATACTTATACACATTTTTGTCAATATTTCAAGTGTTTACTATTTATTGGTATTATTAAAATCAAGCACAAAACTCCAAAAAATCACGTTATTTGTGTGGGTCTTTCCCTTTCATTTCAATTTAAATTTATCTTTAATATTGGATGTTACAGCGGCAATAAAAATACACATTCTTTGAAAATTTCGACTGTCTCCCTATTAAGGTTCATGAGATACAGCCTACTGATAGATAGTCAGACAGACGAACAGACAGAGGGATAATGGACGCTTAGTAATAGGCCTGTTGACACCTTTTAGGTAGGGAACTTTAAAAAATAACTAATTAGGCCCCTGCCAATAAATAATAGAAAAGGACTCCACTTGCTTATGTCAAAAATGTGGATAAGTATATTTTATTTTAAAAAATGACTAATTTTTAATAATCTGGCCGTTTTCAAAATTTCTGTTTTTTGACTGTTTACGTGACGTACTTTTAATTTTATTAACAATTAAAGATAAAGAACTGTGGGTGTACCACGAGTTTGGGCGTTGCAAGTCAGTTTCTTTTTAGTGACCTGCGCGTCGACAAGTAAAATACGATAAAGTAGTGTTCTATTCACTTATTTCTTTTAATTCAGTTCTCGAATCTCTCATCCCTCCACTGAAATATAGAAGAGGTTCAACAACAAAGAACAAAATAAGACGTACTAAGAACAAGAAGGATTGAAAGATTTTATTAAAATTTAAGCGTTCATAAATGCAATCCGTCGTATGACGTAAAACGAACGCCATGTCGTATTTGTCAAAATATCGAACTTATGCACATCATCTGCCCAGAAAAACTCAAAGATTTCTTGTAGGCACATATACGTTGTCTGGTAAAAGGAAGCGACATTCCGTAAGCGTGTAACGACACGATACAATAAGAGAAAAATTGAAAACAACGAAAAGCATCAATGGATTACAGGTGCTGTTACCGCGTGGGCGACGTCTCCGAGAGCTAGTGATTATAATCAGAGTTTATTGCGTCATTTTTTTTTTATTTGTATCACGCTATCATATCTTTCTACGCGACGATGCTCTAATGGTTAGTCAAATTGCAAATGATACTGTATAACTTTGGCTATTTTTGTTTGAAGGTAGTCTGTGGGTGATGCCGTTGTATTCGAAATGTTCAGTGATTCGGAAGTACTCGCATTTCGTGTACGTATGTATATGTATTGAGGTAAATCCCAAACTTTTATCCCTATAAGTTAAGGATGAAAATTTGTGTGGGAGTCCCGTCATTTATTATTGAAATTAATATTCCCAATAAAAATAGAGATGTATCAACATTTTTCAAAAATGAATCAATCTGCAAGCAAATGTAATAGTGATTTCATGTCCTAATTCTGAAATGATACATGGTTTAATATATTTTAATGTCTTGCCCTTTTCTGTAAATCACTGAGATGAATATATAGTCTATTTCCAGATCAACGTTAATCTTTAGTGGACTCACGGTCACGTACGTGACCGTAGCGTATGTCTTTTTGAAGACGGCTTTGCATATAATATTCGAGTATAGGGTGAAGCTGGTGTGAGTATTTCGACAATGTTGAATTTTTATTGTCGAATAGATTGTTTCACTGTTAAGGTGTATATTTTTAGATTTATAGAGCAAGTTGTGGTGGCAGTCGTCTTGTTTCTGTGTATGGTTTTGAGCTGGATTTTTATTCAAAAAGTAAGTATTTTTTAAACTATTCGTTGTTTGGTTAGAAAATCCTTGTACTATTTAAAGGGTCTTATACGTCAAATTGTTATCTATAAAAATACTTACATGTAGAATTAAATGGTGATGCGCTAAACGAAAACAATTGACATTTTTGATACATTACGGGATATCCCACTACATTCAAACGTTGCAAAAGATACAGTTTTGTTTACCAGATTTCAAGTATGAAAATTTTGATACCAAATTTAATTGTTTTCACTTGTATGTAAATAGCGTAGGTAATCATACTGTAGGGCATGTCATTGTTATAAATAGTAATGAAAAATGTAAATTTAAATACGACAAATAAGAAACGGATCTTTTATTAAATTAGTGAACTTTAAAAAATTAATAAACAAAATTAAGACAAATTTAAGAAATAATGTGTTTTACTTTTGTTGCAAAACAGCTTTTCCAAAGGAAATTATAATTTTAGCCTTTTACGTTAGTTTTATCACACACGTTCTTAACATAGCAATCCCGAACACTATGTTAGGCATTTTTAGTCATTGAAACTCTTCAGGAACCTTAATTATGAAATAAAAATAAACTAATACACCCATAAAATAATCAGATACGGTAAATTTTGTTACTCTAAGAAATATTAATCCCGAGAAATAGTGGGGCCGAAGGGAAGTATAATACGTTCACAGTATCACAATGATGCGGTATACGATATCCGGACGACACAATGTCGTGAATATACAGGATGGAATCGATCATGCATCTTTCCGCAAATATTCATAATCTCCTTCTTTTTTAGAAAAACTTTGCCAATGAAACCATAGTCAATGAAGTAGCCGTTTCTGAAAAAATACTTTAGAACGTGCTTTAAAAATTTACGATGGTTCAACCTCGCGACTTTGCTGAAGGTCGTGTATCACGTCGCACCCTCATAGCTAAGCGCGAAGCGTTGATATGAAACGCTATACGAAATGCGACTAGTTTCGCGCTGACAATCATGCGTGACGCCGCGTTTCCCTAGCTACGAGCGTCGTTGAACTTCCAAGGAAGTTTAGGTATTTTGTTATAAGTGTTATGTTTACGATATTAACATTTTTGAAACTAAGATTGTGTGTGCTTAAAATTGAAGTATTTAATAACAATGTCTTTTACTGCAATCGAATATGCAAACATGATTTATTATTAGGGAGTTTGCAGAGGTAACATTGCTGCGACTCTAAGACTTTAGATAGATTCCATACGGTATACCGACAATGCGTCCTTGATGTTTCGTCCCATGAGAACATTTTACGTAAACTACCTTTACGTAATTTTTTGGGAAAACTACAAAAAGGTTATCCTTCAGCTTTGCCTTCAAGCCTCCTATTCAACTATTCTACCCTTATTCTTGTTGCTGAATTCTGAACACCTTATCACCTCTTTATTCTTTGATGGCTTGCACGCTCGATTGACACCTAAATTTTTTTCGAAAATGGTTCAACCTATTAAATTTCATAAAATTTGTAGACAATTTGTTAGAGTTTAGACTTTTATATTGGTGTTCGACAAAAACATGTTGAAATTCTCTTATACTGCAATCATTTTATTGTGGAAAAACTTCTTTAACTTGAAAAAATCTACAATGTTGTTGCTAAATAAACGTACACAATCTAAGGCAATAAATACTACGTAAAGAAAAAGCCATTATTTTTAATAAAACCGTAGAAAACCCTAACGATTCACTAGATATCGTTAAAGAATATTATCAATCCTAAAAATAAATAGACATAATTATTTCACATTTATAAGCTCACGATTCACGTTGCATATCCACGGCACAGAACACACTTTTCAAAATGAAGATATTTAGATGTCTTTGTAACACTCTCGCGAAGTCACTACGTGATTTTTGTGTTATTCATATTAATTATTCATCTGTATCCAGTCCCAATAAATGATTAAAAAACTGCGCGAATAACGTGTCTACGATTTTTAGAATGCGAACAAGTTTTATCGGTAGAAAAAAATAATGCAAATTCACTGCGTTTTTACTTGTTCACTTCTTCGCTAGTTAATGCTCATTTAATAATAATGTTGTATAACATTTCGGTCAGTTGCTACTCTTAGTTGAGATATTAGATGTCACTTATAGGTACAAGCAGTAACAACAGCGTAATACAATAATTTACATTACAATCTTATAATAATTACAAGTAATTATAACATTATATAGAATTTTACTTGAAGAACTTTAAAAAAAAATTATTATATCTAAAGTCCACCTGAAAATCAGCGCTATAGCTTAAGCTGCAGCATTTTTTTATGCTGGTCAAACATTCGGTCTTTTGTTTTTTATTTTCTAATTATTTTACGAAAGTTATATGTAGGTATTAGTTAATTACAGATTTTATGCTAATGTCATTTTTATGATCTATTAGAGGACTATTTATTTATTTATATGATTCCGTAACTTTTGTTGTCAAAATAGACATTGACAGCAATGATATAAATTTCTGCTGTTTGTGAGGGGGGCGTGACACTTTTGGAGAGCGTGGAGGCTCTGAGCGCGGGCATCACGGTGCCGCTGCTGTGCCTGCTGGAGCTCAGCGCCATGCTCTGCTTGAACCGTGGCAGGGATTTCATCTCCGACATGAACGTCGCTAGCGAGGACCACACCTGCGCTTCACATACTATCGTCCAATGGAACCTCATTCCTTTTATTTTATTGGTGAGCTGTACTTTAATAACTACAACAAGGGCGTAGCCGGTATCAGTTTCAACCCGGGGCAAAGCCAGACAAAGTAGATAATAGTCCATGTAATAGCAGAAAAAGTTTTATACGAAATTTTATTTTAAGCAATTGTTTATTTTTCAGCAAAAGTGTACTAGGTTTCTAGCTGAATCTTTTCAAAATTTTGCTTTCTAATTTTTTTTTAATGTATTTTGTGCATATTTTCTTGTTTATATTTTCCATATATAGTCCGAAGAGTCAGTTTTCTATCAAGTCATTATCATTGTCAATAGTACATCATAAATGTATGAAGCATCTTTCAATTTCTTAGATTAGCCACCCAAGGAGCATACTTTGTCAACCTGCTGTAAATAGGTAGCTAGATAGTAGTTAGGGAATTAATTGACGGCAAAAATTTCGACGAGACTAAAACACCTGACAGTTCGAATGAATTGTGATTGGATCGATAGAGACGGAAGAAGCGCGTGGATGTAAAGTCTCTTCTCTATGGTTCTCACGCACTCGCTATGCAACTTTACGCGAACGAATTCGTACAATACAACACACGAAACTCTAACGCTGTGAAGTTAGTCAGAAGTAAAATAATAATGAGGGGGATAAGGAGGCAGAGTAGGGGAGCGCTAAGTCTATGCATTACATCAATCACAGGTACTTCAGAGTGGCAGTGTTTTGTGCGTACCTACTGTATCTTTGATTATAAGCGCGGTAATTTTGAAAAAATTACCGCACTACGTTGTTGATTTACCGATTACAGCATCCGGAATGGAACAAGTACTTTCGCAATGTTGGCATCAAATTTGCAATGCACACCATCTGCATACTCATCTTTTTTACTTATATACTTATTGCTTTGCCAGAAGAGAATAATAATATCAACTTATAGGAGCGGCGACTTTTCTATAAAGTTGGCCAGAAATACACATTGTTTAAACCTGTTTTTTAATGTGTACTTCTGTAAAAATACTGTTTCAACTTTAATAGATATAATTTCAGGAGCAGCATTTTTGATAGTTTTTAATACTTTTTCAATTCCCAAATATTAGTCAGTCTATGAAATCGAAATGACCCTTCTGCAGCAGAAATTATGACAAACATAAAAAAGTAGTGCTAATTATTGAGATATAAAATCAATAAGATTTGACATGGCTTCTTTATTGTTCTAATTAGTGTAACGCGCTAGTGAGAGATCATATGTTATAGTAATCCATCGTATGTTAGTGTCACAATGCTTTGTGTATTTATATATTGGAGGAATTATATGAATTCTTAAGTATTCAAAATTGATATAATTACTTTCTATAGTTTCCTAATTAATTAAAAAAATTTATCGTGTTATTTTTGTTTTCATAAATCTATTTGTTGTTTAAAAAAACATGAATATCACACATACAAAAAAAATTGGTACAAATACAAAGAAAGGTGAGGCTAATATTAAAAATGTAATTATTTTTATTTAAAATAGTTTTTATATCTAAGTATAAAAAATCTTATCTTATTTACATTTTCATTCAACCCTCGACAGATTGATGCTTTTATTACTTTTTTCTTGCTTATTTGACCTTAAGCTTCAAAAATGCATATGCTTCGGTAGGTATACTTGTTGCTGAAGGTATGGCTGATCCTCTACACAGAGCTGCCGGACACAAGCATGCTGGTAGCGACGATTCTCATGGCTTGCGCGATATCGGGAGTGCCGGTGCGAGCATGTTTTAACGCTTGCGTCTATCTGCTACCTAACCGGGGACGCCGATGATTTGACCACGATTTGGATCACGATTTGACAGATATAAAAATTATCTTGACAGATATAAAAAAAAATGTGAAAAACAATATATAATTTTGTTAGCTATTTGTTTTTGAACACAATTGAGCAATAAAAATCTTTCATTTTCTAATTTATTTTAATTTCTTTTACATGTATCAAACAACAAAAAGCTTTAATAATTTGATTTGTGATTAATTTCATGATAAAAGTCATTTTAACTTGCCTATACATATCATGCGTATTTATTTTACCTATTTCCAAATCGAATTAAATTGAAAATTCCGATTGTAACTTTGCGCTATGAAGATTGAAAAATTTTCGTTAAACCTGGAAAATTATTGTTTTCACCCCGATTGTCTAAAACAGAGTTTTCAACAAATCTTGATGTTCTAAGGATCCAGGAATCTATTACGACCATTTTCTGAGTGATTTCTGTATCTGTCTTTCTCTTTCTCTATGCGTGTGTGCCGTGTACGACATTCCAAAGAAAGAAATCCTCTTAACTTAGACTTCCGGAAACTTCGAACTAGTTTCGTCAGATAGATTTTCAGAAATCTCAAAAATAGTTTTCACAAAAATGTTTTTGGAGTTAACTTTTTAGACTATTCCACCGATCTATACGAAAATCTAATTAGCATTTCTCCCCAAACAGGCGCATCGAGTGCTGTAAATTACTTAAAAATCTGTTGATTTGTTTAAAAAATATCGTTGGAGAGTCCAAAATATATTCAGTTGTTCTCCTTAAATAACAACGTCGATCGTTGCTAAATTCATCAAAATCGGTTCATTTGTTCAGGAGATATTGTTGAAGTTTTCGTTTTTTTTTAGAATATTTTTTAAACTACTCTACCAATTAAATTTTTAATCAGTTTTTCTCTTTAAAAAGCAGCATCAGTCGTCGCAAACTACACATCAAAACCGGTTGGTTCTTTCGAGGAAGAGGTTAATGAAAAATTCTAAAAGGTTTTCTGAAATATTTTAGTCGGCAATCTTTTTCTGTTTAAAAAAACTGCGTCAGATGATATGGCATCTGACGCAGTTTGATCACAAGCAGATCACGATTAATTTGTCTCAAAGATATTTTAGTAGGAAAATAGAATACCTACTGTTTTTGAATACATACAGATTTTTGAATTGCAAGAGCTTGAAAAAACACTAAAATCGATCTCATGAGCACGATGAGCTGAATAATTTACTACTCTTTTAACACTTTGAGCTTGAAACTAGTAAAGTTTCAGGGATGGCCTGAAGGATTAACCATGTTTCAAATTTTTGAGCTCAAAAACTCCTAAGACAATATAAGTCCAGAAGCTTAAAAACACATCTATAAATATCATAGTAGAAAGTTTCAGGGATCCTGCAGGGTCAACTGTTCTACAGATTTTTTGTTGCAATTTGTTATTTCATTAAAGAAAATTTGAAGCGCATACTAAGCAATGATTCACTGATAATTCTTTTCAAAATAATTGTTATTCGTACCTCGTGTAAGTATTGATAAAAAGGCTTTTGAAGGATATTATCATGATGTATTGTAAGCTATTAGGTAAACAAACTAAATCGATTTTTATTGACCAAGAAATGCCAACGTGTAGATACAAAAAAAATGTTTAATTATGTCAATAATCTTTATAAACAAAAAAACAGTATGATCGAGTGTGTCGATACATTAAAAATATGTATGAAAAATATAAAATGGACAATGTAAGAAATATAGCAAAAGGAAAAAAGATCTTAAATGTTTTTCATCTGCACACATATCTGAATATTATATTATTTAACGGATATTAATGAGTTTTTCACGGGGAGATAAAGTTGAGCTTGGAGCAGAATACAGGCTTTTTTTTATTCAAGTCAAATTTTAGAAAAAATAAAGTTATCTTTGGGGATGGTTAGTAGAGTTTTATAAAGTATAAAAATTGTTTTACACATAGAAAGCTACATTATCTTACAGTAATGCAGCTTATCTATATTTTGATTACAGCTAGAAATAGAATCTAGTTTTCTATTTTTTAATTAAGGATGGGATGGAATTCATAAAGAGAGAAACATATTTGTTGACCATATGTGTTTAATATATCAATGATTTAAAAGTATTTATAAATATAAATCTTTGTACAATGTATGATCATACATACACCAAAAAAGGATTGACACATATAATGTAGTTATGATTTAGCACTCTCATTTAATATAACTATATTTTACAGAAAACATTTGCAAGTTTTGGATTTATGCTTTGAAAAAAGGCTACATATTTGGAGTTAAGTGATATGTTTTTAAACACAAACCTTTAAACATAAAGGAATAAAATGTCACATGAGTTGTTAGACTGCATTTACAGGAGCTACCATTATGAAGTGGTATTAGTGAAGAGTATTACCATCCAACTCGTATTTACATTACTTTTTATAATTATATTTACAAAGTATATGAAACTAATTATTAGTATTAAAGGTAGAATTTTCACATGTACAGCTTAATCAATCCTTCACAAAAGTATATAGATTCAGTTGCGGTTATTTTATGAAATGAATCCATTTGATTGCTGTCTGTTTTGAGTACGTAAGCAAATTTAAGTCAAACATTGCAACATAAGCTATCTCTATCTTAGCTTACAGCTGAAACAGCATCTTAAAGCACTAGGTAGCACTCCATCAAAATTAGGGCTTTTAAGTTATATGAGGTAAGGTACATAAGACTTTACATGAATTATAACAAATTCTGATGTTTAGAACTAATAAAATTATTCTACAATATGAATAGTAAATCTTTCGTTAACTTTTGACTTGAATTTTGTATGTGCAAAAATATCACTTTTTATGAGCTTTCTCCCATTACAGAGATCTAAATTGTAAAAGATCAAACAAGCCACATACAAATTATATGTATATATTCTACCCTATACCTACCACTTACAATTACAATTATCATGATACATTTCACAAAATTATTCCACTGTACAAGAAAAAACAAGATTAGAAAATATCAATTGATAAGCTCCATAATATCACAATATATGTTTTGATATGTCTATTAAAGATACAAAACACTGAAGACACTGATGATTATGAACTAACTTAGTCACTGGATGTTTTTCAAAAATAATTCGAGCAGAAAATACTGTTATGAATTACAATTTTAAAATAATGATAGAGAAGATCAAAGATTGAGATTAACACATTGAAAAGTAGTGTTTTAATAATCACGGACTAAAGTTTGCGTCCGTAACATGTAATGTATGACACAATTTCAACTAATAATTTATACATAAGCCTTAAAAGGAGTTACATTCTACAGTAATACACAGCTCAAACTTTCTAATCACCAGATATAAACTCATCTTGCCTTTTATAATAGCAGTCACCATAATGTAATGACTTATGTAATATTTAAAAAAAGTCTGCACAAATTATTTGGTGAAGGGTTATATAAGCGTAAACACTTGAGAGTATAGCAAAATACATAGTCATTGTAACCCTCATAGAGTGTAAACCCTCAAGTATAATTTTAAGTATAGTAGTGTATTTCTGAATGTTACACTAAAAATATAAGGAATATAATTATCCTCTTACATTTTCAAGCTGCCCATAAAGCATATCTTTTCTTTAGAAAACCACTACAATCATTAAAAACAATTTATGAAATGACACTATTTTAAACGAAATTGATAGCAATTTAAAATATGGTCCCATTATGGCATTTTATTTTTTGACAATTTAAGTAAAATTAGATTGATATATGTAGAATTATTTGAAAGATATTTTGCATACCGTAATTCCCTTCAAATAGTCTAATTAACGTACATATGACGGATGAAGATTAAATTGTGACACATGTCAGCCACCGGGGCCTGAGGAATTATTGTAGAGAGGCGGGAACAAGCCTATCAGAGCGCGCGGCGTGCGTCGCGCGTGCGCACGGGTCGCTGTCAGAAACGACGTAGTGCCGCTGCGGCGCCAGCGGCCGCCTTGCGAGTCGGCTGAACCGATAATGGCGCTACCAGCATGTCGGTGCCGCTGTCCTTACCGCTGCTACTGCTCGTACCCATTTCCTGTTTAAGAAATATATAATTAACTATAACTCATTTTATCACAAGAATCAGACACTTTACCACACTTTTAAAAACCAATTATTGCACTGAAAATATGATCTAGGAATTCATGAGCAAAATTGCTTGGCTCGGTCTCCGAGTTGGGTGTGTTTAGGTAGTCTGTGTTTCAGTAGTGTCACTTCAGACATAAAAAACCAATTGCATTGATTGGTGACGTGACATTATATTTGATTATGTTTTTGCTAAAAGTTGTAAAAACAGAGAAAATATAATTAAAATACGACAGAAATTATTGTTTTAAAATCATAGTCTCTTTTCTAATGACTTAAGAAAACAAAATAAGAACTTCCATCAATATTTGGTCATATGAAAGGAAAGAAGCTCCGAAAAAAAACTTTCATAACACAAGGAGACTTACAAAATATAATGAAATTAAAGTATAAGGGACTGATTGAAAATTATACAATGTAAAAACTAATAATATATAGGGTCGGGGATTTTCTTTATCATATTTTATATATGAATTCAATATAATTTCTCATCAAATTTTATTTATATTTAATTATTATACATATACATATAATGCAATTTTGTTCAACACCTTGTTGCTGTTTTGTAGGTAGTGACATAATCCCATTGCTGTAGAAATTTTGGAACTTCTGATCAAAAAACTGCGATAAGTAGTTTTGAAAATCCTCTCTTGATGTTAACCTAACACTACCTAAGGACTTCTAAAGACACCTAAATCGGTGAAAATTTGAGTGTGAAGATGGGGGCTATATGTTAGATGATGGATAACACTTCCCAACTAAACTCTCTCAATATTGGCTGAGTGGCTAAAGATATGTGTGGTCTGGTATTATCAAAAAACCACACCCTTTCTGATGATCAAGTCTGGACATTGTTTCTCTAATTCTTGCTTAAATCTCATCAGCTGTTGGCAATAGAGATCCGAATTGATGGTTTTGCTCGGCTACAAAAGCTCATAATAAATAATGCCCTTCCAATCCCACCATATATATAGCATCAGCTTATTGTGAGTTAATCCGGGTTTAGCTATAGTTGTGGAGCTTGCTTGTCTTTTGTTCATAATCTTTTCAAAAATGGTTGAGGTCCATTACGTTTCAATGGAAAATTGTAAATGAGTAAGTACACAATTCATTAGATTTCTTTCAGGGCACTTGTATGGGAAGCAAGAATCGAGCTTTTTTGTATATCCAGCTTTTTGCAAATAGGTCAAAACTGTTTTATTGTCAAACCCCAGCTCTTCAGCTATGTCATGTAAGAACTGATTTGCCGATCTTGCTATACTGTTTCCAAAATGGCATCAACTTTATCTGTAACAGGTCGACCAAAGCAAGGTTCATCTTTGATATCAAAATTATGGCACTAAAAATGCTTGAATTAGTTTTGTGCTACTCTTACCGACACTGCATTAGGTCCACAAACGTCACAAGTTTTTTCTCTCGACTTGTGTAGCATTTGCTCCTTTTTTGTAACTTAAAAGTGTATCATATTTCAAAGTTAGATTCACTCATTTTGGTGAACAGAAAAATAATAGAAAAATGGTGGGACACCGGTTTCACTTTTCATTTACCTTTTTTTTTTAATTTTATCTATTTAATGGTATGAAAACTAGACAGATACAAACAGCACAACTAAAGAAATTTTATTGCAACTTTTTTCTTATAGAATAGGAAAAAGCTTTTTCTCTAACCCAATAGTTTTTTAAAGGACATACGAGTCCCAATATAAATATTAATAAAAATAAGAGCAATTGAATACACATATAAGAAGAGAAGATAAAATTTTAGACATCTGGTGACTATTTAATATAGAATAAATGTATTTTTAAGATTCACGCTTAGAAATAAATGTGTATTTTAAATATAGTATAGGATGTGGGTTTTAAATTGTTCAAAACAAACATCAGACATGAATAAATGACAACACTTTCAAAAATAGGATAAATATATTCAACTCTTCTATTGCAGCTTTCACTGCAAATAGTTCTGCATTAAGAAAAAAAAGGAAGATAAGCCTCTGACATCACAATATGGAAATTGAACTGAAAATTCAGAATTGATAAAGTAGAAAAAGATTATACTAGGTAATCAAATTTTTTAATAATAAATAATAGTTTTTATACTGCACATTTCACCAATCATGCCTAATATTAACAGTTTCATACAAATTGTTGTAAACGTAGATCCTTGGTGATCAAAGAGATCAATATTTTCCAGTTTAGGAAAAATTTAATAACTTAGTTTTTTTAAATGTAATTAATTTATCCAAGATATAAAAAAATATTTTAACTTCTTTTTTATTTTTGTCGAAAGTCATCTGTTTTCATTTCACGCCGCTGGTGTAGTGTAAATTTCAATAATGGTAACTCTGTCCGCGCTAGCTCCTCGATGTTTCTTTTTGCCGATGAACACACAAAATATTATCAGTTATTTTAACCCACAAACTACACTACCCCACAATTCAAATTTTGCAAAAGTGTAAATAACAGTGTAACAATAGCAATAACAATGTAGCCAGGATAATATCTTCTATCTGGTATTTCAAATACTTATTTTAATAGTATCTTGTACATCATCACTGCTTTTTCTTGTCATTGATTATATCAAATTTGTACTTACATTAATATTATTGCAGCTGGCCAGCCGCATCTGCGCGAGCTGTGTGGCGGGCAAGTTGGTAGTGGAGCCGAAGGGTGAGATCATCGACGACATGGCGCGCTTCAGCTTCGACGGGGTTTTGTTGAACGAGAGCGCGCGGCCGACCTGTCCGGTGCGTCCACACAGCGGTATACTCCACCGATTTATCAAATCACTATCTTTAAAGGCTCATAATTTCTTACGGAATTACAATTGCTAAAATGTGTTAATTGCAATTTAATGTAATTATATACCTTCAAATTTGATGTGTATGAATATTGAAATTGATGTTTGCTAATCAATCTAAAATGCTAATTTTCTACATTTAAATGTGCATATACTCTATAATGAAGTCTGTTTAATTTAGCTTAGACCAACTTCAGATCAACCGAGTTCAAAGACTACTTAAATCTTATGGATTAAATGGAATTACTTAAAATTACTATTTGGTTTTTCTTTTTAATATTAAAACATGACATGCAAAAGACATTGCTCTATGCCCATACTATTTCACCTAAGAACCAACAATTAAGGGAAATTAGTATCTACGTTAGTAACAATATCTATATAGACCTGAAACATATTGGAATAATAAACACTTCTGAGAATTAATTTAACTCCATCAAAATTTTACAGTATTTTCTTAAAAAATTCTAAAAATTCCGCCAATTTTAGTTTTTATTCATATCATGACTATTCATTAACATATATCCTAAAATCATACTACACAAAAGTTTAAAGATAATTCTGCATAATTAAAAAACGTATGCAGCACAATCAGTGGACAACATAGTAATACACAAGTATCAAATTATATCGCACTTCTAAAGTCATCTAAAATACAATAAAAAATAGTTTTATTCCCTAAATTACAAAGCTTCTATATATGTAGGCATATAGTATCTTCAGTTTTGTTAAATCCCTACTAATATTCTGATTGTAAAAGAAATTGTGTGTTTGTTACGTTTTCATGGCTAAACCATTGACTAATATGGATGAAATTTTCTATGGCAATAACTTTTACCCCGGGGAAGGACATAAGTTATTTTTTTGTTTGTATCTTTGCATTTCTATCATAATTCAACAATAATTGTGACAATTTTAATAAAATCTGGTGTACAGATAAGATATACCGTTATGAATTATATAATCTGTCTGTTTGTTTGTATATCTTTTTATAACTCAACAATGGCTTAAATATTAACAACTTTGCTGAAATTTAATATGATAGAATTCATTATCACAAAATATAGGTCACTGTTTATCTTTATTGCTTCTTATAACTAAAAAATTTTAATTTAAAAATTATTGCTTTTATCTCGATTTCTTGGCCATGTTTATTATATCAATTTTCATCATTTTAATATTTGTTTAATTTCAATCGATTATGAAGTAAAAAATATATTAAAAATTTAAAGTGAGTCTCGAGCGCATTATGCGTGCAAAACTCTGGAGGAAAAGCGCTGCTCGGCTACTTTATCAGCATATGTTGCTCAAACAAATAAACTTATACTAAATGTCAAATTTTAGACCTAACCTATACGGCTGTGCATTGATCAGCCAGTCAGCCAATTTTTTCCTTTACATCAACTCCATTAAAAATAAAATATTATATTTTAAAAGAAAATTGTTTATATGCAAATACTGATTTACCCTAATAATTATTAAAATTGTTAATTATAATAATTTTGAATAATTAGCTGTATATAAATGTATTTGCGAGCTCAAACGACAAATCTACATGTCTTGGGCAAGCATTAACATACTTAAACCAAATAGTTTTAAAAACTTTTCAAACTAAAATGTTAACATGAAAATACAAAATTGCAACTTAGCACTAGTGGATCTGGTTTATTTTATACATTCTCTTATCTCTGGAAGTGCACAATTGTCATTTGGATATTAAGATAGCTGCATAATAAACTATTAAAAAATAACTCTTTAATTTATTGAAAAGTGTCCATTATATATTTATAATAATATGTGAAATATAAATGAAGCATATGGTAAAAAGTTATTGGTTCATAGGCTAAATTCGGCAACATCTTTCATTAGAATACTATAGTATTGAGAATATTATTACACAATGCATTTACAAAAATGCAACATAGAAGTGATGAAAATGAGTAATGTACACTAATCATTACGATGAATGATCACAATGCAATAGCTAGTGAATGAATGAAACCCCAGGTACGGCACGCTCACAGCAAAACTCTGATCAGTAACATGAAATTAAGCGAAGCATTAATGGGTTGACATTCACCATTTCCGACCTTTAAACTGAATATTTGGGATTTACTTGTTTTATTTAGGAAAAGACTTTACATCCTTTGTATGCTACTTTAAAGTTACACGAAATAAATAATCATATTATATAAAAGAATAATATAAGCAAAGAAAATATTTTTTAAAAGATATCAAACTTGAACTGTAAAAATTTTAAATAAGACCTTACAGTGACTTATTTTAGTATTATCTCACTTTGATACATATTTATCAAATGAGAGCATTATAATTCTTTTATTCATCATTTAAACAAAAATCTTTAATTAATAAAATCAGTAAAAACATATGTGCATAAAGAGAAGTTAAAATTGAATTAGTAGACATATTTAGATATAAGCGACGTGACGCAGGATTTGTCGGGTCGGACAGAGGCAGGAGCGGCAGGGGGCGAGGGCCCGCGGGCGTCAGACCTGTGCGAGTAAGTGAGCGCGCAATACCCATGTCTCTAGCAGCCCCACGCCCGCCGCGCCCGCGTCCGGCCGCAACCAGCCGCCCAGCCCGGCCAGCGCCTCCAGCTACAACACACGCGCACACGTGCCTCACACACTCGCCTCACACTACTATTTTGCTGTTGCATGTCGCTCTACCCTCAAAATGTACTATTTCTTCATAGTTAAAAGTTATGTTTCTATAATTAAATTTGGGAATGCTTATTGCAATATACATATTTTTCAATATAAGTGTGTATACATAAATTCTAATGTAACTATAACCTAGAGAATGCAACATTTTATCTGAACTAAATTAATTTGTCTTGTTATAAATGTGTAATTGATTAAATACTCTTAATGTATTTTATTTTCTGTCTGACTTTTCATGCCTTAGTTACAATAAATAATAATGATAGCAAGATCTTTTAGCTTTAAAAACAATAGCAAATATGGTAGTTACTGATCTGTTATAGAATGAAAAGCAAGGCTTTAAGACTGTATATTTTTCTATTTTGCATAACATGCTAATAATACTTTCTTGAAATGGTGCCTGTTATTGGTAATATATATATTTTGTATACTTTCTTTATAATGTAGACAAGACATTAATTGCTTTTAGTTCTATATGTATATCTTTCCCGCCACATTTCATTTGTCAAAATAATTGACACATATCAGCATTTTTCACACAACTATGAAATTGCTTTGAAAATGCCCTTGCATATTCTTTGTTAATACTAATAATGACAATTGTTAAACAAAATACTTTCTGCCAACCTTGTCTATATTTGAAAAACTAACAATGTGATAATTACATTATAAAACTGCAAGGCAACTTTAACAGCATCTAAAAATTAGTGGCAGGGGAATGGTCTAATTAACAATCAACTTACAAAATTCCAGTTGACCTAATTTTGATGTGTATACCTTAATTCTCGTGCGAGCGGCAAACTTCGACACCTTTGACAGTGTGCTGAGAGCGAGGTCACTAGTGTCTATGTCCAATTGATGTGATTCTAAGCAGGCCAGGAACTTGTCCTGTAAACGAGAATGAGAAAAATGCAAGTTATGACCACACGCATAATTAGATTACATTTTAAATGGATTTATAATTAGAATAGACATGTGGTTACATTTAAAATATCTAGATACTTTTAATTTACATTTTTTTTTTCTTTAAAAGATCGAGGGGCAAACAAGCATGCAAGCCACCAAAAAGCAAATAGTCACTGCCACAGACATATGCAACCTCAGAGGAATCACCAGTGCGTTGCCGACCTCGGGCAGGAATAGAATATCTAATGGTTCGCGAACTGGAGAGTGATGGAAGGTAGAATAGACCGTCAGAACTCTCACTCGCTAGAGTAATCGAAACACGGAATTTGTTACTACTTCACGTCTGTATTCTATGAGAGTGTGGTACTTAATTAGTCGAATCAACCTAGTTTTAGGCTGTAGCCACAGTATGGCTCTATCATATTAGGACTAATTAACAATAATAGTAGTATTATTACTAATCAATCATTTTTCCAAAAAGTGATAAAATATATTTGCAAGTGTGAAAAATAGCACCGAGAGACAGCCACTATTATATTATCACATTGTGCTCAATGAATAAATTGAATTTTGAATCTAAAATGCGTTTGATTTGCCATAAACTTTAAAATGTAAAGAGGAGTAGTCAACACGCTAATTGACTAGAAATGTATGTCAGATTAAACTTTGTTATATTGAGGTCATTACTGGTTACAGCAATACAAGGACATGGTTGTCCTAAGAATTAAACTTATATGAAATTTGTTGATATATTCCAATATAGGAACACTTTTAACAGTCATATATTGAATTTGTCAATACAACTGAAATGTTTCAGTGGTATAGATCAACATAAGTACATTATCAGTTAATTTCCTTAATCTTTACATTTCAACCCTTTTATTGAAGTGAATTATAGCAAATATATTTTACACTTAAATGTTCTAATTACTTTATCAGTTTTGACTTAAGGATTATTATTATTATTATTACTTAATAATTTGCTACTTACAGCATCTGCTTTACAAATTGTGTTGGCCATTTGCCGACATAATTGCCTTAGAAATAATGACTTGTCTACAGTTTCATCAGTAATCATGAATGAATATAGCTTTTCTTTCAGTTCCTGGTTGCTACGACACATCAGTGCAAACACGTTGTGACAATCTGCAACATACATGTTTAATTACAGGCATAATTATTTTACAGTAAACAATAAAGTTTCTGTCTATACATTCTTTTCTAGATAGAAAAGACAAAACCATTATTGTCAAACATACCAGATGTTTACACACTCTTATTGAAAGATAAAATTAAATTACCGAAAAACAGAAACTTGAATACCGAAACATATACAATTTTTATTAATTTTTGTCTGTTTAAAAAAAATTCAAAAATAAGATATTTTTTTGAGACATAATAGGCGTAACATAACAGACAACCATGTGTCTGAAAGTTCAAGTTTGTCAATCATATACTATATTATATATATATATATATATATATATATAAAGCAATTAGATATTGTTCTTTCCATAAACGTGAAATGGAAAAAATTGCAAGAAGATAAAAAGATAATTACCATCAGCTTCTCTAATATCTACGACCCTTTTGACGGTACTTAAGGGCATCAGAGATATGTGTCTATATGGTTTACTAGAACCTATCCTCATGGTTCCCGTGCCATTTGTTGGACTCTTACTGTTGAAAGCCTAAAAAAAATATTCCAATGGTAATTCTACACTCAATTGTCAAGCAAAACTGGTGCTATCTCTTTTTAACTGTATCTTTTGGATTTGATTGTTTTATCACAGAAAATACTTTATTAGTAACTTATAGGGATTATTTATATCAAGTATATATCTTTTATTTTCTTTTGTTTCCTCTTTTCTTAGAGTTTGACTTTATAATTCTATAGAAGTTCTGAAAATTCAATAATGTTGTGTCAACAACAAGTAAAAGTGTAAGTGAAATTAAGAAAGAATCAAAAAGTACAAATTTAAGCAACAATTAATATCATCAAAGCATAAGTTAATCTCCAAAACTTTTATTTAATAAAAAATATTTAATTTTATAAAACAGACACATCATTTGTTAGATAGTGTCCAGTTATTTAAAAAAAAATACATGACTAAACACCAACCAGCAATTTAACAGGTCTATGTATACATGCTTTAATGTTTTTATATCTATAATGTGAGTTGGGTGACATATGATTGTTTCTTACATACCTTTGACCTTTTCTTGCAAACTTCCATAGTGTCAGTGAAGAGAAATAGTACAAGATGGTCTCCCCTGCCGGAGAGTTCTTTTGACAACTCTACTACTTCACACCGAGAGACAAACGACCGGTGCGACGATACCAAGTGAGGCTGAAAACCAATATAATCATTTCTGATCAGATCTATAATCAGCACAGGTGTTATGCCATAAAATGGGGTGTATGTTATTAACTATATCATGACATGTTCTGTGGTCGTGGTTTTCATATGTTTGTCCAACAGCAAATGCTACACTATAAAACAAATTCTATTAGATTTTAAAAGATTTAAATAATATTTTTTAACAAGTGTACTTAAGTAAAGTAAACCTTAATATTAGGTATATAAAATTTGATGTATATTAGACTTCTTTCATTATGCAATCAGAAAGCTCATAACCATATAGATTTGATTTGCCCAACAATTTTATCTCAAAATCATATTTAATAAATAATTTGGACTATACCCAGTACTTTTAGTATTGTAGACTTTTTCTTGGTGATTGGATAATCTGGGTTCTGTGACAGTCTGAATCTATGTATGTCAAACCATAGCACTATCTAATTTTATATAATTTATTTTTCTTGTAGTTATTTGCCTAACAAAAATGTTGGTTTGATGAAGACTATTTACAGATTTCTAAAGTTACTATTATTTTCAAACAATATAAATTAAATTAAATTTATAGAATAGTTGCCCAACTGAAAAACTTTTAACAACTTAGTTTAGATCTGTTCACACAATACAAAACAATCACACAAATACATTTATATTCACATACCGGGCATTGATCAATCTCGTTGTAGATGTCAAACATCTGTAGTTGACCTTCGGTTTTACGCTTATTCTCATTAATGTGCGACATTACTTTACGCAGACCAGCTAACGCAGATTCCAAAGCCCCATGGTCTGGATTGTTCTTGTGAGTGTGTTTTAATATATCTGCAAAAACAATGGAGTTGTTTATTTTTGTGTAATGTAAAAACAAACAAAAACATATTTTACACATAATGACAGGATTAATCAAAATATTTAAAATACAATGTCAACTTCAATTCAAATACATTCAATGTAAATTTTCATAATTGAAAGTATGTCCATGCATAATTACATAAAAATCAGTAGTAGGTCATTGTCATTAATTTTATAAGAATATTCGAGTGTTTTGTGAATCTTTAGCAAAATTTAAAGTAAATAATACCATCAAGGAGTAAACTAATACTAGGTAATCGCTGCACTGGTCTGATAAGAAGCTCCTGTAGACTTTGCCGTCCACATTCAGGTTTTGTCTGACAAATTTTCAAAAAAGCATGAAATCTGAAATAAATATGACACATTTCATTTATAGCAAAGAATTTTTTTAATAAAAATACTTATTATAGTAATAATACCTTGGATTCTCACGGTCGCACTGCTGCAGCATCTCTTTTGTGTTTTCGAAGAAATTAACAAAGGGCGGATATGCTTTTTCCATGGCCGGTGTATAATCCAGAACTAATTTTCCAATGCTAATTTCCTCACTCCAGTTTGCTTGTGCATATCGTAAATCTTCTAACATGCGCCTATTATCATATCAAAAATGCAGTAAAAACGCTACTAATTTTGCAACTATTATAAGTTAGGAATATTCAGGGTACTGTGTATATACACATGAGAAGACAGATGGATAATATTATTCATCTGTCTACTTACTCATACGACAGTTCCATTCCACATTCCATTATTCTATCATTTTTATGGTTCCATAGGTGCAAATAAAAAAAGAAACCTTATAGAATTACTCAATGTCTGTCAGCAACAATATATTTGTTTCAAATCTACTGGACCGATAGTTGGAAAACTGGTGAAATTACTTTCATTCATTCAATTCGCATTGAATGAATGAAAATATATTTAACTATTTAAAACAAATAAAATGTGTTGCAGTACAGAAACTTCGGTGCGTGAGTTCATCTCGTACTTGTCTGGTTGTTTTTTTGTTGGAATCATTCACTTAAGATAATACCTCTTGCATTACGTATGCCAATGGTGGAATTATTGATTTATTAATTATCGGTCAGCATACAGACTCTTAGATCTGATGAACGATTCACCCACTCAATCTACATTACAACTCTTTCAAATAGCTTCAATAACTCAATATCAATATGTTGACAAGCCATGGCGATTTTACTGACATATCTGTTTGACAAGTATATGGTGAACCAGTGCATGTATGCCCCATTTATTCTAATGCAATCTCTAGTCTTATACATTTATTGCTATGCCTACATATACTGTGCATTATATACTATAAATAGACAGTATTTTCTATAAATAATTTATCACTATCTACTAATATTTTTTTGTGTGCCTGCAAAAGGAACAATAAATCTTTTGATTTTTGGCTGAACATGTAATATTTTGCAGGGAAGAAATTTGGTCAACACAATTCATTCTTTGCAAAACCTAGCTTATATTAAAATTTTTACTCCCAATGAATTAATTCGCAACCCTTTTAGTGACAATTTGTCGATAATATTGAACAAATTTAAATTTATAGCACAGTCTGGTCGCCAGCTTTTGAACAAGGATACCATAACAGCAGTCATCGGGAAAACTGTTGCTCTTCCAGCACCTCTAAGAGTTGATACAGCATTCATACTATATTTCCACCACGCCTCATCATCTAAATAAGACCCATCACATCTGATAGCTAACCCTGCTTTCACACTTCTTTCCACAATTATTTTCAACTAATTTGATTTCCATCATTACTTAAATGTAAGCAATAATACTGTATTCTTTCACTATATATCTAAGCATAAAAACACTTTGGGAAACAATTCTAATTTGATTTTTTTTATCATTTAAGTTATCATTGTTATCTCCTAATCACATATATAGACATGTTTCAAAATCTTGCCAAGGTCTTTCCATTCAGTTTCTGAACGGTGTCTAATTTACTTGGAAAATTGTCTAGGAAAACCCTGTCATTTATCTCATGCTTTATTCTTGTATGGTAGAGAATATGCAATTTTATATTTAGTCCTAATATCTATAACTTATTGTATCAGGTTTTAATCATCTCACTGCATGGACCTTGGGCACTCACATGGGCCAATACAAGTTAGAGTTAACACTCACTCAGTGCGTACTTTATTTTGATTGAAGTTAAAAATTAATTAGCCTATGATCAGGAGTGAACCTGGTACATTTTAGTTCAGGGGCATTACCATATTTAGCACACATATTTTCAAACTGAAAATAAATATACATACTTATGTAATTCATATATTGGTGGTAAATTTCCAAATATAATTTTGAGTTCTGTATTATTGAGTAGTGCTTGGTTCTTAGAATTATTTTCTTCTTCATTCATACTTTCTAAAGGTTCCTTGAACAACTGAAAACAAATAAATTTTGATAAATTTTTTGGCTTTTTTTAGCCATGAAGGTAATTTCAGAATTAAATTTGTAATGGTAATTAAAGGATTATTTAAATAATTAACTAAAAAATTAAAATTGGTAAATAAAGAAAATAAATTTAATCTTACTGTAACAATAGTGTTCAGAATTCCAACATAATTTGATTCAGTCTGTAATAGTTCCATAAAAACTTGCTGCCTTGGAGATAATAATTTACGTACAACATTGTCAGGAACTTCTGATTCTGATAAATGAAAATGATTAAATTTAAATTAAGACAATTATTATTAATAAAGAATGTAGAAAAATTAAATCTACAAACCTTCAAGTAATTTTCCATCTGGGGAAGGAGTGCAGTCTAATAGGTTGCCCGAGAGGCTGAGTAGCACCGCGTCACCAACGGACGATCGTCGCTTGTGGAGCGCCGCTTCACAGCCGCGAAGTTTACGTTTACGTAGCCGTTGGAGTTGAGAGGGCGTTCCAGCACCAGATCCGGCGCCCGCCCCACCGACGGATTCCTCCGCCACCGCAACCACAGCACCTACTGGTGTCCCCGGTCCGGTCGCACCGGCACCTCCCACGGATGATCTTCTTGAAACTTCTTCCAAGTACTTTATTGAGAAATTTATTAATCTTTTAAAAACATAATACACAATAGTAGTATTTTTAATAATTTCACTTCCATTTATGTTTGTATGATAGTTTGTTAAATCCAAAATACTTTCATAATAAATAGTAAAAAATATATATTTATTTACAACTTCATATTAATTTACTGTTAGCTTACGATTTTATACAGGTAGTCCTTTTCGTCTTGCGCCTCTTCGTTTTGCACGGACGCCCAGAACCACTCAGCCTTGACGACGTGGACGCGTGGCGAACACTCCGGCGCTATCGCAGTGTTGTGTTCGTCAACAACCTGTCATACAAATAGAAGACTTAGTCACGCCCATAACGAATGACTACAAATGACGTTTTGCAAATATTACAACTAAAATGTATTGAAGATCACCTGTTACTTAAAGTGCTTTATAGCAATGTATACTCTAAAAAATATTTGATAATAATGTAATAAATATGGTATAATGATGCCTGTATTAATGATGAACATATAAACATCATGATACACAAACTATTTCAAGTATACCCAAAACCAGTCAGTAGAAGCTCATATATTATAATGTTGCTTGGTACTTTATTTAAAAAAAATTAAATTAAAAGCATGCCCACAAATGTTTAATAAATGATATGCAAAATGAAGATTCAATTTAATGATGTAAATTGACGAAGGAACTACATAACTGACAAGTCAAATGGTGTTAGTACCGGTAACGATATTCCATGGCATTGCAATATGGCGCGGGCATCGTGGGGCGGGGGCGGCGAAGCGGGCTGCGGCTGCTCGAGGCCGGGTCGGGGCTCGGGCCGGACGGAAGGACCGGTGACAGGGCCAGGAGAGGATTCCCGTTTAAGACCCTGTTTAACTTCACTACCACATATCGAATGACGATATTTCGGATTATATAGCCGCTGCGGAGTCTTAAATATGGTCGAGTCGTCTAATTCATCAACATTGACTGTTGATTTGAGAGGTGCATTGGACGTTTCAGTACTATCTACTGTATCGACCTGGACAGGTGACAGATCTATGTGTATTTGATCTGTGTCTTTCTTAGGCGTAGAGATGTTTTTCATGTCAGACAATTTATCCAAGCAACTAACACTAATTTCTATGGTGTTCCTATCAGACCTCTTCTCATATTTTTTTTTGCGTTCACTTCTAAATGAAGCCGTAAATGATTTTACACTTCTTCGTAACTTTGATGCTGATTTTATGGTTTTTGAACTTCGTATAGATGCAAAAGACATGTCAAAAAATCCAGATTGTTTACTAGTGTTCATCGAACAAATAGATGTATTGTCGTCTTCTTTTATAGGAGAAGATGTTGAAGCTATAAACTCGCCTGCAGGATCAGTGGGTTTGACGCTATCTGGACTCATGGGCTCAACAGTGATCTCGCCTGCAGCTTTGGATATAGAATCTTTTTTAGTTTTTTTAAATATAGTTGGCCTGCTTTTGAATTTAAAGGAATCTTTTATTTTTAACCTTTTGATTGACTTCCAATTACTTTCTTCACACTTGTCTGGCGAGAGAGTGGCATCGACAATGCTAACTTGAAAACTGGAATCAGTTGAATTGCGACTTCTCTTCTTCCCTGAAGATATAGTAGTTGTTGACCTCTGTAATTCTTTATCGTTTCTGCTGCACTGAAGAAACGTTCCAGGCTCATTTTTTGCGTCCAAATCACACAGACTTTTTGTTAAAGAAGAATTTATGGATGCACCTTCAGTAAGACAATCTACCAAACTAAAGACATTCATCGATTTATTTTTAAACACCTCTCTCTTAGTCTTATCACTAGACTTCAACAAAGTGTGAAGAGTGTTAGAGTTATTTTCTTTGTCAGATAAATCACTTTTACTTATGAATCGTTCAAAAACTTGCATAGATTTTTTATTAACATCACTATTCAATGAAAGTTCATCCAACAAGTTTCCTACATAACTAGAATTCATTCCATTTTGCCTATCAGACTGAATATTGGCTTTGATACTATTTCTAGCCGTCTCTATCTGTCGTTCTCTTTCCTCTTTCTCGTCCTCCTTGTTTATTGTCATGCTTTGTTTACTGGGAGTACTACGTCGACCTGATAGACGAGCCGAGAGCCTCCGATAAAGCGAAGTTTTTGGAGTAGTTTGAGAGTGATTGGGATTGGAACAAGTGCTGGTGGAAGTGGGAGTGATCTGGGGAGGCGATAGGAGAAGCGAACGACCGAAAGTCTCCCCATTGGCCATTACCTGAAACATGTGCGAACACACCACGCAATGATGTAATGAAGCCATTCCAGTACAAACATGCATTAGAAGAATACTATGACTATAAGCCCGTTAGGAAAATAAGCGATATATCTACATTTACAGAGTTAACTTTAATAAACTATTATTTTAAATTTCTTATCTTTTATATAATAATTATTTTAACCATTCTTGTTTTAGTGACAATTTGTGTCTCTTTAGATTAAAAGAAACATGGAGATAGCAGATCCCTTCGAATTAAAAACAAAAAAATAAGAAGCGGCAGTAAGTTACTTAACATAATGTAGAAAGACCATAATGAAAAATATAATAGTACCATATTACACTGTACAAGATATGGTAATTACACTGTACAAGATATAGTAATCAATGTCTAACTTAATTATCTGTTTTAAGAAATAAGTTGAAGCATTTACAGAAACTTGATATAATAGTGTGTGCGAATTTGCTGCCTCCATGAAATATAAAAATGATTTAGAGGAAAAATATTTCACAATGAATTAATGACATATTTTATAATGATTGATCTCATGAGTTATTAATGATTTATTTAAATGAGTGTGTGATAACTACACCAATAATGCAATTTAGCATTGGTTTTGCACCAGCAAAGGCGAATTTGAAATGAGCTACTGGTTATGCAATACATAGGTAATTGAGCAATGGGTTGACTTTGTGTCGTCTGCTGGTAAGGTCTGATGAAAATAGTTGACCTAAGTCAATAAAACAACATAGTTATAAGTAACCAATAAAAAGCCAAAAGTATTGTAGATTAAGAATTTTAGAAATACTCCTATACTAAATTCAAATACCATTGATTCAGAACTTACCATAATCTTATTTAACAACAATTCTTAAGTTTCAATGTTGAAGTAAATATTAAATATCTATTAAGGGAATCTAACATATAACAATTGAGATTTTGATGTGATTGTTTTTAAAGCATAAACTTTTTAATGTAGATGTAGAAGTAAACAAGAATATACCATAATAAGAGTATACGAAGTCAGAAACCCTCATTTAGAATTTATAACTAAGTCTTTTAATAATACATGCCTCTATGATTTTGGCTTAAGAATATAGATTGTCAGATATAGGAGACTGATTCATAGATAAATGGTAACTGTTAGGTATCTACTACCTACTACATCAGTAGACCACTGGACAAACAGACGGCACCAACTAATGTACATACATTAAAACAAAATACTTACGACGTGCGTACAGTCGGGGTCGTCGAGCGCACAACTGATGCCGCCGTTGCTGGCGAGTATTTCGCTCATATGTTGAGTTTCGTCCTCGGGGAAACCCATAAAACATACATGCGCGCCAGCGAACACCTTCAATTTGTGTTCTTTCTGCAAAAGTACAAAATTATTTTACATAATTTTCTTTAAGTAATTTAGGTAATGCAGTACAAAGTTTTGTATTTAGTAAACATTGAATACCCACAACAAATTATCTTTTTCTTAAGGCTTCGCCCATTTGATCATAAAATCAATTGTTTAATCTTCCATACCAATTCCACTCACTTCCAACCTTGTACTCAATCCTGATATCTCAATTCCCGTTCCGGTTCCGCTCTCGATTTCGGTACCATTTTCAGATCCAGTTTGTTGTCGAAATCAATAAAATATATTACAATCAACTTGGAAAAATAATATGACTTAACGTAAATTACCCTAGAATGATATTTTATTTAGAAATGTTACATTTTTTGCACAGTAACATAAAATTTCACTATATTTATTAGTATTAAGAATAATTTGTCTATGTAACTAAGATTTTAACATGACAGACATAACAATAATCGATAAAGTCAAGATTCAAGTTTATGTCGTACTGTAGATATTCAATGATCGGGACGAACATTTAATTTTAAAGTTCTATATCAATTACTATAAAAGTGATTCAGTAACACATCCAGTTAGATATCATAGATTTTTTTTATTATTTAACAGAATAAAACATAATAAGTTGCTTACGATAATAGCATCGTCGGTAGCAAGGCACGTGGGGTCGTCGCGGCGTTCCCAGCAGGCGTCGACCCAGGTGCGACCGAGCACGGGCAGCCCAAAGCCGGCCGCGTACCGGTACTTGTCCCCGGTGGCCGCCGCCGCTATCAGGTGTGTCACCTTGCTCGACATATCCTTGCGGATCGATCCGCCCATGTAGTGGATCAGGTTTATCAGGTACATCTACAGATATATTTTTTAAGTCAATCTGAATTTGTGCTCATGGCCAACCGAAAATAAAAGAATAGTATGGGGTAGGATGTGAGAATAGAAAACAGAGTTAACTTGACCATCATACTGATATTTTATTTAATGACGTTGCGGTGTTTAACCCTTCGCTTGAACTTATGTTGCAGCGAATACAAATACTAATAGTGTGAATTTATTATTCTTCATGAAGATTCTAACACCGACTGATGCAATTTGTTCAACATACTGTTTAATATGTTTTTTCATGTTGTGAAATAAATATGACAGTCTAAAAGAAAACACACTGCTAAAAAACCACTAAAATACAAGGGTAATTCCAAAATTATTGTGATACAAGAAAAGTATATGAGCAAGAAACACCAGATTTACATATGTACAAAGCAGTCTCCTACAGCGTAAATACACATCTGTAGAACTGTTTTCACAAACGGAAAGCATCGAGCCAGTCGTTTACAGAAATAAAGTAAATATTCAGTAATAGCGGAGCCGATCTCTTCTTGTTGTGTAAAAAGGCGACCAGACAATTTTTATTTTAATGCAAAAACAATAAAAAATCACACATTGCGAGATCGGATTAGTACGTGGGTAATCCGAGTCTTAAAAAAATCAAAAACTGAGCAAAATAGCAAGTTATTTTTATAATTGTTGTTTTTCAAAATAGTATATGTTTTGATCAATACGTCACTGCATTCATTGGAAACACTAAGAGAAACACTATGCCCACTCGCACTTAGGGGTCGCTTCAACGGCCTTTTCATATAAACACTGCTTTCTTGTTGTCCATACACCACTTTCCTCAATGTTTTTATTTTTTTCAGGAAATAAATAAAAATCGCATGGTGTAAGGTCTGTGAGGGCTTTGAGGCGGGTGCACCAATATTTCTATACTTAATGACTGAAAAAGTCAGTTGTTTGTCTGGCAGTATGTGACGAGGCGTTGTCATGATGAAGGAGAATTCTACTGGGAGGTCGTTTTTCCCGAACTTTTTCCAAAAACAAATAACGAACAACTGTTAGTGTACCAGACTACAGTGACTGTTCTTTTATCTTCTAAAACAATTATTGCATAATGGACCTGTGATTCCGAAAAAAGGGGCCACCATCTTTTTTCCGAGGCTTCGACCTCGTTTTGCTTTAGTAGGCAACTCCTCGAAAGAAAACCCCCATTGAGGAGAGTTTTTTGGTTTCGGGATAATAACAGTAAATCCAGTTTTCTCACTTGTAACTATGTCGTATAAAGTATTTGAGTCACCGCCGATAAATCTTTGCATTATTTCGCGGCACCAATTATCACGACGGAGTTTTTGAACTTTGGTCAAATTATGAGATATCGAATGAATACAAAGCTTCCTGACCGCTAAATGTTCTTGTAGAATTTTGTGACTTGAATTATACCGATGTCTAAACTAGTCCGAATCTGATGGCGATGTTGTCTTCGGTCGTCGCCGTAGGAGGACCTCCCTCACGCAGTCACAATCAGATTAGTGCGACCACGTTTGAAGTCGTTAACCAGATATAAACACTGGCAAGGAATGGAGTTTCATTTGAAAGGCCGACCGAAATCTGTTTATAACTTTTTTGTTGGCTTAAATGGCAACGAAAGTCCTAGACAACTATTGTACGAAAATTTTATCGTGTTAAATTCACGTAGACGTTAGACAAACAATTTTTTTTGTCGCCAATTTATAAAACAAATGACAGATGAATGCAATATATATAATTAGGCTATAAAAGAGTTGAATTTTTAAAATTTCAATGTTTTTTATTTAAAAGTTTCTACTTAGAAACTTTTGAACAACTAGCCACTTGGCTAGTTCTAAAAATTTGTAGTGTCACTTTCGTAACGCGGACGCTCTAAGACTACAATGTTATTTTCCTTCAAAAACTTGACAGGGAGCGCAGCGGTATGACAGGATGTGTTGTCGTTGTGTAGCATTAAAGCTCTAATTCTAAGAGTTTGGACAACTTCTGGCAAGCAGGGTTGTGTGTGTACTAGGCTGCCGTGACAGTTTTCTGTACTACTTTCAATTTTATAGCTTTGACCAAGCCTGTACTTCTGAAAAACACGGCATACATAAAATTTTTCATTGTACGTATTTATTTCACGATGGTTGGCGTCGGATCATCCTTATTATTAACCCGTACCCTACTTTCCTGAAGTGTAGGCAACTCATTAAAAGGAATGTCCGTTTCATTATGTTATAATCTTAGATACTATACGGTGACCGCCCTTATGCAATAACTTTAATGTCTGCCGGCTGATCCTTACAGGCTCGAATTTTTGTTGATATGTAAGATGATGTGGAATCCAACGATAAACAATTTTTTCACTTTTAATTCATCATCGTCTTATACACCGCTACGGATCATTCTCAGAGTATTCTGAATCATGTGGTAGGTGTGCATCGAATGTCATCTTTTATAATTTTACGAAAACGGGCGACATTATCTGGAGTGACTCAGGTCCATATGTTTTTCGTCTTGAAGTGAGTTGCGTCCATTACGAATTTCTCTACGCCACAGAAAAACAGTGGCGCTTCATTACTAAACGCTGACTGTAACCGCTGCACACATTGCTCTTCGTATAGACCACCCAACCAAAATCATAGTATACCATAGCTTGCCAGTACTCACGTTTCAATTACGTTACTTGTTTCACAGAAATACACTTTACCAACACCTACGTTTAAAAAAGCGGGAAGTGATTACTGTGTGCGCTTTCATCGTGAAGCGGACTTGCACGCATGCGCAGTTATAATCGCGGGAAAGCCGGCGTTTGACAGTATCTCAATAATTCCAGAGTGGCCCTCATATAACTGGGATATATTGAATAAATGTGTTTATTATGTATGATGTAATGAACTTTAATTTATTTAGTTGCATACAGAAGTACTCACTAGTTCCTCTTTCTTGCGAAATCCCGAAAAGCATATGACGGCGCCGCGCATGCTCAGAGAGTAGAGTGGACGCGTGTTGTTGGGCGCCGCCTCGTCCCGGTCCGCCAGCTGTAGCACAGCTGTCGGACCCAGCACCCTGCAAAACGAATCATGTTAAATAACTCTAGCAAACATTAATAGTTCCTCCATAATTACAGCTATTAAGATTCCTAATACTTTCAGTCCTATATCAAATTAAATCAATAATTTATTTAAACAGATGGTCCTTGAAAACGTATTTACATTTTGCACGCCTCACAAGCGGAGCGTTGAGGTGGTGCTCTACTCTCGACATGTCAAAAAACCCAGTCTTTCGAAACTTAAATGACTTTTTTTTACTAATGTAACATTTACAGGGTAATATGAGTGCACTAATATCAAGTTAAATAATCTGTCTAGCACGTATGGTATATTTTATAAATAATTATTTTTTAATATAGTAAATAATAACATTAAAATCAATCATTGTTGGACGTCCGTCAGTCTGTGTTTATGGATGTGTGTCTGTGTGGCAGAGAAATTGGTCGAAAAATGTATCTTACCGGAATACTTTCTTTTTATTATAATAAGTTATACCCTGTGCTGATTCCTAGTTAATATTAGCGTTCTAAGTACTGTCGTTAATTTTTATAATTTACAAAAAACTAAAAAACGACTGTATATTGCACGCCTCACAAGCGGAGCATTGAGGTGGTGGTTCGTATATCTACATTTATATACAAATGAAGATTAGCCTTAAACCATATGTGAAAAGTTGAGATCAGCGCATGCGCCATTATAAATATCTCACGAAATGGCGCGAAATTTGAATTTGATAAATCTTTTTTTGAAATTTCATTATCAAAAACTCTATTGAATTTTTTTATTTTAGAAGTTAATGACCGCGGTGAGGCGTGCACTTTTGGATTTTCCAAATTTTTTAAATGAAACATAGATACTGCAATGTGGGTATGGGAAAACTTACGATTACATATGTCCACGTGTCCTTTGACTTCAAAATTAAATGAATTAATGATTCGATTTTTTAAAAATAATATGTGATGTCACATAGTACATCGATTGACGGGAGAGAGCTTTCTTTAGTATCTGGTGTTTCATGATTATGAGATACTGGGAAATCAGATTCAGGGAATAGAACAAGAAATCTATTTTTATTGTTAATTTATCGCAGTGCAAAAGAGTAAAAAAATATTTGTTTCCGTTTCATTATTCAGTAGTGAGTTTGTCAATCTTTTGCTTTTCATTTAATCAATGCATCTAGATGACGCTAATAACGCGAATAATATAAAGTATAATATAAAGTAAGGCGTGGGTTAATTATTAAAGATTAGAACATGATAGTCTGTTTAGGTTAATGGTTTGTAGTTAGAAGTGTCACCTAAGACGACAAATAGATACTACACAACCCGATACAACTGCCATGAGTCATATAGTCATTCTTCATGATGTTTGAAAACACAAAATATGCAAGATGCATTTCAGTAAAACGAAGAAGTAGCCTAGTAAAAGTAGACTAGAAAATAATTTGGCTGCACATAATTTATAATCAGCTGCTGTAGTTGCTATCTTTCAGATAAATTTTTAGAAATACTATTCTTAATAGCATAGCAAAAAAAGTGCGCTGATTATACAGTTTTTTGAAAAAGTTCTATTTTTTATTTCTTGTAAATCAAAACTACTAAATAAAGTAAAGTCAATGCCATTTTGGAAAAAGTGGAGCAAGACGGAATATTAGTTCTTACGGCATTGCTGAAGAGCTGGGGATTAAGTACAAAACAGTTTTGACCTGTTTGAAAAAAGCTGGATATACAAAAAAGCTCGATACTTCGGTCCTGATGATGCAAAATGAATTACCTACGACAAGAACGTGCGAAAAATATCATAAACAAAAGACACGCAAGCTCCATAGACTAAAGCGAAACCTGGATTAACTCGCAATAAGTTGATGTTATGTGTATGGTGAGATTGGAAGGGTATTATTGATTATGAGCTTTTATAGCCGAGAAAAACCGTCAATTTGGATCTCTGCTGCCGACAGCTGATGAGACTCGAGAAAGAATTACGAGAAAAAACGCCCGGAATTGATCATCAGACAGGGTGTGGTTTTTCACCATGAAAACACCAGACCTGACACACCTTAAATCACTCAATATATATTGAAAGAGTTTGGTTGGAAGTGCTAATGCATATATCATTTAGCCCTGACCTTCCACCCTCAGATTTTTACCTGTTTCGGTCTTTTTAGAATTTTTTAGATAGTGTTAAGTTAATATCAAGAGACGACTGTCAGAATTATTTGTGCCGATTTTTTAATCAAAAGTTCCAAAATTTCTACAGCAATAGGATTATGTCACTATCTACAAAATAGCAACAAGTTATTGAACAACATGGTTTAAAATATGATGAAAAATTATCTTGGATTTATATAGGAAATACTAAAAAACTTTTTCCCCGACCTTATATTTTTAACTATTAAAAAGCAATATTTTAGTTATATAATATACGTCAGTTCGCACGTAACAAAGAATGGTTAAATTTACCTAAATTCATAATTCATCTAAAACTTATAATATTAGGAGTACAAATAAGTTTCCGCCGTTTTTTGTCAATAAAATAATATTTATTGTGAAAGAACGGTAATTTAATTTTAATCGAAGTATTATCCATCACTAGCAACTACATTAATCTGCCTCAGCCGCATATTTTTATAAATTAAAGAAGTAAATTTAAAGCTCCCACACATGCTTATTTGGCTAAAATTTAGATATTTTTGGATAAAAAAAATGTATGTTGCTAATATTAAGTGAATAATATGATAGGGTTATGTTGTTCTTGAATGAGTAACCTAATTTTCAAGCCGGTTATCATTTGCGAATTCTAACGTAAGCCTCGTGACATGGCATCTCGCTCAAAACGGTGGAAACTTATTTGTATCCCTAATATATAAAATTTAAATAACTAACGATAATCATGATTGTGTAATAGTAAGCGATAGAAGATATAGATGTGAGCCGACGTGAAGTCACGGGTTACCGGTAAGTTACTTCCAAATGATTTTGTTTAATTTCTTAAAAGAGACGATCATTGTGGGCATTTTACCCTTATCAAACATTGTTAGTTAGCTTATCATTTTAGCGTATTTTTTTACAAATACACATATTTTTCAAATTTTCACCTACTTGCGTTTTTTTTAAGTTCTAAATTTTTAATAAATGTTACTTCACTTGCGATAAAATATGTAATGTTTGAAGAAAACTATGCTTCGATTTTTTCCGGAGTTGCACCTTATTTTGACTGCGTTAATGTTACAAATTCATGTTTTATTTCGGTATATACGGTACATAGAAATATGTTATGTGCTCGTTTATCTAGCTATATTACAGGCGTGGCATATATCAATTATAACACATTACTTACTATTCGGCATCCAGATTTCGTCACATTTTGATTTAAAAATAGTGTTTTTTTTTACATTGATGACGTGTTCGTGGGTGCAAATTTGATTGTTACTCGAATTTTACGAAACGAAACTGATCGGCCTACGTAAACCACACATATTTATAGTATTTAGTCAAAATTGTACAATAAAAATAGAAACGACCGCCATAAACACTTGACACATGATTCTGATCAGCGATCCTTGTGTAAGCCTGTGAAGTCAAGCAAACGACTTAGAAGTAAACTCGACGAACTTTTAAATTATATTAGTTTCTGTTACAAATGCAAATGAAGGAATGAAAATGAATTCCGAAGTTCGAACAACCCAATCTAAACATATTTAATTAAATTTCTAATTGACTTATTTATAATAATAATAACAATTATTATTATTGTTATTAAAAACTCACGCCCATTTCCCAAAAGGGTAGGAAGAAGCTATAGATTTCCACATGGTTATAATCTTTGCAAATCTCTCTTGCTTCATTGACATCCATCAATCTTTTTATGCATGTTCGTCGATTTTGACTGCTTAAAATTTGGCCCTTTTTCTAATATGCCACCAATATGATCTGTGTAGGATACTCTAAGACAACCCTTGTCGATTTTCTACCCCACGCATTTGTTCTATAAAGTTGTTTTGTCAGCCTGCTTTCATTCATCCTATCCAGATCACCAAGCCACAGCATCATACCTTTTTCGACTCTAATCACTATATCTTCTTTCAATACACACCGTTCTCTTCCATCACGCTACATCTTGTCTTTCAAAAGACATTTCACACACATTATACAGAGATCGCATCTCTACCGCATTGATTCTACTTTCACTTTTCTTCTGCCATACCCAACTTTCACTAACGTACATTAATGTAGGGATCGGGACCCCATTATGAATAGCCACATGAATTGGTCGAGAGACAATTTTACTATTCATAATAACAAGCAAGGCCCTGTTCACTTCACTTCCCGTATTCACTCTCCTTTCAATATCTCTCTATCATGTCCATCATTTGTAAACAGACTACCCAAAGTATACAAACTTCACTCGTTGGACTCTCTCATCTTCTATATATATCGCATTCGTCGCGCTTTCGCTTCTTTCAAACACCATGACCTTAATGTCTTGGTTACATTGACTTTCATACCACTTTTCTTAACGGAATCAGTCATTTTAATTACCATCGCCTGCAACTTGCACTCCGACAGCGCAACGAATACTTGATCATCGCCTACAGGAGGCATTTACAGACAGCTTATCCATACTTAATCCAATTCTTCTAATCCAATCCTAATATAGATTAGAAAATATTTTGCATCAAAGTTTCACTATTTCGCCACACACTCATTCACTCACTCAGCAGTCTTGTACAAATTTGAAATGTGGGGCATAGTTATCATTTAGGAAAAAAAAACGTTAAGTTCACATCCGAAACCCTTTTCTTGATTTTTAAATTACAAAAAAATATTTAATTGCAAGATAAATTCAGTAACCATACTTAGTTTATCTCGCAAATAAATAGCTCTATAATATTATCTAAGAAAATTAATCTTGTGACCTACAAAAGTAAAGTATATTACAGGAAGCCAATCTGTTCCAGGGAACTATAGGCCTATTTCCATTCTTCCTATGATCTCGAAAAAATGTGATAATGTTATATATACGCGTTTTGAAAACATCGCTAGTTTCTAAAATAAATTTATCGCCGAAGCGATACGGGTTTACGGCAAAGTCAAATATCCTTTCGGCAAAAATTGACCTTGTCACTCAGACCAAAATCAAAATTTATCAAAAACACATTGTAAATATATTTATAAATTAAGAAAAAAATTTCGATACGGTTAATTAGGACATTTTATTAAAAAAAAAAAAAAAAACGCAAATTAGGAATAACCGGCAGAGCACACAATACTTTCAAATCCTATCTGTCAAACGGTCACCAACTTTCGACTGGGTGAACCGATTTCGATGATTCTTTTTTTATTAGAAAGGATGTACTTCAAGGGTAGTTTGATGAGAGTTTGGTTAGGTTCTGATTGTGGAATCCATGACAAAGTAACGGAACTCTTCAACTCTTTGGAGCAAATTAACAATACTTGGCCGAATCTTTTATAAGCTATCCGGATATTTGAGTCACCTACCGTACGGTCTTTATGGTCAAGTAATTGTCGTATTCGAATATGATGATCAATGGAACTCCTTAACGGCTTACAGTAAGGGTGGGCTATGAGCAGCATGTTTACTAGGTCTACCCCATATTCAGACAAATTAGTTAGTGTACTTCAGATTAACTAAAAATCAAAAAATAAACAAAAATTTTAACAAAAAGAAACCGTCTTTAAAACAAAACCTATTCCAAAACAAATTAATATGCACTAAAAAGTAAAAAAAAACAATTGCGTATTCTTCTACAACTTAAGAATGAACTTACTTTTTCTACTCATCAATATGTAGGTACGATGTATGTGTCTACCGTCGGTGTCTATTGCTAGATATATTGTAGTTTCCCTTGGCTGACACCGACTCTAAGAATAACAATAATCGTAACGACATTATATTATCGTAATAATTTGATTGACTTTTAAGTAGTCTAATATTTTTTCATTTCATTTTACTTAGGAGAACTCTAAACATATTTTGATCATTGTTTGTTATGCATAGGTATGTGGTGAATTAAATTTTAAGTGGGTAGGTACCTACCTACCTTCTTGCGTGGTAACACATAAATCGTACCTACATATTGATGAGTAGAAAAAGTTGATTATTAAATTGTAGAAGAATACGCAATTATTTTTTTACTTTTTAGTGCATACTAATTTATTTTGGAATAGATTTTGTTAGGAAGTCTGTTTGGCTAATTTTTTTTTATTTCTATTCGATGCTATGCTGCCCAGCGACGAAACCCAACTAATTATAAAATGCGTACTTACCACTTTTATTTTTATTGGTTATAAGCACTGTATGTCCGACTTTTTATGCTAAAGTTATTTTAAATTTCCTCATACAAGTGAATTTGTAATTCTTATAAAAATAAAAATCTCTTTAAGCGTCAAAGTCTAAAAAAATAGTTCAGCCGATCCGTTTCAAAATTTAATCAAATCTGAAGCTAGAGAAACCGCGTCAAATTACCCAAATCACATCAAATAACGTATCATTAACGATAAAATATTATGCAGTCATCTACTTGAAAAAATATCTCTGTCTACCCGTCGTTCTATCATGGCACGAAATTTAAAATCGTTTCAATTTCATTTTCCAAAATTTATCCCTAGACTAATCTCTAGATCGGTGACAATCTCCGATCTATGATAAGTATTCTATGCCCCCCTACACAGATTACTTGACCAGTATAACTCCTTCCAAATCAGCGACCTTCACGCTGATAACCACCATGAGTTGTTTGAAAACTGCAAACAGATTACAGAAATTGGCAATTTATTATGAAATAATATAAATCTCAGTTTTATAAATTAATTTCATAACTTTGATATTACGAATTCACAAAACATTCAGGAGGCAATTTTTCCTTAAAAAGAACATGCAAAATACTTGAAGGTATTTTTTTTCTACCAAAATTGCGTTGAATGTCACAAATGGTACTAAATTCAATCGATTCGTTATTCGATTCGATATGAATATAGTTGTCTAAATTAAAAAAAAATGTTAAATAACTTTCCAATTTGTTATTGGATTGATTTTTGGATTTGTGTAACATTTTTTGAGCTTGAAAAACTGTGTTGAATGCTGCAAGCTGGATCAAAATCGGTTGGTTCAAAAATGGTTTAGGATCAAAACTGGTATTGGTTGGTCAATTGAAAAATTCTCAATTTGTTTTTTAATATAACATGGGAATTTGTAATCTGATCGAATTTTGGAATGCCGTCACATTTTTTTGTGTTTGAGACATTACGTCGAATGCCACAAACGGAATTAAAGTCTCTTGATTCGTTATAAAAACAAAGTTGTCAATATATTTAAAAAAAATGTTTTGAAAACAACTTTCTTTGTAGCCGGATAGATTTTCTGGACGCTGTCACATTTGTTTAAACGATTTCTAAACTAATTACATAGAATTAAAACATGATTTTTGAAAGTTTTTTTAATCTTCCATTCGAGCTTGAAATTATATTAGGGAGATTTTCGAGTGTTTTGATCTCGAAAATAACGAGAAGCTTTGAAGTTGTCCTGGAGAGTCAACCGAGTTTTTACCATGAATTTATTTAATAATAAATATCTATTTAGACAGTGGTTAATGTTGTCTATACAAAGTGCGTTAACAGTAAACGTTTAAAGTAAAAAAATTTGAGGCCATCACTACCTAACAAAACAATCCCTATATTACTTATCCTACTTTTGGTTGTTTTGTAATGATTTACGTTTTTTCATTTTTTTTTTCTGTCAGCACCGTTGAATTTTTTTTATTAAAAAATCGACAATGTTTTTTCACGTTCTTTTTAATGGGAACGTTTATTGATAAGTGAAGATTTAACATTTTGAAAATCCTAGTGTTAAGTCCGTACAGTTATTAATAAAAAAATGATATTTGAATATCATAAATTTTACAATTTTCACTTGACTTTGGAACATTATTATCGAAAAAAATATCGTGCACCAAATATAAATTTTATTTAAAAACCTCATATAAAAAGCTTTCAACCAAAACAAAATGCTTTATTGTACATAGGAAAATAAAAAAAAAAACATTTAAGATTTAAGTAAGAAGGTATGGTTACAAACATATATTAACACTTCGTAAAAAAATAATGTTTACGCTTTTGCTAAGGAAGTACAACTTTCGACATTGTAACGGTTGATAATACTATGCAGATCGTCAAATTGTCAATCCCCCGCGACTATGCACAATTTGCATAGTAGCGGGAGGTCGAATTGTTTAGTACTGATAGCCTCTACCAGATTTTTTACTTTGGACGTCTATCGTTGATGCACCTGTATATGGAGAGGCACCTCATTGAATGTGAGCACATGGAGTACAAAATAAATTAATTCATGACTTCAAAAATACATTTTTACTTAAAAAAGTATCCTACGTCCTATTTCAGGATATAATCTACTTCAACGCAAAATTACATTGCAATCCGTTGGTAAATCGAGCGCGATTGCGTAACATTCAAACAAATAGACTTATTTATTAAATAGTAAAAAACCTTTTGGCTTTCAGTGATATTACAATGATTAAATTATATTAACACCACTGGACTGAACATTAAACTTTTATAATGAACACATTTCTAAGAAGTACAAAACAAAGTCATATATCTTTGACTATTAGAGACTTTAGTTCTTTTATACTACGCAATAGATTTCGGTACGGTTTTTTCCCATAATCAAGAGAATTTCTTCGAAAAAGCTACGTATATAATATTAATATAATTCAATTATTATAACATACATATACATTTTATATTATATACAAAGATAATAGGGAAATAACGATATTTCAAAAGATGTTTTGAAATATCGTTATTAGACAATATAAGCCACGTAAGCGTCCTAAAGGATGCTTTAGGACGCTTACGTGGCTTACATTTACTAGTTCATTCCAAATTAAAGAAAAACAATTTTTTTTATAAATTACTTAGAAAAAAAAGAGTCCGATAGCATTCTTTTCTAATGATGACGAACCGCAAACATATTTTTATCTCAATTTTAATAAAAAATAATAAATTATTTAAATAAGATTTGATATAGTAACAGAACACACTGTAGCTTAAAATATAAACCAGTGCATGTCTGGCTATTACCTGCTCGTTTTCTTACAATTCGATAATGGTTAAACGAATTTTGTTGAAATTAGAAACCTAGTAGACTTTATCATCACGTAAAATATAAGCTATATATTATATGGCCTACTACGCTAATGAATACGCTAGAGAGCAACTGCAAAAGTGAGAGTGAAAAAAATTGGAATTGGGAATGGGGGATCAAGATCGGGATTGGCAATGGAATGGCGGTCGAATTTAGGGTCATAATTTTAGTACCTACCGCGCTAACAGCCGTGGGTCAGAGTGCCTTCACTCATAAACATAAAGCTTCCAGAAACTGATTTGATTTCGCAGAGTCGTCAGTTATGACGTATTTTTTGCGTTTCCGTTGTTCGCCGCCGCTCCGTTCCGGTGCCCGCCCGCGCACGGCCGTTGGCGTTTCGCATTCGCCACGCATCATGATATAAGAACGTGACAAATATTTAAAATGCCAACAGTTTAAGCTGATCAAACAGAACTAGATACGTAGACGTAGGAAAATATTATAATAATACCTATAGCCATGGTGGAACGTCGAGTACGTTATCTACCGAAAAAAGTTGTATTTTTTTTTGTTCGAATAAGAGAATGATTTATTAGTCAATCGGTTTACTGACCGAGCTTAGGTTCTATAAGACGTCGACAAAATCTAATTAACGAGATATTTATTGACTCTATTCTGAGCTTTTAATATATCGAAGACCGTATTCACTAGTTAGTACTACAAGTTGTATCTTGAAAATTAATTTATTTGAGAAAAATCACAAAAACAGCGTCAGAGCTTTTTCAAAATGTCACATCCACGGTATTCGACCACACACCCGTCTAGCTACTTAATTATACAGCTGCTACCGAGAGTATCCACAACGAATTTAAATAAAATTTGAAGCTGTGTTAAGAATAACTTTTAGAACTGCAGCGAATCTACCGAGAAGTAAAAATAACGACACTACTTGTGACATGATAAATGAAGATCCGTGACACAAACGAGTATCCGATCTGTATCATGACGTGATTAAGGAAAATCGAGCAAACCGAATCGAAGAACTCTGGAGCCGCGATCTAAGTACACTCGATACAATCGACACAACTCGATTCTCTCCACACGAAGAATCGACGATAACCTCATGCCATAAAGAGGAGAAAACCGCTCCACAAGTGTATGACTCCTCCGAGAGGTTAGTTTTTGTGAATTGCCACCACACCGCACGTATTAATAGTTAGCAATTAAGTCAGACACTAGTCTTAAGAGTTACGGTATACACTCATGACTAAGAAAAACAAAGCTCACAAACATTTATAATATACAAAATACAGTCCCCTAGGATATAAATTTGTAACTTCACACCCTCAATAAGAGGACGATAGAATGTAAACGAAAATATATAAAATAAAATAATTTCTATTCTATTATATTCTAGTCATTAGTCGTATCCATCCACATTTATTCATCCCCATCCTTACAGTTCCTATACTGTAAGTTATATTTTTCTTGTTATTTTATTCACAAACTAGCTTTCCGCCCGCAGCTTCACCCACGTGGACGTAGAATGCGCTCCTTCATCTTTTATATGGAAAGACCTCACTGCCGATCTCAATCTCGTTTCCGCTTTCAATTCTCGTTCCGGTACTGTTTTTGATTTCGATCCCGGTCACATTCTTGATTTCAATCCCGATCCGAAACTAAGTTTTAACCCCGTGCCCGTTCTCAATTTCGATCTCGGCCCTGGTTCTAAGTTCTGCTCTCCGTTCCGCTTTCAAATCTGGTACCGCCCACGAGCCTAGTTTCGTAAAAAACTAGGCTCTAACGAAAATATAGGATATATTACTATACCATAGAGTAGCTTTCTAAGTTTGAAAAAATTTTCATACGCGATACAACCCTACTACCCCCTTAAAAAGATTTTTTTTCAGACATATGATTTAAATAAAATAAAACCTATATTCTGCTCTAAGCCAAGCTCTATCTATTCATGAAAATAACATTAAAATCTGTTCAATAATTTTAGAGATATACGCAAACAGATAGATAAACAGACAAAAAATTAAAAATCGTTGTATTCTACATTACTTTACTTTAATCCTTCCTTTTTAATTATTCATACACACCTTCAATGTACAGACACACCGGGTGCTACTGTTTGTTATATGTACAGATGTTTTGTAACGACGACCCGGTGGCGAAAAGGAAAGTGAAATTTAAAGGTATTACTTCTTTGACACGATTTCAAGACAATTCTAGGGCCATTCCATACGGAAAGGATGTCTCCCGCTCGAACGATTTCTGGACCGCTACTCCTTGTCATCAATCTCCTCAATCATTTTTCACGCTGAACTATCGTGAGCGGTCTGTCAGCAACCTACGGTCGTCACGTGCCAGACCACCCGGTGCGGGGCGCCATGCGAACGCCCTCCTACCCGGCGAATATAGTTTTACGTGCGATCGGACCTGTTCACTGCTACTTGAATTTCTGCAGATTTTATTCTTCTATATTACTTCTCGCAGGGAAATTTCAATCACCGACCTTTCTCCTAGTAATTCATACATTTTTTCGAGTCACTTCTTTGTTATCTCCCTACAGCGACAGATTCTCTTAAAATCTTTTATTTCTGATTTAATAGCTTAGATCACAAGCACCCTTAAGCTGGCCCCCTACGAGTCCGGGACTGTTAGCACACCATATCATCAATGCACGAGACGTAATATGGTTCAAACTTACATTTTCCCGAAATTCGTAATACAATCTAGTTGATGAATAGTGACGATGTTTTATGAAACGACTAAAATTACAATAAAAAAATGACGATATTACGATTGAATTAGATAAGTTATTCATATATCATTGCCAAAGTTCGATATTTATATTAACAAAATATCAACATTTATATTTTTTACATTGAACTGACTCTGCAGTTCCATATTTATAATTAAAATCTGCAACTATAAAGCACTATACAATACAATAGTAAAAAAGTACACCTCACAAAATACTGAATCAGAAATAAATAAAGTCGTACATTGCATTAATTTCGGATTCGGCGAGCGCGCTGATGTTTATAAAAAAGTAGACACGAACCGCCATAAGGTTGTTATATGCACAAGGTACGTTAGTTAATTTATTCAAGCAGTATTTTCGTCAAGGCGAGCCTTGAACACAACTCCTTGTAACGTGTTTCTTACAAAGAATGGAATCTTTGTGTGGTAGGTAATTAACTTCTCCAACGAATTGTAACAGAAGTTTAAAAAAAAAATATTTGTTTTTTTATATATTTATATATAAAATATGTGCATAAAATTGTGACTCGGATACATTACAAAATAATTATCATAATTTTTTTTCAATATGACGTCTGAAATAATATTAGATGCTTACAATTCTTTTCTATGGATACAAACGCGATAAAATAAATTCGCGTCGTATTAATTAAATCTCATATAAATAGAATATTGTAGAGAATGTGTCAATTACTCAATTAAAGGCCTATAGTTGTCTCTATAAATCCCTTTGGCCCCTGTCCAAATTAAAACAAGGGTCAGTCTACTGACATCGCTCACGATTACATTCCCGTGATTCCCGTATCCTGGTGGGTGTTCCGTTAAATTTAACTCACGTGTCGCACGCTGCCGGACTACTCGGTTCCGACGCTTTTGGTTCGGAACGCGAAATCAAAGTAGGCGGAGGTTCTTCTTCCTCGGGTGTCGGCGGTAACCGCGTAGGACCCATTTTCAAAAATCAAACACTAGTCCGGTATATATATTTGACACTGATATAGCGAGGGCTGAAGCCTTCCCCTAGTCCCCGCCGCGGCGAACGACACCACAGTACCATTTCCCCTAGTCACTCCCCGTCGTCACCATCGACACCGAGAGCACAACACCGAACGCACTTCATTCCGTTTATTTCTAGTTCATTATATCGTACCGCTGGACCGAAACTGTTGTTTATAATCAAATCGGAAGTAACATAACGAACAAACCGAAATTACAGGCAGTGTTAATCCACACGCGGAATCGTTTTCGATAATGAACAACCGCACCGGCCGAAAAAGAGAGCGCAGGCGTGCGACGCGGCGCGCGTTACGCTTTCCACGTTAGATTGAAAAACAGTCGAGAGGAATGCGAGGCCGAAAATAGCTAAGAGCGTCGCGCTCGCAAGGGCGACCCTCGCGCTCGCTCCGACGGCCGTCTGCGCCCGCGAGTGGCGACGTGCGTGCGCACTATCAACGCACCCTTATCCACGACCGGAAAACGCGGCCACGGCGCGCGGTGTACTCCCGCGGCGGGTGCGGCGAGGCCCGGCCGCAAGGTGTGTCGCGCGGGGATTGCACGCGCGGCCGCGGTGCGAGCGCGAATGTTTTATCGCGCCCGTCCGTACGCTCCCGGTTATTAAGGTGCGTTTGAACGATTTCAGAATTCCAGGATAAGTGAATCATCGGGCGCGAGGCACCGCGCACGACCGCCTTCGCCGTGTTTACGACCGCCGGGCGTAAGCGGAAAACGCTCCTGGAGAAATGAAACAATAAACAATCGAACTCCTCGTACCGTCTAAAATAACGAAACGGAGTTTACGGGGCGGCGGGAATCCGTGCGCGTTTCTTTCTCAAAGGAACAGATGCGACGTTACTCATATCTATAATTCCTATGATAAGTTTACGTGGAACTTGTGACCGTAGCGCACATCCGCCGTTTTGTTTATAAAGAAAATTTGATAATCATCGCGCCGGCAACTTCGTCACTCTTCCGAGAACATTTGATACGGGAGTCGGGAATCGATTTCCGCACTTTCGGAAATGAACTTTTAAGAAATACGTTTTCCTTTTCCTGACGGATCGCTTTCCGCATTCGATTAAAAAGCTTGTATCGAGACCGTACAACGTAATTTAAGGCTCTTACAATTTTTTATATTAGTATAGTTTTTTCCACATCTATAGATGAATATGTATGAGGCTAACTGAAAATTTTCTACGCAAAATATAATAACTACAACACTGACAAAAAAAAAAAATAGTTTCACTAAGTTATGATTCAAGAGTTCTTTTTTGCACGATACCTGTTTTACACCTTTGTTATTTTATTTGGGTAAATGTCAGTCTGCGTGCACTATATCATTCTCGTTACATCACACAAAAAAAAACTGACGTACCTCATATTTTTAGAGTGGTAGTCCGCCATACATTTTATTGTTTCGTTTATTAAATTTGTTTCTTTATATGTTATGTTGGAGAAAAAGTTTTTTTCGTATCATCTATACAAATTAAACACTTAATTCATTTAAAATATACGTTTCGATTATATTGTTCTACCTTGTCGGCACAAGGTAGAACATGATTCCACTGATGCAAGAGTTCGGAGATTAAAAAAAAAATTGCAATTGAACATTTTGTCAGTATTCTCTAGATATTAACCTTACGCTGCCCAGACCGCTAATGTCATTTTAGAAGTCTAGACAGCGTAAGGTCAATATCTACGACTGAAACAGGTACCAATCAAAAGAGACAAGGTCAGCGGTATTAAGATGGATGCATCGACACATCCCAGCAAAGTTCTTACACCTAAAACATAATTAAAACACGTTTTTTTTAAGGCAAAGTACGACGTTTTATTTCAATTCCTTGCTTTAATCTCATCGGTCGCCGGCAATAGGGCAGATTCAGAATGAAGGATCTGGTGTCGCCGGTAATTATTTGTAACGCAAACAGGCACACACATCATTTTGTGTGTAAATAAATCGATTGTTTGTGAAACTTGTTAGTGGTTGGACCACGATTTACTTTCAAAGTTTTTGTTGTCTTTTATCCCCTCTTTTTTATCACTCTTGATCGATTTTATAAAACGATTCGCATTCGTTTCAACAGAAAATTGCAAATGGAAAGAAAATTGATGAGGTTTATTTCGTTAGAATCAAGTGGCGACCAAATATCGAACTTTTCTTAGATCTAAATTTTTTCAAATGATCATAATGAATATCCCAGGTAGAACACGTCGGAACTACAAGAAGCTATAGCTCCAACTCATCCACTAAATTATACGTGATTGAACAGCAATAAAAAAGAGAACGCGATATTTAGTTTATTAAAAAAAAAAAGTTTTACTACGCTTTTTCTAATAATAGAGGGAACAAGGTTGAAACTTTGTAATGAACACGAAAAATAGAAAAGCACCTAAGAATCTTTTTTAATAAAAGATTAACTACGTTCAATATTAAATTACAAATTCTAAGCAATGTCGGACGTAGCCTCTTTCGGCATCTAAAATACCTCTTAATCGATTGTTCATGCTTATCAATAGGTTCCCATTACAATTTTTCCTTCTAATTTTCTCACAACGTATTTAAAATTTTGATTTTTTCATAGATTACCAGAATCCCAATACAAAAGCACGTTTCTCATAAATTTACAATTGAGTTTAAATAGGGGTTTTTAGATGGCCCGTTTATCAAAATAATATAGTTTATGTTTTTAGCCAGTCTCTTAGTACGTGCGTAAGATAAAAACACCAATTATTCCGAATGAAATAAAAACGACTTATATCTTAATAAGCTGTTCGCGCCGCACGCACTGAAACATTTTTTTCATAATAACTAAATATGTTTCGCATTTAGCCGTATAATCATTTCGCAAAGTACTTCATTGTGTGATTTGCTGTTGACATAAGGTACGTTTAAAAATAAGTACAATTTCTACAATATATCGCAACAAAAAATCCGAAAACCAGTCGATCACGATCACCACAGAGTTTTGACCACACCTCCGAACACACAAGATACGAATTGCCCTGACCTACATATTTTTAAGATTTTGACTATTTAAAGTGATTTAAAACTTTCGATCTATCATTTGCACTCCTATTACAATGTGACTCTTAATAAACATCATCATCTTAATCTTGCACTATTCATTCGGACTGAAAAATCAAAAAATCCTTAATTTTCCTATCTTAAAAAATAAACGATAAATAGTATTAAGCAATGGCCGTGCTGAGCAGCTGCACCATTTCAGAAAACGTGTTGTGTTTTAACAACACAAGTATCGCGCGCAGCGTACAGCAGTTTTAAATAACCGACCTATTCCAAAGAGATGGTATACGCCGGTGCTCGACCGATGTCTCGGGCGCTGACAAATGATCAGCGACGCTTTCGAAAACCACCGAATAAGATATAAATAGCGGTATGTGTGATGATAGTGGTGGATTACTTTTTTTATTTGATTTATGACATCCAACAGCGTTCCCTGGGCGAGAAGGGTCCTTTAAAAAAGCTATTGCGCGTGAAAAAAAGCATCCCAAGAAGGATCTTCATTAGAAATAAGCATGATGTTTATTACTAGAATTTAAAACCACCGGTTCGGGACTGTAAAAATCCTCGGTTATCATGGAAATAACGAAAATAATATATAAATTCGTAAAGGAAGTTTTACACATGATGAAAATTTAAAAGAACATAGAATTTTAATTAAGAATATTTCGATCGAGTCCGTCCAAGGTGCATACAAGAAGGGTATTTCGCTGAGCCAACGATATGCATACCTCTCAATGACGTCAAGTTAACAGAAATTACAAGCGGTTATCGGTTTCAACAATTTGTTACGTTCTCATTTTAGACTTATTTCAAATATTTTATATTTCATTTGTTCAACTTAATAATTAATCACTGCTGTGATTTTAAACAAATTTCAAATGTTAGACTAATTTTTTCAATGAATGAATTTATATTCCTTTAAAAAATTTGATAATTGTTTCCTAAATTAACCACACCGATGCGAAAATAATAACTATGTAAAAGACAATAACCATTTTTCCATCTAAAGATCACTACTTCGCAATCGATTTTTTTTTATTATTCGATTATTTTGTTTAAAAGTAAAAAAAGTTATAGACCACCTTACCAGCTAAAATAAGGCTCTTATACGCTATATATTATATTAAAGATTGCCAATTACGTAAAGATATATATTTTTACTTTCGATGGTCATTTTTAGATTTTTTTTTGAGGACTACTCACATATTAAAACTAAAGTCTACACATCTAACCAAAACTAAGAATTTCGTCAATTTAGAATCGGGATTTAAGCATGGATCTTCCACCCACATGAAGATTTCGTATTGTGTCGAGGACTGGGTGGCGTTAGGATGGACAAAAATGACATGTCGTTTTTGACATGTACAAAAGCCTTATACCCCTCTAATGGATCTCTGGGGGGATGGAACATTACAATGTTCATTACTCGTAGAACAAAACGCTAATAATGGTAATGGTAATAATAAAACAAAAACTAGAATGAGAAAAATTTTGCATTTTAAATTAAAGTTTTGAAAAATTTAAAAGAAAGATTATAATAATATAGATAATATACTAGAGGCTAATAGTCTAAGAGCTACCAACGTTTTCGAGCAAGAATTTCAGGTCAGCTGATTTATTGATATGTCGTCTCTCTTGCTCTTTGGGTTAGAGTCTGGGCTGTCTGGCCGGCGGTGGCGGTTGCGTTTACCTGTGCGCATCCTATCTGTACAGGTAATGATACTAACTTTTAAAATCATTTTAAGAAAGTTCATTTTTAATATTTTAACTTTAGATAAGCTTAACAAACATCCATCTCTTATTGCCAGACATTTTGTCATTGCTAACAATGAGCCAGACGCCAATTTTGATTTATTTTTTGAATTAAAAATTCAAAGTATTTCAGTTTGTCTGTAATTTTAATATTATGTTGTTTAAGTATGAAAAGACCTAAAATTAATTTGCCAGACACTAATTCAGTTGTTAAACCGTGTATTAGCCAAATATTAAAAATGATTATAAATCAAATTATTTAAATATTTTTTAGTCACCTCGTCTAATTAGGGTTTTTTCTATCTCGTTATCAGCAATTTATTCTGCAATTGTTTCTCTTTATCCAATAGTATCATACTATACGAATTTTCAGGACTTTGTCGTTCTAATACACGGTTTAACAACTGAATTAGTGTCTGGCAAATTAATTTTAGGTCTTTTCATACTTGAACAACATAATATTAAAATTACAGACAAACTGAAATACTTTGAATTTTTAATTCAAAAAAAATAAATCAAAATTGGCGTCTGGCTCATTGTTAGCAATGACAAAATGTCTGGCAATAAGAGATGGATGTTTGTTAAGCTTATCTAAAGTTAAAATATTAAAATGAACCTTCTTAAAATGATTTTAAAAGTTAGTATCATTACCTGTACAGATAGGATGCGCACAGGTAAACGCAACCGCCACCGCCGGCCAGACAGCCCAGACCCTAACCCAAAGAGCAAGAGAGACGACATATCAATAAATCAGCTGACCTGAAATTCTTGTTTTCCCGACGTTGCTAGCTCTTATACTATAAAAAATAATTAGGTAGGTCCTAGGTACCAGTCCTCATACCACTCTATCAATTTAGGGCATTGATCAGACTAAAAGATAAAATTGTGGGGTGTAGCGTAACCTAAATAGTATTTATAGTGATATAAGCGGTTGATTGTTGATAGAAATTTCATGGGCTCCACGATTTTCTTTAGCCTAGATAGGCAAGGAGAACGGTGTGATGCCCGGTACCTAGGCCTACCTAATTATTTTTTAGCTTATAGTACATTATCTACACCTCTACTATTCTTTTCAATAAAACCATTTAAGTTAATTTTTTTTACTTATTTTATGACTGACACGCTGACAGCTAACCGCATTTCAACATTTGAAAACAATCTAATTAAAAATAAATAACCAGTATCGGAGTACAATAATGTCACCTATATTTCATATGCCGAATCAATTAGCTATGAATATCAAAAAAATAAAGTATCTAATGCAATGTACCGATACTAACAATAATTTGACATCTTTCTGAATTTCCACTCTTTTTTTTTTCGTTTTTTTTTTCCAGCCGTACGGACCCGTTAAAACGTCTTCCACCATCTCCTTTTAAACTGACATTTAACAAAAAGTTACTTTTAAAATTAATTTTGCTTTCGACGTCCTCCTTTTAACGGTCATACGAGCTAAAACCAGTAAAAAGAAGACATGGAACGCTAATTTAGATTTAAAAAAAGTGACTTTTTGTTAAATGTCAGTTTAAAACGAGATAGTGTACGAGGCTCTTAGTTTTTAACTTCTATTATTTCTTTTCTAATAATCTATTAGTTTTATAAATTAAAAGCATTTACAGACCGCACGCAGATTTTTTCACTCTTCTTCGTCTATTTCATTACTTCAAGTTTCGCTCGCGGTCTACTCGTGTGAACATTAGTTTCTTCATCTTTTAGATTAATCGATCTTGCCGCCAATCCTAATTCCGGTTCCGGTCACACTCTTAGTTCTAATTTCGATCCTGCACTCGTTTGCGATGCCGGTATCGTTCTCTCTTTTAGTTTCAATTCCGTTCTCGATTCTGACTTAGTTCGGTTCTCGATTCTGCTCCTCATAGCCGTCACGATTTTGGTCCTGATTTTTGTTCACAATTAATTTCGACCTCGACCCCGTTCTCAATTTCGACCCCGGTTCATTCTCAATTATGTTTCTGATTCTATTTTGTATTTTGATCCCCGAGCCATGTACAATTCTAATTCCGCTGTCAGTCACAATTCCGATTAGCACGACACTAAAGGCAAACATTAATACAAAAGCCTATGTTTTATTTTGATTAATGATTATAATGATTACAATTACAATGATCAATTGTTAAAAATTAGTGCGCTAGTCCTTTTACCAGTGATAAAGTAACAATAATTCAATAATTTGTTGTATCAATTAAATAATACAATAATACTCTACATTTCGATTCGAAATTAATTATTACCCATAAAAAAAATTGTGGATTAATATTTGAATAAATGTAGCTCGAAATAGTTTGTTGTAGGCATTTATGAAATATTACAAAAAAAAATTAAGCTCATATATGATTAAATTATTGACTATAGCATGTAATTAGAATGAAATTTATGCTATTGCCACTTATCATACTTTTCAATTAAAATTCTATTATAAGATAAAACGTAGACGCGTGGAAAGGAAAATGCGCTCAAAGTACTTTTAAATAAAAATTATCTTTTGTTTAGTTTACAAAAAGATTGTGGAAGAGTCCCTTAGTCTATAATTTCATCCAAAACATTTACGGCTTCAGTTCGAGCTCAAAAATGTGCCCAACATAATAAAAAACATAAATTGCATTGTGTATACAATTCTACAGAAGCTTAATGTCGATCCTGATTATCACAACATTACCAGTTTCTTTTTTTTTTAGTAAACTATTTTATATTTTAAAGATGGTCATTTGTATTAGGTCGGGGAAAAAGTATTTTGTAAAAAAGAAGTTGTAGTAAAATATCTTCGATTGCGCTGTTTCTATCTAGCTAGTTTTGATACTACTAAATGGACGACATTTTAACAAAAAAAAAAGATAAAAAGTGAAAACGGTGTCCCGCCATTTTTCTATTGTTTATCTGTTAACCAAAATGAGCAAATCTAACGTAGAAATTCGATTCATATGAAGTTTTATTATAGAAAAGGGAAAATGCAACACAAGCCGCGAAAAAAATTTGTGACGTTTATGGATGCAGTGACAGTAATAGTACAAAACTAGTTCAAGCGTTTTTAGTCCGGTAATTTTGATGTCAAAGATGAACCTTGCTCTGTTAAACTTGTTAGCACAAGATCAGCATATTAGTTCTTACGACATATCTGAAGAGCTGATGATTGACCATAAAACAGTTTTGACCCATATGAAAAAGCTCGATAGTTTGATTCCACACGAGCTCACTGAAATAAATCTAATGAATCGTGTATTCATTAATCGTGATTCTCCATTGAAATTTAATGAAACAGAACCATTCTTCATAAGATTGAAGACTGGTGGCAAAAAAATGGATTATTTACGACGAGAACGTGCGAAAAAAGGTCGTGGTCAAAAGGCAAGCAAGCTCCACAAACTAGCGAAATCCCGGATTAACTCGCAATAAGTTGATGCTATGCGTATGGTGAGGATTGAAAGGGCATTATTTATTATTAACTTTTACCGCCGGGTTAAACCATCAATTCGGATATCTACTGTCGACAGCTGATCAGACTCAAGCAATAAGTAGAAAAAAACAGCCGGGATTGATACTGATCAATTCAGGCCGCTTTTTGAAGAGTCTGTAGTTTTTCTCCATGATGACGCCAGAACACACACATCTTTAGCCTCTCGGCAAATATTTAAACAGTTTGGTTGGAAGGTGTCAGTGTATCCACCATATAGCCCTGACCTTGTACCCTCAGATTTTCCCCTATTTCGGTCCCTTCAGAATTCTTTACGAAGTGTTAGATTAACATCAAGAGAGGACTGTCAAAACTGTTTGTCGCAGTTTGTGATCAGAAGTCCCAAAATTTCTACAGCATTGGGATTGTCACTACCTACAAAATGGCAACAAATTGTTGAACAATCTGGAATATATATATAATAATTAAATGTAAATAAAATAGGATAATAAATTATCTTGGAATTGTACATAAAATACGAAAAAACTTTTTCTCCGAGCCTATATTTATATTCTAATTGTAGACAGGAATAAATCTTTTTTTTTGTCCAAAACTTATCAAAACATCAGCAGCGGTATGTTTGCAATGCGACCAAGTAACATTAAATTGTTATTAGTGACTTCATGTAAAGTTTACTCAAATACGGAAACGGGTAACGTAATCACATATAGCAGCGCTGCCGGCGCCGAAGCCTTCACGAGCGAGGCCAGGCCGCCGCGTCGACACGATCGGGCATCGTCTTTAATTCTGCAGAACACTTCAATACTAACATTACTAATTATATTAATAAGTCAATAAAATGAAAAAAAAAATCACCTATTTAGTCGGTTTCGTTGCCTTCGTAACTGTCGTGGTTACGAAGAAAACTCAACGACATTAGTCTTTAGACTGAAACTTATTAGTGGACAAAATGAAAAGTATATTTTTTTAAGAATTCTATGTAATAAGGTTCATTTACATATCATCCTCAATAATATTAATAATAAACCATAGAACAGAGTTAACTTCTGTAAACTGATGATTTCAACTAAGTAACAATTTCCCCGCCCAGAAATTAAAGTTTTCAAACATCACCCAAAAATACAAGTTTACTAAGAAACCTGAAATTTTGATCAAAATTTTACTAAATATGTACTTCCAACCACGATAACTCAGAATCTCCATCCCGACACAATTTTCGCTATTTCCACTGCAGCACGAGGAAATTAACATTCAACAAGGGGCAATGAGCACGAGAACCGCCCAACAGAACGCATCGTTTATAGAGCACATAAATCGATAATAAGCCAACAGCGCGCACGCCGCTTGACCGCGGGCCGCATTCCGCGCCGCGCGCGCACCGGATTCGTCACAGCGACGAAACCACGTCACTGACTCACAAAATGTTAATTATAATATCTAGAATAAAATTGTTTTCGATCCTAAAACTTTCAAAATAGCCGGCCAAAATATCAACACGTGCAACGGCTGCATCAGATACCGACGCGTTATATATAACCCAAGCCCTGACGGCGAACGACCACTGACGCTCGAGCACTCGAGATCTATGGCTCTGGCAGCATTAAAGGTGTTATCGGTCACCTTTGTGACTAAATGTGTAGCAAACGTAATAAGTGAATTTTAAAAAGGATTAGGTCTAGCCTTCAAAGTTAACTCCGACGTTTTTTATGACCGTGCACTATTGAATAGATTTGGTGGCACCATCGTTCTTTTGATATATGAATGGAAATGTACACCACACGTGCCGCTTCAATTTAATCACATATCATAAACGTTTGCGGCCAAATCGTTTCATCGAAGGAAATTATTCATACAAAGAGGGAGCACTATCACGATTTTAGGCATACACCCAAAGATATGATTTCACTATTTTAATATCTATGATGGAGTAAGACGTATTATTAGACTAACAACTATTTATTAATAGTTGTTAGTCTTGTCACAAATCAAATTTACCATTCCGTATTTCAGTTATAATTTTTTGTATCGAAATCAGAATCAATAGTTTTCATATGGTGATATTTTTAGTTTTTTTTTTTTGGTATTCGTTTTTCTTTAGTTAACAACTTTGTCTTTTAGTTTTCGTTTTCTCGCAATTTCTTTTTTGTTTACTTTCCTTCACAACTTTTTCTTATTATTAAATAAAAGTAGCTCTGCCTGCATGATCTGGATGTACACAACTTTTCTACAAAGTCAATGCGTTGACAGCCTTCCCCTCCTTCGACCTTCGTAACACAGCATTTTAGATTTTCACCGATATCTACACATTTTAAGCTATTCTGCTCTTTCCTCATACTATTTATATAGCGAGAAACTCTGAAGTTGTGAAAAATTAATGTCATAACAATAAAATATAAACCATATTGCTAGGATTGTGTTATTTTTCTATTAGTGAAAGAAATATTTGAATAGATTCAATAGTTTCCGAGATAACCCTCTACATATAAATAGAGAACCATAAAAAATTTGCCTGTCTTAGTCAAGAATGCTGTAGCTTTCTATTAGTGAATAGATTTTTAATATCGGTTCCGCAGTACAAGAGATTACTTCCCAGATACAAAGGCAAACCAATTTTACCTCTTTATAATATCAGTATAGCTAGATGGCCAGTTACTGGCACGTTATTTATTGTAACATAGCTATACCAGTGGTTGACCAGAGATCAAATACTTTTGAATTTGTTCAAACACTTCAGTACTATTACAGAAAATAACCTTTTTAAAAAGAAAATATATTAGATAAGTCTATTTTTGTATGTCAACACATAAAAGTAGTTTCAAGAAAAAATATGTGATACATCGCTGGTTGACCATCTGGTTTTGAAAATAACTCTACAATTGTAATTATGATAATTAATCAGTGCAAAAAATAAAGGCAACAAACCTAGTTACAAGACAGTAACATTAATAAAACACAAAACTAACTTTAAAACTAACTATAAATCCAAATATTGTTTACATTTGTGAGATAAACAAAAGATTTCTTAAAACTAAAACTACGCGATGTGCAGCACTCGCTAAATGTAATGCGCACGGACGCCGACGGTAAGGTACTCCACAACACTAAACTGATCAATAAATAAAATATTTCTATCATAATAGAATCGGACAGTTCCTTGCATATACCGTACAAACATGGCCAATTGGTTACTTCTTGGTCAGACATGGATGCAACCATTCCTAACTGCACAATTTTTTTTCTCAAATCATCTTATCACATCATGACCTCGGTCTGTCTTTAACAGTTAACAGATAAAGTATGATCATCTTCCTTATTATAATTAACACATGAATTTTTCAAATGAAGTCAAAATTGGACCCCAAGACTAGTTGTGTGTTTCCAAGTAAATAGGGTTCCACCCAGCGCGACATACGCATTTTGGTTTACGTAATTTGAGGTAATTAGAATATCAACTGAGTGGTGTGAAGTTTACAGAATTGACTGCAGCACTCTTAAACGATCGTAGACGATCGAATTTCAAACTTTTTAAATGTAAGATACCTACCTTTAGTACAATATTCTTTAGCGAGAGAACTAATCACAATTACTTTATACTGCAAATAGAAGTTTGACGTCCGCAACGAATTAGAATTAACGCGAAAGGATTTTAAACGATTTTTCGTAATTATAAACGTTATCAAACCGCTTATGAGAGAGAAGCTCCTATTTGAGCACTACTGGGAAATCTCAACGGTCTCCAAGTCCCGAGGCACGAGACAACTCAGGATCGAGGTCTCGGGACGTCTCGGGAGTTCGATACTTCGAACATTAGAATAGAGTTTATTTTTGACGAGATGCACTACCAATAACAAAATCAGTTTCAGTACAAATCAACATTTATTAACCTTTAACGTCACGGGCGGGGTCTAAGCAGACCCCACGCGCTGTTTTTTAACGGTATTTTTTGAAATTGACAAGTGACGATCGCGCGCTTTCGGGTAATCTCAGTACGACGCGAGGCGTTTCGGCGGGTGGACGTTTGTCGCTCTTCTGCTAAGGTAAGTTGCATTTTTGCTTACGTGGGGCTACCTGCAGACCCCACCCGTGATTTAACGTAGTAACTTTTTTCAATTTGGTTATATTTTTATTTGTTTCCTTTTCAGAATTGGTGTTGTATAGATGGAAAAATGAGTCGCCGATTAACCGAAAATCAAATTGCCCAAATTATACACGATTTTAGTCACTCTGAAAGCGAAGGGATAGAAGACACGGCTCAAGAGAACATTTTGGAAGAGGTAGGTGATATAAGTGACTGTGAATCAATACATAGCGAACATAATTCAGCGTCTGAAATAGAGGAAAGCGATGATTCTTCCGATACTGAATCCGCAGAGGATACAAGCAGCAACAGTTTTTGCGGTAAAAACCGGTTCAAATGGAGCAAAACTCCACCACATCCATCTCGTACTCGACAGCACAACATCATCGAAGAGCGCACAGGTTTGAAAGGGCCTGCTCTTTCTAAGAATGAGATGTCACCAGTAGAAACTTGGGAACTATTGCTTACCGACGACATTATCCAACTTATTATATTTGCCAAAGACTGGAAAATAATCCTAACTTGACCAAAGATATAAGAGCAATAATGAGCAAGTTGATCGACAAAGAGCAGTCTTTGCCTAGTTCAGATGAAGCTGGTCCTAGTGCCCCAAAAATGAAGCGAAGATGTTATTATTGTCCAAGATCTAAGGATAAAAAACGTTCTATTGTTTGCAAGTCTTGCCAGATTTGCAAGCCTCATTCAACAGCAATTGCTTATTGCTTACCATGCCTTCCCAAAGAATAATTTTTATGTTAGTTTAGGATAGTACATTTCACCTATTGTCATTTTTTTATCTTTAGTGCTTATTGTTATTTTTTCTTATAATTTCTTGTTTTTGATTCATACTTTATTAGAAAAAAATAGTAAGTTAGTCAGAAGTTGACTCTTTTGTTCAATTTTATTACATTAAAAATATGTCTTAAAAATTCTATGTACGAGATTGTTAATTTGATAAAAATGTTCCTAAGTGTCTAAAGACTGATAATTTTAAGATTAATAAATACTTTTTATAAATATTATAATGTCTTTTCTTCAAATATAAAACAGCTTTTAAAAAATATTGAACAATTCTGAATATATATGTAAATTTATATTGGGGATACTTCTGGACCCCACGCGTGACGGAATGTTACCCAAAACAATGCGTGTAAATAAAGGTTAAACATAATCTCATAATTATAAAACAATCTGAGTAATCATTGCCTAGTATCTAGTGATTGGTCATAATTCTCATAATCGAAATCACAGATTCATTTCTTTGGGAATAAAATCCTCTAAATATAAAACAGACAATTAGAAACCATACTGACACTAATCATTATTAATCGTCACATAGTCTATTCATGACTTATAAGAATAACAGCTTTGTCCGCCAATTCGTTTCTGATTTGTACAATAATGGTACTACACAAGAAGCACACTACCTCGTTTTCAACAGATGCCGCTTATATTGTTTTCAGAGCTTCGTAAAGTAGTTCCAAACATTCAGTTCGTTTCTCGGCAACGCAACTCAATAAGTTACGTAGTAATAGTAGGGTGTCAAGTAAGTACTTTTTAAGCTAATAGATGGCGCTTTCAGTGAAAGGACGCGGGAATCTAATAAAGTTTAATATATAGGACCTTTTAAAATGAAATTATTACAATACAATTTGAGCAACCATGTCCTCGACTCTCTACTCGAAAGTCTCGGTACCTGAGACAACTTGATTTACAAAAAAATCCCAGGACTCCGAGATAGGAAATGTCGCGGGAACTGTGTTCACGTACCTCTTCCTAAAGATTCGTGAAGGGCTGACCCTTGAGTGTAGTTATTGAGGAAAATATGGCTACCGTCAGGCGACTAGTCGAAGAAAACCGAACTAACACCTACGAAAAGATTTGAGGTTATTCAGGATTGGCCAAAACTAAAAAAAAAACAATTATATCAATATTTAGAAGATAAAAAACTTTGTTGTCGCTAGACTCCTCATGAACTCATTTCAGAAGAGAAACAGGATCGTTTTAATTGGTGCAAAAAATGTTATTAAAATATGATTTATACAAAATTGTGACAGGAAGCGAATTTAAGCCGAAAAGTATAAGCCGAATAACTTCATTGCTTTTCAAAAAATATTCTAATATACACTTTATAATTTTCAAACATCTCATTAGTTCTTTGATACTCGGAGAAATAATGCAGTGCGAGGTCCAGACTCCGTGTAGGATGGGTCACGAGCTCCACCTTTTCACGAGCTAAAAATGACTGTTTTATTCGCAGCGTGTCGAGAAACGTTTATTTATGAGTTGGGCAAAATATTCAGTGCGCCCCACTTACACATTGTGCACGTCAGTGATCTGAATAATTGTACTATCGGGCGTGGCGTGTGCGTGCGCGGTATGCGTACGCGCCGCAACTTAATAATTTACTTAAATATTTCTATTTGTTACAACTATTCAAATTTAAGTAAATTCATTGATTGTAATAACAATAACAATTTTTTCATTGATTGGATATACATATTTGCCAGAAAATTTCGACTAATATTTCTTTTATGCCGTCAAAAACGTATTTTTATGCACGCGTGATCAGTTGTTCGACGACTTCTGCTGGAAATAAATCTACTCTAAATTGTCCACTTTTAAGGCTTCACGACCGTTTGTCGTAACCGACAGTAACGGACGATCTGGTAATATAACTATTGCAATATACGTGAGTTTGTCAGCAATCAGTCGCGACGTTTCGGTCGGCGATGGTCACTCGACGCGTTTTCCGCGGCTGCGTCTGTTTTCGATAAGGATGAGGTTTGCTCGTCGTCACTTCGATGTGCCGCCTTCAATTCGCGTCGGTGTTTCGGTGCTTCTGTGGATTGGTTCGGTTCGGATTTTGTGTCGCAGAAAAACTTCCAAGTAGAATGGTATCCACAAGCGGCCTGCGACCTCGGGCGTGGCAATGGGATCGACGTCTCGCGTCCGTTTATTGTGATTGGCGACACACTTTTCGAAAACGCTAACTACTGAAATATGTCCAAACTCAAAATCGAATGTGGAATAAGCAAATTGAATAAAACTTCTAGATTTCTACTTTCGGTACGAGGTCAACCTTTTGTACTTACATAGCTGCATTTACTAAAATAAAATTAAGAATTAAATTTGCGTTTGCTCTTGAACGCGTGGGGGAAAAACAAACAGCAAGGAGTTAGCTGCAAAGATATCGCAGCAAAGCTTTCATTCGTGGCAAAATTAGAAAAAAGAAATTAAAAGAAAGCTAAAACCCGACTCAGAACAAGTAACTAAAAATAATACAAACAAGTTATGCGTTTCATTGAGAGGTCACTGATTACTGAAACGTGAAACTGTAGGTGGTGTTAATTTTTGAATCGTCAGATTTTTATTAAAATGAAGATTATCAAGACATTAATTTGTATTCCAAAGCTGAACACCACCTACGACACCACAGGGCCCATGACGTTGAATTTGACGATGAGTTGACGTTGACTTTTGAACATGATGTTCAAAAATAATTTTATTATTATTAATATATGTCAAGTTTCTACGATCAACAGTTTTCAAATAAATCGGCCGTGACAGAATCCTAAAACAAACGAGACCGACATCACAAACGAACAGAGCATGCCGGGACCGGCAATCATTTTAAATGGCGGAAATCAAAAAAATACCCAACTCGCGATGGGAAATTACGAAATCGCCATTTTCAATATTTTAAATACGCCACGAAATTTTCAAGGTCTGTTTTGACACATCTGGCGTATCACGTCGGCGCTAATCTGATAACGCGACAGTGTTGGAAATGAAAGCCGCGCCGGCGCGTCCGGCGTCGAGAGCGCCGGCCGCCGACCGAAATAGCGATGCGAAAGCAATTTTAACGCGGAAACGGACAATTGTTTAAACACGATATATATTGCTTTGATAGGCGCCGTAACCGGTGCCGTGCATGGCATTATTTATAGTGGAACACGTAACTGAATACAGAGCAAGAACCCGACCTTAGCCTGTCATTGATCAACGTACGACATTTGATAACCCGTGTAGATTAGACGAATGTAACCGTGAGTCGATCTCAAAATTGCTACTACTCGTTCTACTAAAGTTCACGTCGCATTATATATTGAGGTTTATACATTTTACTGGATTTTTTGTTTATAATTGTTTTTTTTTTAATATGACAGCTCAAGAACTTACGTCATTAAAGATTTATGAACATTAAGATTTTGACACAAAAAAAAACTGATAGTCGTGAAAATTAATAGAATGTAAAAAAGCAATCTTTGAATCTTTTGTCTATTTGTTCGTTCGTATGCGCATGACATGAAAACCCTTGTTGAATTCAAAATCAATATCTACATGAAGCTGCAGTTATAGTAACATTTAGTGTCCATTTCATCGAAATCGATTCAATGAATCAAAAGACACTAAATTTTCTAGTTAGAAACCTTATAGTTTCAAGTATAATTAGTATCGTAGCTGCTGCTGTCGGAGGGAGTGTATGATGTTTAGTCTTTGCCTGCTCACCATTTTCGCGGTCGTAACTCCATAAACACCGGTCCGATTTACATCATTCACTTTTTACTATGGAAATACAACATCTGGCCAGGCTTCGGTGCAGATTAGTTTTGCTAACGGCTTCGCTAGCGTGAACACAGAACAAATTTCTTAATGGTTACAAGCAACAGTAAATTCAAGAATCAAGGTCAACAAGGGTTCGGTATCGGAATTGCGAGTAGAATCGGATCGCATCGGGAGTGAGATCGTTTCATAATACATAGTACACTACACAGTGGTATGCTGACACTACGCTAAGTGGCTTAAGGTTTATCATGTAATCTCTCCCCACCACTCGCTTGCGAACTGTAAATAAACTTATAATGTACTAGCGCAAAAAGGCCTCCTAATTTGAGCTCAATGATCTGCTCGTAATCTTAGTGTGTGCTTTAGGTATTGCCTGGTCGAATCATCGAGAACAGTAATCGAGCTTTTCGAGTCATGGAATCTCAGCACTCCACGCTTCAGCGTTGTCATGACCGTTATCGTAACTATATCGTATCGTGACAGTCGTATCGTATCGCAACTGCTTATAACTGTACTAGCTTCCCGACTGCTGTTTCGTCCGCATGGACATAGAATCGGTTCGTTCGTCTTTTTACATTGAACGATTTTTCTATCGATCACAATCCCGTTCCAGCTTTCAATTCTAGTCCCGGTACTGTTCCTTATTTCCATCCCGGTCCTGCTCCGATTCAAATTCCAATTCTCGCACTCGGTTGTGACTCCGGTGCCGTTCTCAATTTCTCCCCGTTTTTCAGTAATTTGACAGTGTCGTGATCGAAAGAACGAGTGTAGGTTTTCGTTTTTCTTTCTTTTGTACGTTGTTGTCCGTTTGTTTGTTAAGTCCATAGGCCTCCGACGCTAGCAATTATTATTTCCCTTGTAAATTCTTAGATTACATGTTTCAATGAGGCTAACTTTTTTTGACATCTGATTTGAATGAAATAAAACCTATATTCTGCTATAAGCCAAGCTTTGTCTATTCGTTAAAACCGCATTAAAATTCGTCTAGTAATCTCAGAGATGTGCGCGAACAAATAAACAAGTAAATTTAAAAACCGTTATTTTTTCTCATATTTTTTTCTTATCATCCCCTCTCCATTTTACACACATGTCTTCAGTATACAGACACACCGGATTCTAATATTTTACGTATAGATATTTACATAAATAGATTAATGGACCTTTGTAGTTTACGCAATCGTCACACTGCGATATACAATTGAGAATACTACAATTTTAATTAATATTTATTTTAATATGAATTACATGAATTCAAGCTTTTTATACAAAAATTTTGAACTACAAAATGAAAACTATTTTCTTTTCATTTAGTTATATACTGATAACCTTTAATTATGTAATAGTGCATGTTATTATTACAAGAATTGATAATAACATAATTTAAAAACATCCGAACCTAAACAGCTTTTTTAAAAATAACCGTTAAGAAGTTACGACAATCATTATGTTTGTCATAACTTCTTAACGGGTTAGTCGTCTATATGCCGGGTTAGTTGTCTCATACAACAGGCTTTCCGACTGGCGATAGACAATTATTATTCTTTTTCCGTCACTACACGGAATTTTGAAATTTCTTGGCCTATTTAGGCAATTAAACAATTTAGTTTTGGATTTAGCCATTTTGTAATACCATAATCTTATTTTTAAGATCTCATATTTATGTTAGCTACATAAGACTAACCTGTACTTGGCCTTGTGCGCCGCATCGAAGAGTTCGCCTTCGAAAGTGCAGGTGATGAAATAAGCAGGTGGGGCAGGAGGCTGGGGTGCAGGTGGAAGTGCTAGCGCAGGCGGTGCCGGCGCCAGCGCACCTAAGCGTTCGCACGCGGCCCGTAGTCGCTCGCACTCCAGACAAGCAGCGCTCACATACACCACCGGCGTCGATGACCCTGCTGGACGTACACCAAACTTCTGACACATTTTTTTTTAAATTTTGAGTACACGAGCTGAAAATAATATCTGGATAAAATTGCCATAAATTTGTTTCATACAACACGCATCTATTTACAGTCGTGGGAACGAAATGGTTAGTCGAAAGTATTTCTACACAAAGAAAAAAATAAGAGTCTGATGCGTAAAAGCTAAAGATATAAAAAAATATATACATTTCGACGAAAATATAAAACGTGAACTGTTATTACTTTACACACCAGAGTAGATTACCACTTTCGATTGTACAAAAAAAAATATATATATATATATATTCCTTATCTTACTAACTTTACAACATTAGGAATTGCGAGATCACTAATCATACTTCATACTGACTTACACCTTATGTTTACGAGTTATTGGAAAGAAAAAACACGAAGATGAAGCTTTCAACGCCATCTGACTGTTTATAAGCGCTTGTTTAAAGTCACTTGGCCGCTCGGCTCGGCCCGGTGTAGTCCCCCGTAGAATTCGACTAATTGATTTTGACCTTGGTATAAAATCGGGTCTAAATTTTACATGCATAAATGCTACCTCTGATGGGTAAGAATTTGATCTCGACGCGATGCTGTGGACTAGCCGAGATCGCCACTCGCCAAAAATTTGCAACTTAACATCGACTACACGTCCGTTCTTCGAAAACAAAACTTAGTTCATTATTACGCGTTCTTATTGCAGCCATCGACGAGGGAATTTCTCAATGATTACGAGCATATACTTAAAACTTCCCATGACCGTTCAATTCAAATCATAAAATAATTTGAATCAAAGCGTGGCACTGCAGTCTGGATCGTCTGCTAACGAGGAAATGGCTTACCGGTTGACATGAAATTTAAGATATGTACCCTTTAATATACCTAAATGAAATTAATAAAATAAGACTTTCCAACGATCAGTAACAAGAAAATTTTGAAATAGAACAAAAAAAAAATTTAATATGGTTAAAATGTAACTAAACGGTATAGAGAAGTCAGGCGCTATAATGCTGAAGACCCAAACCTCACTCAGTTTTTGTAGTTAATTCTTAAAATGATCGTCTGAAACATTAGAATGAAGAACACGTTAACCCCGGATTTTCCTACAGTTATGTTTGATTCCAAGGAAAATTCTAAACGTATGACAAACGGACATCTCTACGACATCTTCCGTTTAATAAACGAAAATAACTCGCGACCTTCCGTGAGACGCTCTCGCGTTTTAATGGTTCAGGGCCGGTGAGTCGGCGGGGCGCGGGAACACCCCGTTGGCAGTCGCCGACGCCGCTTTACGCTGTACATTTCTTGCATTAAAATATAAAATGTATGCGCGCGATTTCATTCAAGAATTCTTCAAACATACGCATATATCGCGGCGCGGTCGGACCGTCAGGCGTTTCGGGTGTTATGACTTGTTTTCATACGCACACCGAGCTATGCACAGACGAGAGGTCCGCTCTGCTTTGAGCGAAATATTTCTAATGAAATGACTAGAAATGATTCGTCCATTTTAAATATTCTGTGTCATATTTAGAAAATTTGAAGAATTCGTCCGGAGAATTCATGTTAGAACATAATCTGGTATGCGTCAGGTGACCGACGTACACAGGACGTAATCTATAACCATTACGGCGAAGGGCACTGCGGGTACTACAAACGAAAACAATGAGAATTGAAAATGCTGTGTTAGATAGAGTACAGAAGAAGGTACGATACTAAAAAAATGATATAAAGGTCGAAACAGTAATTTTCGTCTGCTTGCTATGTGGGTATCGTCAGCATGTGGATGGACTTTTTAACTCTTATAGTTTAAACTATAAAAGTTAGTTCGACTTGTACTTACTACGTTCACGTATTTAATTGAATTAAAATCTATTAAAATTGACGATACCATTGAATTTTGAAAACATTTAACTCGTGGCCTGATTCCAAAACTTCCTTCTTTATTGTCATCACGTAGAATAATGTACTTGAGTTACTGTTATAAAATAATAATGTAACCAAAAAGTAAATCTGCATACGACTGACTTCAGTCTATCGTTGATTGCCACAGACGTTTGACTTGGAGTGTTATCCTAAATGAACCTTGGTGCGATAAAAGAAATAATCATACACATGCACAAGTTATTTAGACACATACAGGAGTCTAACAAAATGTCCGCTGAGAATATAAAGAAAACAAGCCCTGGACTTGACATACTTTCAGACGTAATCTGAAATTGACATTTAGGTCCTTAGTCTTCCAGCAACTCCTTTTAAATTGACATTCAACATAAAGTCACTTATAAAATTAATTTTGTCTACCATGTGCTTTCAATGGTTGTTCGAGCTAAAACCCAATATAAAGGAAGAAGTCCTTAGAATTTATGTTGTCTATGGGTATTTTTGGATGTCTTATCTCCCTTTACAAAAAAGACTAATCTATTGCAACAATGTAAGTTTTTCAAAACGATTTCTCTTTCCAAATTGTATTTCATGGATATAAATATTCGTTAATAATCAGGTACTACACACAGATTATTATAGGTATTTCCTTGTTGAAGTTGTTTTTTAAGCATTTTTCATTGTTAGAACCTAAATTATATGACATAACTGGAGATTGACAATATTATCAATCGGTTTTTGCAACATGATTTTTTTAATTTCCTAGAGATATTAAATTTTCGTGACTTTTCAGGTATGCAGTATTTATTGATAGTGCTTTAGCAGATCATTTCATAAGCTGTGATTTTAAATCGTAATTTTGTTACGTCAGTGCAGAAAACAATTATTTTCATGTTTATTATTGAATGTTAATTGTTGTCATTATTTTTCTGTTCTAAAATGACAAAAAAAAAGTAAGTTCTATATTTGACGTGTATGTCCAGTGATCCCTCGAGAACAGCTCTACAGATTTGGATGGTTTAAACTGTATTTTCTATTGAATAGGCATCTAAAACTAGCTAAAATTTATAATTTTGATTTCGTAATAGGCGGGGTAACAAGTACCCGCGGCATTTGCCGTTATGTGGTGTGTGCAACGGCAGATGTGCAACGCACGGAATTCTGTCGTCGCGAAGTTAATCGCGAAAACGTAATGGCATAAAATAAGAAAGCGGAGGAGAAGGAAAAGTCGGGAAACGCGATACCCCATATATTGCCCCATTCGCAGGCAATTCAGAGCGGCACAGTTTCGTGCGTTATTCTGTAAGCCGGTGCTCCATGAAGGGGGCAAATAATGTCATACACTACAAACTCGGAATTTCAAAATAGCGTAAACTCGGGATTTAAAAATAGCGTATAACCGGAGACTTCTAACTTTAGATGAAATTTAAATTTTTGACTTTTAACATAGTATAATGAGAGTACATTAAGAAATAGTTGTACTAAGAATCTATTCTTTTCACTAATCATCTGATATGCATTGCGGTATATGTAAGCTTTCTTCTATATTCACGTGGCAACTTTTAACAAGTTACTGCGACTTATAAATTTTCTTTGTGTTGTTACATAGCCAAAATTTGAAAGTGATTCTTTTACATCTTAGTTTTAACTATACTACACTGCCCCTTTTCGAAATTGTTTCTCTTTCGAATTGTCATCTTTCATTCCTAGTCATTTTAAAAATAATAAAGGCTAATATTATAAATTTTGAGCATTATGAACTCTATGTGATGCATTTTCTCCAGTTAATAATTATTGACAAATTTCAATAATTTTGAAATTTCTATTTGTTTATAGTCATAACAATTACTTTATTAAAACAAATGTCTCATTTGAGACCTATTTAGGTATTACAGTTGTGTATAACTTGAGCAGATTATAGAACAAGTAGTTTTATTGAGGTTTCAAAGATGTTATTTTGTTTTGCAGTCTTAAGGTAGATCCTGGGGTGGTACAATGTATTTTTTTAATTGTGAATTTAATTGTAATATGTAGAAAATCGTCAGAAACCATTTGTATATTAATTTTCACAGATTTCGTATTATTTTCCAAAAATGTGTAAACTAGATTATTATATTGTATCATATCTACAGTTTGGATGTCAACACATTTTTTTTCTAAAATCAGTCTAGTAGAGTCTTACATACTAAAGCAGAGTTGGAGAAAAATCTGAAAACTAAAAATTATGTAAAGCAACCAAACACGACTAACCAACGGCCTGTCAAAACTGTGAGTCCGAGAGTGCATGAACTCCAATTAAAAATGTAGAAACTGGCCAATTACATATTTTTAAGCCATGAATAAAAACTAGATACATTATAAAGTTTGATTATTAGTCAATCACTGGAAAATTTTAAATAAAATGATTTCCACAAGAAAAAAAGAAAAATAGTACAAACTGCCTTTAAACCCTATTAGATAAAATAATTAGTTATTTTTGGATAAGGTGCCAGCTAAAACAAAGCAAACAAAAAACTGCCCTAATGAAAGCGATGAACACAAAAATTAATAAGAGATATTCAAACTCAACACTTATGTCTTAAAAAGTGAATACAAAGTATATAGCATTGAGTAAAAAGAATTTCAAATGATAAAAGCTGAGACACAATTGCATATGGTATATCTTTAGCTGAGACTAACTTCAATTCATTTTATTCAAATCATTTTAATTATTAGGTTTTTGAAAGTGGATTTTATGTTTTGTGAAAGTTACGTTGTGCATCTGATTTCTTTTCGTATTTTAAGTATTTATAAAGGTGTCCAAATGACAAATTGGCTACCTCAATGTGAATATATTTTTGAATCAATTTTATAGCTTTAAATTCTAATTTATCAATCCTATGGAGACCTAAAATTTTGATAAACAAGTTTGTCTAAGATTGTTTAAGTATCATAAAAACAAGATTGTCTAAGTATCATAATTACCCATTTCAAAGTAGTTTAAACAATATGCACATATTACCTAAAATGTACCATACTAGCACCTCATTTTTAAAATAGTTTATTTTGAAAGTTGTATTCACAAATGATACATATTACAGATCCTATTATAATTTGAATGCCATATTGCTATAATTGTTGATTACAAATAAATATTTATTCTCAACGAAAATTTTTTGGATGAGTTTCTTTTCGGCTCTTTTCCTCCTTGTATTTGTTGAACTGATAGATATTGACTTTATTTTGAATTTGATGATAATTTGGATATTCAAAAAGCATGTTTTGTAATTTTGAATTTGAATGAAATGGAAATAATGTCTTAGAATTTAAAATGTTATAAAATAATAACTTCATGCATTATATACAAAAAAAAAAGTAATATAAAAATAAATCAAGCAATTTTATTTTTACACGCTTCTAAGCAGCTAATTATTAACATTTATTTGATGACCTAATAATTCAGTAATTCATATAAAATTAATCACAATGTCCAAAAAGTAAAAAACATTAATTACTACATAAGCTAGCTTCTACGCAATTTGCAAATAAATCGGTAATTTACCGTCTATGCTATAAACGCATGGTGAATATACAAAATGTTTCTATATCAGAAATCAAAAAATATGTTAAATGCTTGGTTTTTCTATTAAATAAAATGCCCATTAAGAAGTAATTAAAGAAATTTTGCTCAAGATTTCAATTGCTTAAGAAGCACCAGACCAAAAATTACTTTATTTAACAGTGCATTTTATTAAATTAATCTGAATATCACTAAAAGGATGAGTGGCACACGGGGCATATCTACAGCGTATTGAAAAAGTCTGTAAGTACAAAAAGAAACAATACACCTTTTACAGATATTTAACATTTTACTACTCGCACTAGCATTTGTTTAAATGCAAATGCAAGAGTAGAAATTCCAATGACATATGATATGATGTGATATGATATAACAGACTTTTAGAATGACAGTAGACATGATGCATATGCATGCGCGCACTCACATCCTCCTGTGAGGTAGGAACGGAGTTGTTCGACCAGCGCTAACATATTTCACACGGGCGTCGCCATTCGCGTATCACGCCACCTGTAACATCCACTTCTCTCAAAGTAAGCATAGCTAATGAAATGCTTCTACAATATTGTAAAATTTATTGAACTCTATTAATTACTACAATTAATCCAATAATTACTACAAATACAAAATATGTATATGTAGATATATATACTTTCATTTTGTTTATGTAGGTGAAACAAAGGTTGTGGGAGGGTATGCCTCAGCAGTGGAATAATTAAAAAAAAACTGATACAACAACACAAAATACTAAATTTATATGCTACTTGCTCTCATGCTAAAAAGTCACTTAGTATCATCTGTCCATATCTGTCCATGAATATTTGTTGATTGGTTAAAAATGAATGTGATCTGTCATTATCATGGTGAAAAACCACAACCTTTCTATTGATCAATTCTGGCTGATTTTTCTCTATTTTTTGCTCGAGTCTCATGATGTAGAAATCCAAATTGATGGTTTTATCAGGCAGTAAAAGGTTAAAATAAATAATGCCCTTCCAATCCCAACATACAAACATAGCTTTTTAGTGCAATTTATAATGAAATGTGCATTTTAAATATAGGTTTGCACATATAGCTTTATTCGTAAATAAGAATAATTTTGTATGAGTTTCACTTCTGAAATGCATTGAACACGTATGCATTTTGGTACCTAGATAATCCTTCAGAGGGCCGATCACGTAACAGACATCGGCGGCCCTCACGACGATAGGGCCGCCGACCGCTGATGGTAGTCGTTCACAGGCGCCAGATAGCGGCGCCCGTTATGATACGGCCCGGGATCAATGTCAGAAAATAATATAGCTGTCCCAACAATATGGCTTCTGATCAAGGACAGATTTTTAGATCCGGGCCGCTTCGATTTAATTGGTATAAATTCGACCCATCTAATTGGTTGCTCTCTGAAGGACGAATCCGAGAATAGCAAAAAATAGTATAAGAATGCAGCTGCATGCTATATTTAGCATGCACCTACTCAGTACTGCACCTTTCTGCGCTAGTATACAGTCTACTATAGTACATGGTATACATGTCAGTATATCGAAAGTGAAATTCTGCACCTCTATAGACACCAAGTGTTCAGAGGTATTCGACGGCCTAAGTTTGCGAGGCGCCGCTCCTGCGAAATAGTCAAGCGATCAGCAAAACCTAAAACAGGCCGTTAAGCATTTTATACGCGTGCGCCCGGTCCGTCACATTATCGAAATGTAACATGCATAAGGAGTCCATTCAATTTAAAATTTCCTGAAAATTTGAACCGATTCGCCTATGAACATTCTGAGAAATCTCTATAATAAGTTTTTAGAAAAATACTTTTATAAAGCCAATTTTTGACTATTCTACCAACTGATACTAAAATCTAGTCAGCTCTTTAATTCAAGAAGTTGCATTGATTGCTGCAAACTGATTCAAAATCAATTGATTTTTCAAGAAATATTGTTAAAGAAAAATTTACATTGGAATTGGAATATTTTTTAAACTGCTCTACCAATAAATTACAGAATCTAATTTGTGAGAAATATGACATGAATGCTTTTCGACATAACCACCCATGACAAACTCTGATTCATCTAGAAAAGAAAGGGCAAGAAACTCAAGAGTTGCTCTTTTTTTACACATCAATACAAAGCATTGAGTAATTGATAATTTAACCGAAATTAAAAATTATATGAAACCAACTGATAGCCAATCGGTTCAATATGGCAGGCTTTTTTCATTAAGACATTTAGACAAAATATAATAGCTCTTGTCATATAACTTTCTTTTGATGAAACAAATTCATAAAATGGTAAATTTAGAATTTCCACTGGGATCTTATTATGAAAATGCTCACATTGCCCCTTCCTCTAAAAGGTGGAAATTTCTGTCAGAGACACCAGCTTGATGGTAGCAGTCCCTCTCATAGACAGTGCCCATGAGCAACGATTTAAGAGTTTTTTACTTTTTTTAGGGTGTTTCGGTAAGTTTGGGTGGTAAGAATGGTGAGTTTAGAAACAAAACTATAATTTTAATCTGTATTAGAGAATTTTTAACATTGGCAACCTGTGTACTTTTCAATCAATATGTCTGACTTGCGTCGGCCTTTAAGTCCCTATTATTTCAAAGCTTTTCTTTTGTTTGCAATGTCAAATAGCATAAAGTAATTCTGCATTATAAAGACACATTTATTAATGAAAATTAACATTTCAAAGTATTGGTTAATGAGTTCTGTTTAGAAAAAATCACAATCTAATCACCTAGTTGTGATGTGGTTGTTTGATTACCATGATTGTTTTCGAAAATGCAAATTGGTTTTCATAATAAAAATTACTTCAAATATGATTGAACAATAATACAAGGGCATTTTAACCTTTATATTCATAATAAATTTATGTAAAATTGCACCTAAGTCCCCCATTGGAACTACGATCGCGAAGTGATCATAGGGAAATGCCGTCAAATGGAAATACTATTTTTTGTAAATAAATATCCTGATTCTTTTTCTATAGAAGGTTTTACATATTTATGCAGCATATTTATTCAACTGTTCATAAAATTACTTTTCTTTTGAGAATCACAAAATTGAAGTAATGTTTGAATGTATTCTATTGTTATTTTATTAGAAGAGCAAAATCTATTAATGCTTTGTTTTTCAGATCATAGAATAAATAGGCAATATTTTGAGTTATAAAGCACGCTAATTGAAGAGGTAACATAAAAAAATAAAAAAGGGTCGGAAAACAAATGTTTACCTGATATGCCATCTGTTAAGACTTTTTTTTAATCTTTCGAAATGTATAGATCCTCCATTTTTTATTAATTATTATTATAAATTAGTTATTAAGGAATAAATAAAATACAATATGAACAAAACTAGGTTTTTATTTATTTGTAATTTAGCAAAAGCATGGTTGGTACGGTTTCTCTGATTTTAACTGCCCATAATTTTTAACAAACACATTTTTCCAAAGTTGCTCTGTCAAAAAAATGCTAACAAATCTTTATCTATATTTTAAAAAGGTACAAAAAAATATAGGGTTTTAGTGCAAATTCTATGAGAAAACTTAATCGCGCGCGCAGAGGGCGCAACGGTCGACGGTGATGACTTTGACAAGCCATACCTGAGCAAAAAGATCGTTCTCATGCTTAGTGTAAATGTTATGGATGTCACTCATGTTTTGGAACGAGTCTATATTTCTCTTGACATACATCAGGTTTTCAAAATGTTGAAAAAAAGTGTTAAAAATTGGTTAGTTTATTTGAAAGATATTGTTAACGAAGTAATCAATAAAAAAAGTACTTTTCAAAATAACTTTCAAAATTCTAGATGAATTGATCTTTGATACACCATCATATATTTTTTTCTTACAAACATTCCTTGAATGCCGCAAAGCAGATCAAATTCGAAAAGCGCATTTGAAAGCTCTCATAGTTGGCAATGTAAAATATTCTCGTTTAAATAAATCTAAGTTCATGATTTCATAAGGCTCAAAATGTATTAAAAGTATACTTTGGGCTCAGGCAGTTTAAAAAAGTATAACCATTACTCTTTTGAGCTTGAATAGCTCAACAATTTACTGTTTAGTATATTGTTTAACGCTGTGAGCTTGCAAGTAGCAAGAAGTTTCTGGGATGGCTTACAGGGTCAACTCATCTTTCAAATTTTTGAGCTCAAAAGTTCAATAACTTACAAACAACTATATTTTTGAACTCGAGAAGCTAAAAGACTTTAATAAATATAACAATAGAAATTTTAAGAGATGGCCTTCAGAGTCTATTGGTTTTCAGATTTTTTATTAACATCAAATAAATAATTTTAATTGATTAAAAACAAAAAAAGGAAAAACATGATTATTTGCTATCTCTGAAATAACTGAGCCTATAATTTTGTAAAAATACAGAAAACAGTTCTTTATTTATAGGTTTGAAAATAACATGATAAATTTCTCAATATTGTGCAAACTGCCATTGTTTTAGTTACCACTAGAAGATTGGCAGCAACAGTATCCCCTAATCAAGAAGTGTATATTAAATAAAATATTTTAATTTTTCAACGCAATAACAGTGGTTCATTTTCTATGTAATGGCTTTTTTATATCACAACTAGCAAAATCTTAAAAAAAAATTGTGTTATAATATCAGACCAGTATTTAAACGGAATTAAAACGAAATATAATATAGATAATTCGACAATTTTAGTATAGATAATGTCACATCTTATGGATTATGTTTATGAATTGAATTTTTCGGGTTCTGAGCCAAAATGGCAAAAACGGTACCCTTATAGGTTAGTCAGGTCCGTCCATCTGTCACAGACATTTTATTCAAAAACTACAAGATCTGTATTGATGAAATTTATAGTGTAGGTGTCTTGTGTAAGCCGCTGCTACTTAGTTTGGTAGTTAAATAATGAAAATAAATATTTTGGGGGGGAGTCACTCCATTTATGTAACAAACTAAGTAGCAGCGGCTGCTACTTAGTTTGTTACATGAATGGGCTGAAACAAGATTTTTTTCTTCAAACGTCATTGAGTGGCACACATTTCGACAGTTCTTTTAAAAACACTAAAGTTTCTAAGCAATTTTTATGATTATGTGAATAATTTCAGAAATAATAGCTCCGAAAGTTACAGAAATTGTGTGTCCCCCGCACTCTTTTTAAACCATATGTCCAAAAAATATGAAAAAAATAACAAATTAATGTTTAATAAATACTTTCAACAAAAATTATTTTTAACATGGTGCGATATACTGTTTTTGAGTTATTGTCGAAAAACTCGCTTCTCAACAAAAGGACGCAAGTGCCATGAAGATATGCTCTTTTGCTGAAGCACTTTAGTTTACACTAGTTTAATAGTAATAGTTCACATACCTACTTGTTTTTTTAGTTATAGAAGACTAATGTGCTTATAACTATTTTGTGTAGGAAACATAGAAAAAGTGTAACAAAGTACTTTTTTCATCTGTAGTGCATTTCTTTGTAATGATGGCTATAATGAGCATGTTCAGACATACTCTTGGCCAGTTTTTTTTTAATGCAACCTGCCAAACAATAGATGTCCACAAAAAATCGGTCTGTGAATAATCACTAAAATTGTAAATGTAATAAATAATTTTTTGCTTGCAATTTAATGACTGCTTGCCATTTAAGTTATTTTTTGCTTTAGAATTACTTTTTTTAGGATTCTGCTTTCAGTTTTGAGTTACTGCACATTAAATAATTCTGAAATGGAATATGTAACTCTTATCTATTCTTTATTGCATTTTGACATTCTCAAGGACACAGCGTAGCTAGTGGCAAGCTATGTTGCCGCATTATAAAGTCATAGAACTCTGTTTTTTGACAAGATCCCACTTTAAATAAATATGATGTGATTACTTTTTACTTTAGTGCGAGTTATATCTATAGTTTTAAGATTATTTGTATTGAATATACATAAAGTCTAAATGTGACACTGAATTTGTATAGGATTCTGTCAATCTTCTTTTGGTGAGATTTATAAAATATGGAGATTAAAGATAACTTATTCATCATATGAAATGTTCCCCATGCAAGTTTATCTCTTATATGTCTAGTTTTTTTTTACTTATTTCAGATTTTTGAGAAATAGAAGTCTATGTAATATCAGGGATATACATATACCTTATTATTTATAACAATAGTATAGTACTAGAGGTTGGATTATAAATTATAATTACAATATAGGTTAGATAGAGAAGAAGATACTGCTATGCCAATTGTAGATGTTTTTAAACATTTGAAGAATCCTTTAATTTTTAACAAATTATAAAATATTTTTTTAAGAGTTTTTTATTATATTTTTTCATATTCTTGATCCAAACATATACACAAACACAAATTTTGATTTCCCTAGACACTCGCCCCTAAATTGACATGAGAGGGATTGACAAAAATATTGTTTACCAATTCGCAACACATTAAATTTAAAATAATTACTATACTTTAAAATTTATATTGGTAGCGATAGAGGTATCAAAATTAAAAATGGGATGGGGGAACAGAATCGACAGCTAGGACTGGATCTGAAATTAAAAATGACATATGGGTTGTTTTTGATTGTCGAATCGAAATCAATATCAAGAGCCTAATCAGAATCGAAATACTAAAGGTGAAGAGATAGCTTGCCCCCGGAGTACTCCTTAAGTTTTTTTAATTCTTAGACATTTCAAGTTTTTAGAAATGTGCCGTTTTGAAACTGTGTATTCAATTAAAATTCTGAAATTTAATTTGTAGCTAAAAATGGCAATTTAGTAATGTGTTTGGCTATGCCGCCCTAATGGAACACTAAAATTTTTTTCTACAAGCCCTAAAATTCTTTCTATGAACTTTAAACACTTGAATATGGACCTCTTTAAGATGCATTGCTCTACTAAATCTTTTCATGTAAAAAAAACTAATATTTTAAATTGTAAAAAAAACAATTATATTTAGCAGTTTAATATTTTTTGTTAATAATTTGTTATGAAATAATTATAAAATAGTTTAAATTCAAATAACTTCCATTAATGAAATGAACTAAATGCATTTTTAAAAATACAAATTACAAATTGACAAATTCGTCAATATTTCATAGCTGCATTAAATTTTCTGATGGTTCTTGATATTTCCAGTTTGTGGCTTCTATATAAACTACACATCCATTCATTATTAGCCAAAAGAAGGAATAACTAAATTATGGCTATCACAGACTTATCACAACTTGTGCCAACTACTATAGTTTTGTAATATATGGCATTCTGTATGTATATCAAGAAGCAAGATGCAACTGGGTTGCAATACACACTTAATGTGTGAGAACACTGCTTTTTACAGTAAACAAAATTAATCTTTCAAGTTTATTAGTTCAAGAATATCTTCAGGCACTACATTTACAGCGAGTTTCGACATATACAACTAATGTAGTGCTCAATATACATATTTGATCAATAGACGTGAAGTATAAATGATCACTGTTTACTAATACAATCTGTTGACGAATTATACAAGCTTTCGAGGAGTAGTTTGAAAAATTATTTTATTATCACTCAAATTTATATTATTATTATTATAAATTAGAGTTCATTTTATTACAAGATTTAAAAATTAAGATTATTACACTCTAGTTTAGCTAAAATATAAAGTGATTTAAATTTGTAATTCGAAGGCACGAGGACGAGGTATATCGTACTATACACGTTTAATTTCATTAAAAAAAATATAAAAAATACCATCATTTTCTTGAATTTTGTCGGTTGTAGCGGCGCTTCCTGTTTGTGTCATACTCTTAGACGTTTCGTCCATCTTGCTACACGATCGGTTCGTTACATCAATCATTAAACTAATTGCACAAATCCAAAAACATACATTTTGACACTATTTTACACGTGCTAAATTACAAAATCTTACAATAACATCATTTTGTAACCATTTTAACACAAAATTCCACATTTTTAAAAGTAAACTGAGAAACGAAATCTAAAAAAACAAATGAAGCAAACTGAAGGCACTTTTTTTTAATTGATGGATGGGGCAAGGATGATTCCGAATTAGGGATAAGCAATATCGTATGTGCAGTAACTATTAATATATCAAATTTTCTGAAACACAAAATATAAGATTTTAACGCATTTACTTAAGCCAGTAAACATTTGTCTCTAATATCACAACAAACTAAAAAATGAATAAGAATTATAGTAAAAGATTTATGAAATCGTTCATCTTGAAATTCAATGATTTTATTGACTATTGTCTTTTTCATTCTCTTTTTACACGCTTTTTATTAGCTTCACTTGTATGTTTGTTTGTTTGTTTGTTTGTCTGTCAGTTCGTCTGTAGTTCTCCTTTGGACTAAGAGTGAGTGGGGGTAAAGTGAAAGGCGCTTGACAGAGCAGCAGTCCCTTATTACTGTCAGAATATCTCACTAATTGGAGTACGATTGTTGGCCGAGCGGTCTAAGGCGCGCATCTTCAATGACATCAGCCTTCGAATTCACCGATTGTGGGTTTTTTTTATTTTTTCTGCAAATTCTAAGATTGTAGCCGTACATCCAACTGTAATTGATTCGGAGAAACTTTACCACTTCTTTGTGAAGTTGCAGCTCCAATTTTAAAAATTTACTTAGAATAAAATCATTTGAATTATTGTAATTAAATTTATATTTTATTTTAAATTCAACAACAAGTGCACATGTCAAGACTGGATTGGTGTTCGAACTTATAACTGTAAATTTTCTCTTCAAGTTGAAACTAATTTTACTACTCTCCACCCTCTATTAAAAATTCATTATACTATCTGCATCAACATTAAATTTTAGAATTTCACACCTCCAATTTTATTACGTTGTTCAAGAAGAATTTTACATTCACGCACCCTTTGTTGGAAATTTATAATACTATCAACGAGAACTTAAAGAAAAAATCTATAGACAATAAATCGAACTAAAAAGTTAAAAATAAATATAGTTCAAAAAACTAAAAAAACACGCTTTTAAAGAACGTTGAACTAAAAAGTTAAAAATAAATATAGTTTAAAAAAACTAAAAAAACACGCTTTTAAAAAATAAAGAACTAAAAAGTTAAAAATAATTTTAAAAATAAAATTATGACAATAGTACATAAAAAAATACTAGTATAATTGACGGAAAAGCGTGGGGCGCTTGATATACGATAATTATGGCACAAAGTGCCCTAAATTTTATTTTTAAAATTATTTTTAACTTTTTAGTTCGATATTTTTTAAAAGCGTGTTTTTAGTTTTTCTTTATATCAGTAGAATACAACACATTACATAGCATTATTTCAATGTATACAAGAATTTTTTATAGTTACGAAAATGAAACCTGAGAAGTAAAAATAACATACACAAAAAATAAAACATATATTTTTATTTTTTCTTAAGGTTGTTAATATTTGAAATTTAGCCACAAAAAAAGCTTACTGACAAAACATATTTCTTTAATTTCATAATCTTACTAGTATCACTAGACACTAAAGTTTTTATACAATTATGTATTTATTAAGATTGTCTCCGCGAAGTTAAAAAATGACCAGTCAATATTATTGATGAATGATTATATCCCGAGCGTAGATAACAAGATTAGAAAAAGGACTGAACTAAGTCATAAGTTGTTAACTTTATTAAATATATGTATTGTAAGATATTAAAACTGAACATTACTGGCTATCGATTGTCACGGCACTGTCAAGTGTAAATCTGTCAGTTTATTGGATGTCACTTTTGACGTAAAATGACGTTACGATTAATAAACGTCCAAATCGTATTCAATTATGCAATGATCCATAAACAATGATTTTTAAATTCGATTCTACTACTATCTGCTTTAATACTAACTTTCGGGGTGCTAATACATTTAAAAGCTAATATTATTTTTAGGTCTTACCTTCATCGATGACGTAACCGATATGGATAACTGTAGAATCTATGCTGATTTACGCAAAAAGTATAATAGTTGCAAATAAACTACATCACGTTACAATAATTACTATTGTCTTTACGTTTGCAGTTTTTCAATATTTTTTTTCCCTTAAATCACAGAATAAATGTAAAATACGTCTTAGGGCCATCATTCTCGCTTTACTTAGAGGACCAACATTGCATTCATTATTTACTTAAGGACAATTTTAATCATCTTTGTAACCATGTAACGACATATAAGATTTTTCAGATTCCATCTCCTCCTTATGCATCAACATATTAATACCTACGTTTTGATACAAACATAAACTTTTAATATAAGAATATTCTTATTAATTCAATTGTCAAACGTCCATTATTCTACATTGAAAACACATTTTTACGTATGCAATATTGCGTCATAATTGATTTTACCCCTTCTAAAAGATAGCCATGTAGATATTTTTTTAACCCTCTTGCCATTCAAAACATTTAAGTAAATAATAAATGCCCTTTATGCGTCTTAGAGCAAAAATAAACGGAATACCTATTTTCTTTATTGCCTACCAAACTAAGAAAACAATTAGTTTATTTGGTTGAAAAATATTAACAAGAAATTTGAATAGACACTTTAATTTATATTACATTTTGAACGTCATATCAAAAATACTTCACGACTTAAAAAAAAAAGGTTTGCATCGTAATAAAACATGTAAGAAATTATTAAGAACGTGCGCATTAAACAAAGATCCAGTTCAGGTATTTTTGTATAGTTCGATTTCCTGCAGCAAAACTTGAAAGTTTTTCAAAACTCAATAAACATGCTATTATTTGCAATTCGGTCATGAAGTCTTGAAAAGGTGTACTGACAATTTTTGACACGGTAATTTTTCTAAGTTAATTGATGAGGGAAAAACAACTCAGGAGAAAAAACGGTTAATTTTTTTCACCGGTCTATACAATTGTATTTTAGTGTTTGGAGAAGTAAAATTAAAATGCCTTATAAAAAAAATGGGCCGACTTGACCGGTGAAATACCACACTCTCACAAAATAGATAAGTGAATTAACAGTTTCAACTGTTGCGTTTGTTTCGTTTAAAAAATAAGTTTCAGTAGTCTACTCACCTTATATCATTTTACGACCCTTCCTCGATTTATCTTATTTCCATCCAACAAGCCGTTAGCGCACTGGCGACTACTCTAGAGTTGCAACTGTTCATAGGCGATGTAGACCATTTATTCTCTAGTGGCTCGCAAAAGAGTAAAAAAAGTAAAATACTTTTATATTTTTTTTTTTCGCCTCAAAAATATTTTAAAGTATTTGTTTTTGATGTGATATAAAAAAAAATCTTGTTGCCAATATTGAGGAGACATTAGATCTTCCGAACTATCGAAAAAGGGCCCACCGAAAAGCAAGAAGCCAGTGTATGTGAATAGTGCAACGGCGACGGCGTTTTATTCAAAGCTATTTTCCATTGGAAGAATATTCGTCCTCCACTTTTTTAATCTTTATGGCTAGTTACACCAAAACAATAAACATGACGCAAGTAATAAAATTCATCTACGTTCAGGTACATATATCATATTTTGGCGTTTACAGTAAAGGACTGTTAATTTGTTACGTAAGATGATTTTGTGGGAAAGGAGGTTTAGATATATTTTATTATTTTTATAAGGGAGTGGGAGGCGTTGTCATAAATTTTGCATAGAATCAAAGAAATGGATTAAGATTATAGTTTCAAAAGCGTGTGAATCCGAGGCGCGGCAGAAGGGTGTTGTAATCATAGGAAAATTCTTGTGCCCTCCTGAAGAATTTACTCAATATGCTCCAAATACTATGCACCGGAAAAGGCTATGCAAGTACATAAAAAATTTCGTGACTCTGAGTTCAAGATGAAAAAACAGCAGGCTTTAAGTGTATATTCAAAATAAGGTAATGAAGTTATATCTTACATCAAGAATAGTAATCATTGGATGGAAGTTGACGACGTTATTATCATAAATGAGGCACTGGAGCCGACGTTTAGTAGAGATATGTCAGTGGCTGAGAAGTTGTTAATATTCTGGACTGATAAGAATATTGTATAAAGATCTCAGTGAGAGGATTTTTATCAAAACATTAACATTTGTCTTGCCAAACTAATATATTTTAAATTATTTCCATTATTTATTCATAATTTTAGTTGATACTTCTTCTTAGGTAAATTGAATGAAGGACCTAGGGGGTATATTCATTTTTTTTAAATAGGTGCTATGGGGTCAAAAATGGTAAATATTATCTTCCACAATAAATGGACGGCGCCTAAGACTTGAAAGATTGCTTACAAATTATCTGTCAAGTTTTTGTATTCAATTTTACAAGTAACGTTTTTAATTTTGATGCAAATCGTTGTTGGAATTTAACTGAGTAATTAGTTAAGACATCATAGATTATAAACCACTTAACCGACTTAATAACACACTTATGTATATCTTTGACATAAAGAAGAACTGTCATAAATCTTCTGTGGTAATTCTTTTCGGTTGCCTATAAAGTGCATATCTGAACGTTTCGATAGTGCATGTAGATGAACAGTCAGACGAATTCTGTTACAACCATGTCAGAGCCATAGAGAGTTTACCTTGTATGCCATACGTCCAAGGCCAGAACGGACTTACAGAGGCCTGAATGTACTTTATGGAGATCTGGCTGTTGGGCTGAAGTAAGAAGAATGATATTATTAGCTCTATTACGTTACAACTTTTAATATTATATGTGCTGTTATTATGTTCCATTATTTTTACTCTGTGGAAATTTTGTGAAAACATTTTTTTGTTGTACATAAACATCAGCTTCAAACAATTCCTTGATAAGATAATAGACGATATTATTTACCTAGTTGATACTAAAAGCCTTAAACAATGCAATATTGAAGTAACCCTACATTGCCTATATCAAATGAATCTGAAACATGGAACATTTTGGTCTTTCTCATATATTATTTGAACCAGATAAATATAATCCAGACACCTTAGATTTATTAGTTGATGAAGAAGCAAGGGAATATTGGTTAAATACTTGTGAAAAACTTGTGGAAAAGTATGTAAAATATGCTATATCAAATACTGAAGATCCTACAGTGGAAATACGGGCTCTGAAATATAAAACTTGTTATGTAGAAGCACTGAAAGAGTTACGTATCAACCCTTTGTAAGTTATTATTTTTTTTATTTGTGGTACACAAATATGTTCAAGGTACTGTTATATTCATTTCAATTTTACATTTTAGAGCTCACGGGCAGTTAACTATACGTCTACTTCTAGATGTTAGTGAAACATGTCTTCGTTCACAAGGATTTTTTGATTTATGGAAACAACAGAAGAAGTATGAAAATGAAAGTGCATTATCTCAATTCAGATCACGTTTAGCAGAAATAGACAGAATTCATGATTTTCGCCAGAGATGGATAGAGATATGTTATGGAGTGCTAGCAGGTATAGAAATTGATGTAATTATAAAAGGTAGCTGCTTAGTTCTACACACACCTAAAACTATTAAGTTTTCTTAATACATCACATTCTCCTTATTGAATTTGAAAGTATCATATTAGTATGTATGATATGTGGTTATTCTAATAATATTCCCAATAATTTAATTATAATTTTTGAAAACTGTGTTCACCGATTTTAATTAATGTGATAGGATATTTATTAAGAGATAATAAAAGTGATTGCTTTTATACCTCAGCAATTTCTTTTATATATAAATCAGCAGCTTTTTAGTTGGAAATAATTATATTTCTTTGTCTCATGTAAATTATAATATCATAGTATATATACTAAGTTAGTATATAAGTTAATACTATTTATATATTGCTATTAAATTTTATTACCCAGTTATAGACCTTTTTGCTGCATGTTTTACCATATTTAGAGTGTGTTTGAGAGGTACTAAATTGAGTGATAAAAAAATGATTATATAACTAAAATAATTCCATTTTTCAAACTCTTCTATCATTAAAAAAAAAAGCTTAATAATATTTTCTTCATTGTATTTTGTGCTTACTAGATGATATATTTATATCAGAAATAATATCCATTCTAAAGTATAGTATCAGGAATTTTGTTTTGGCTTCACTGACCTGTAATAATTTTAATGTAAAGGAACAAAAGAAATATGTATTAAGGTGGGGTCTTTTTGGGTTTTCATAGTCCTTATTTACTATTATGATAAAGGGCACAGACCTTTTAAGACTTTTGTTTTAGTTACTAAATTTACTGTTAGAATGGCTTTCATAATAGCCATCCTAAACAGTATGTTAATGTTGAGACATTGATAAGATGATATGGAATGTCAATAAAATTTCTTATGGGTTCTTTATTTTCTCATGTAAGTTAAACAAATCTGTTTGTGGCATAAGCAGCATATGAGTTGTTAGGTATTTTATCACAAAATATAAAAAATATTATAAAAGTATTGTAAATTTTAATCACTATCAGATTCAAAGATTCACTCATTACAGAATCAGACACTATCTTCAATTCGGTTTGTTGACCTTTTTTTTATCAATGCTTGTCTCCAAAACTTCGTCATTTCTTTTGATTGCCTTTGTTATTTGTATGATAAAAGATATTTTGTAAATGAACATGTATCATTCTTTTTTATTTATATTAATACTTTCAATGAGTAAGAAATATATTGTTTGCACAGTTTTATATCAAAGATAACACAAAATGATGTGACTAGTATATAATAAATATTGAATACAGCACTGGATTGTGGGCATTGCGGCATGGTAGAGGTAAAAGTATTCTTCATGTCGTCTTCTGCCCTGATAGTGATGAACTTGTTGGTAAAAAGTATAAATAGCTTTATATTGTTAAATATAAAAAATGGTGTTTTAAGAAGATATATTGTGGCAATACTAAGCACTATATCCTTATAATATTCAATTTACAGAGGGAACCAGTACCCTGATGTGACATATTATGAGAGTTTAACCAATTATAAAAAAATAACTAAATATAGCTAAAACCATAAAATTGACATTAATGTCTTGTAGAAAAAAAGGGATTCTGATATGTCAAATTAATGCAGTTGTTTTTATCTCAAACTGAAATAAAACATTTTTCTTTATCGGGACCTTGAATAAGTTCTCACTGTTGCTTTTACAAAATAAAAGCTTTATTTAAATTATAAAAAAAAGAAAACATTTTATTCAAAGTATTGCCCATCACTAGTGACCACTTTCTCCCATCTTTCTGGCGGTATATGAATTCCGTGTCGGAAAAATGATGTCTTTTGAGGCTATCCAAGAATTAATCAATTTTTTAGCTTCTTCATAAGAATGAAAGTGCTGGTCAACTAAGCCACATACCATCGAATGGAATAGATGAAAATCAGAAGGGGCTATGTCAGGTGAATACGGCGGGTGGGGTAGAACTTCCTATTGAGGCATTTCCTGCTGGTTTTGCAACACGAGGCCGAGCGTTATCATGTAACAAAATCACTTTGTCATATCTCTGCTTGTATAGTGGCCTTTTTTCTTTTAAGGATTGATTTAAACGCATCAATTGAAGTCGATAGCGATCCCTCGTGATAGTCTCATTCGGTTTGAGCAGCTCATAATAAATAACACCCTGCTGATCTCACCAAGTACACAGAAGAAGCTTCGAACCATGAATATTTTGTTTTGCAGACGATGTTGATGCATGGCCGCGCTTACCCCACGATTTTCTATCTTTCGGGTTATCATAGTGTATCCACTTTTCATCACCAGTCATGATGCACTGCAAAAGACCTTTTCTTTTCTGCCATTGAAGCAGTAGTTCACGTGTGAGAAAACACCGTTCGATGTCTCTCGGCTTCAATTCATATGGTACACAATGTCCTTGCATCTGGATCGTTCCTAAAACTTTTAAATGTTTTGAAATAGTTGACTCATCTTCTTGTAATGTTTTTCCAAGTTCTGTTAGCGTCTGACATTGTTCTTGATCGAGTAATTCCTCCAACTTTTCGTCTTCAAATTTTTTCGGTCCGCCAGAAGGTTCTTTATTCTCAAGTTCAAAATCATTATTTTTGAAGTGTGGAAACCAGTCTCTGCATGTCGTATCCGACAAAGCATTGTCACCATAAGTCTCAGCAAGAATTCTATGTGCTTCAGCTGTAGCTTTCTTTTGAATAAAGTAGTGCAATGAAATTCCCCGCAAAACACTTTATTTGGCACAAAAGTAAACATTTTCAGAACTAAGAAAAAATTACTTTGTTTACACTAAAGTGAACTACTGTACACTGAAATTTAAGGTTAGATACACTACTACTTTGCATGTGTGTTACCATTCGAAATTCCATGAACAGGTTACTACTACTGCCATCTTTGAAGAAACAGCAAGAATTTATTCAAGGTCCCAATATTTTTTGTATCTATGCATTTATAAATTCTTATCACTTTTTATGGATAAAGTATTTAATTCTATGCTGACACTTTTTATCGAAGTGCTTTTATTTGAGATGTTTATAACCGATAAACTGACTCCAAATTGTATCTAATTTACAATTTAATATATTTTAGTGTGTTTGTAGTTTCTGTGTGAATAAAAAACTTTAAACTTGATAATGAACTAGGTTTAATACAGCTTCACAATTAAAAAAAAAAATTAACAACTAAATAGTTTATAAAAATTCTAGGTAATATATTTGATTGGGGGGCCCATGCTGTAACTGCAATTCTAGAACAAGGTACAATATTTGGTCTTCACGAAGCTATGCAGAAAATTCAAAAAAGACCTTGGCTTTATGATGGATTAGACAAATGGCTGGATAAGCTTGAGGTAATTAAGTCGTTGAAATCGGATTGCTCATAAAAGTAAAATCAATAAAGGTTACAGTAAAAAGATTGTTTATTTCTATATGTGAAGTTTGTGATAAAATGAACACATAGCTTATTAAAGCAAATGAAATACAGTATTATGTGGTAACTATATTATTTATGTTTGTGACAAAACATGTTGTAGGGGTAATTCATTACTAGTTAACTTTAAGACTGTATATAGTCCAGTATTAAATAGGTATAATTCTATCAAATGTGTATTTATATTTTTTTATTATAAATTAAGTCATGCTATTCAAGGTCAAACTTCACAAGAACAATTTTTTCTCTGTTAATTTTTTGTTTCTATTTGCTTTAAATTACCTTTTATTTTGAAGTTATAAAATATTTAGAGCATGAAGTTCCTTACAAATTTATTTTATGCAGTGTGAAATAACAAATAAGTGTTCCTAAAACAGAACACAGGCAGTGGCCAATTATGGAATTTAAAACATAGCACAATAAGTTAATTAGTTTTTAACAAAAGGCTTTATTATGTACCCTTAATTAATTATTTTATTGCTTGCAGCTCTGCCCGTGTAGATTAAGCTTCTTGCATTTGTTTAGATTAGTGCATAGGTGTGAAGTTCATTTTGGTTTTACTTTTTTAATCATCTATATATTTCCTACTGATTAAAGTAATACATGCCCTTGTTCAAAATGCAAGCTAGCCCTATGTCGGGTTAGTGACTTCACTCTGAAAAAGTATAACAAACATATGGACATTTTTCCCATTTTTTTAAAATGTTTATCCATGCCTCCATCCACTTGAACAATTTTATATTAGTAGTGTTTATCGCGTTTTGGCTTTTTGGCTTCTATGCCTGCTCCCGCATGCAATCTGACCCCACTCTCATATCTGATCTGTTCCTAGTCCATCTCAATTTTAAACAGACTCAACTATGATATTTCTAGATGAACTTTTTCGTAATACACAATGGCATTGCATAGCAGAGCGGAGCAGCAATTCTCTTGTATATTCTAATATATAATTCTTCTTAATGAATTTCAATTTAAAAAGATTCATAGAGATTAAACTCCTAAATTCTATAATTATAATTTGCAAATGCTCCTCGTTAATCAATATTAAATTTCTATGTATATTTCACATGCTTTCAATGCATCAATATGAATGTTGGACTAACATGTCCAAAGATGTGCTTGAGAATATAATCTGATCCACCATAAAACATAACAAATGTCAATATGTCTTGGAGGAACAAAAATACACCATCCGTCACCGACCACCAACTGATAGACATGCTTATCAATATTCACAGATTAATCAACACCATAAAATCTCCCAAATTGTTACAGGCGAGTGTCCAACAATGCCAATCAGTAAATGGCACTCTGGTCATTGAGCATATTATTATTTTTGTGTTTTAGAATTTCTAATGATTTAACAATGTTTCTTCTTAACCCCGTTTCTCATCCATATTAAACATCAACAGTATG